>VYXH01012657.1:19290-139062 GCA_013397275.1 Burhinus bistriatus
CTGAGAGTGAACAGTTTTCTGCACAACATGCTGTTAATTTCAGCAGTTAGAAGAGGCCTAGCTAAAACGTAAAGTTACTGAACAAAATTGGTCCTGTTTTACCTCAAACCAGGACATCATAGAATGGTTTAGGTTGGAAGGGACCTTAAAGATCATCTAGTTCCAACCCCCTTGCCATGGGCAAGGACACCTCCTACTAGACCAGGTTGCTCAAAGCCTCATCCAGCCTGGCCTTGGACACTTCCAGGGATGGGGCCTCCACAGCTTCCCCTGGCAACCTGTTCCAGTGCCTCACCACCCTCTCAATGATGTGATTTAGGCAGCTGAGATTAGAGGAGATGAGTCCTACCCTGGGTGACGTGTTTTTCCGTTTTTATATTATACCAGTGTATAAAGACAGCACAGGGTTGACACTATGCAAAACACGTAGGAAATATGTAGAGAAAACTGGTTTGCTGAATAGCATGGAAGGCATTTTCATTTTCCTGTGTCCCTTCCTACTTTCACTGTCAGGAGAGGCTGAGCCTGCCCTGATTGAAATACAAATGAGCTCATCCCATAGCTTTTTCTTAGCTAAATCTCACAGTAAGCACAGTGGTCATCCATCTTTGTCACACAGCTATGATGGTCTCCTGGGAAGGCTGGAGGAGACGTTCCTTACTTCTGTTGACCTTGCCATCCCCACCAGCGCATGAACAACTTGAAGAGGCTAGACTACCATAACCAATATATTTCCCCACCCGGGTATGGTACCACGCTGAAAACAGTAACAACATGCTAGCCTAACAGTACTGAGGAAGCTCCCAGTGGAGCGGGAACATTGCTTCTGAGCTTCTGAGTTACAAATGGCCACTTCTTGTGCAGGAGCATTGTTTTCAGATGAGCTACAAATGGCTGTTTTTTGAGCAAGAACATTGCGTTCAGATGAGTTACGAGTAGTCATTTTTTGTCTCAGGAAAGAAAAATATTGGCTATTTTCATAACTCTTTTAAGTTGCTGAATTGGTCTGCACTGCAGATACCTAACCAGCCAATTGGTTTTTTCTCCTCTTAACTCTCCTTCTTTAGCAGTCATTTATCTTTTAAATCGCTAGGAGAGTGCGAGCAATTCAGCCCAGCACTGAAGCCCTCCATGTCGTGGATCTTGCTCTTTTCCAGTACTGTAACCTCAGGCTTTTGGTCAGTTGTGCCGTCTGAAGCATGTGTTATGGTTTGAGAAACCCACAACAATTTATTGTCATTTAGACAATTATTCTATCACCCGATGACCCCTCCCCGCCCAGGAAGGGGAATCAGGAAAAAACGAGGAAACCTGGGGGTTGAAATATAAACAGATTTAATAGAATAAGACTAGATATTTAACATTAATAACACGAACCAATATGGATCCTGATACCAATACAAAATATACAAAGATTATACTCGGCCAACTGTATCAGTAGGAAGCTGTGCACTCCCAGCAGTGGACAGTAAATGTCAGACACTGCGAGTTCTGCAGCTTCAGGAGGAAGGGAAGGGCTCAGGGGTCTGGCACCAGAGCAAGAAGTTCTCTGGATCCCCACCATCAAGGGAGAAACTTTGCAGCGAACTTTCTAATTTATATTGAATTGGATGTTTATGGTATGAAATAATGCTGTTGGCCAGCTTGGATCAAGTACTCAGGTCTTGCTCCTCCTCATCCCCGCACCTGGCAAGCTCGAAAACACCAAGTCCTTGACACCCACACACCATAGCTGTCTATAAAGTAAATATTTTCACAAATTCAGACACTAGTCTTTGAAAAGTGCAGTTTTCCCAAGCATTAGAAGAGAAATGAGTCCTGTGTCACTCAAACCAGGACAGCGTGGCATGTGCAGGCAGCCCTCCTGCTCACCTCTGGCTCTTCACGTGAGTATTTTAGCACAGTTGTCTTCTGCTGTTGTCTCTGAATCCCTGAAGGGAACATGCTTGACTGGGCTGTCCCCAAGTTATGACACATACTGCTGCAGTATATGCTTTGATTTCTGTTAACAGGCTAAGAGCAGAAGTCTTCTTCTGGACCTGAAGTCCTTTCCTGCATCCAGCTTTGTGGGCTGGAGGCTCCAGCTGTTCTCCACCGTGCACCAGCAGGCTGGGACGAGCCCTTACCACCTAGCTGGTAGAGGGGATTGTGCATATGCTTTGGGTTGAGCTGGCGGGGTCAGTGGGTTAGCACACCCACGCCTGCCCAGGCTCAGCGGGTTAGCTTACCCATGCCTACCCAGGGCCTGTGCCAGCTCAGCATCTCTGCATTGCTCCCAGGATCTTTTCCAGCGGCAGAGCGGCCGGGGCCAAGGCAGCGTGGGGCGAAATGTATATTTTGGAGGGTAGGTGTAGGAGGCACTGGAAAACTGCTCAATCAGCAAAGTTGCTGGCGAGGGGAGGGTCTGACTGGAATTAGAAAATGTCCGCCATTGCTAAGTTTTCCTTTTTTGTTTGTGTAAGGTAAAGGACTACCGTGGCTTCAGCCTGTGTTTTAATTCAGACAACTGAGAGAGAGCCAAGCCCCAACGTGGTTTCCCAGGTCTCCGAAGTATGTTTGGCGTCTGGCTGAAAAGCTCAGGTACTGCCCCGCTCCCCGTTGCTTAGGTGGGAAAAAGCTCAAACATCCAATATCCTGCTCTTATTGGAAGAGGCAAATAGTATAAAAATTAAATTTATTGTTATTATTAAAAGCAAATGTTTAAAATAACGTATGAAAGGACAGGTGGGACTATTTTTGTCTGGTGTGACTGTAGTTAGTTTTTGTACCGGGAGAGGGAAGTGTTTGCCCAGAAAATGAAGGCACAGGGTGAGAGACAGTTTGGGCTGCCCTTGGGGGGCTGGCGCCGAGGCTCGGTTTTGAATGAGTCACCTGCATATACTATGAGACATGATGAATATTAGCCATTCAGGCTTGGAAGAAAGTTTGCTTGTTTTTTCACAAGGCTTTCTCACTATTTTTCATCTCTTATTTTGATAAATTAAACCATATTATCAGCTGAATAAAGGTCCATTCTAAATAAATCATTTGAGATTATTCTAGCCACCACCTCTTGCTGTGTGAAAGAAAAACAGAGAAGAGCTCTCTGAATAGGGTAAAAAAAAGCAGCTTTTAAAATTTTACAAAGACAGTAGAAAGCCAATTACAAGTCTCCTAAGGAGATAATGCCAACGTAAATGGAGCCTTTTTTAGAATACAAATATTCCTTAAGCCAAGACTGATGTTGTACGTGAACAGAGAGCAGCACTGCCATGCTAGTAGCACTGCCAGAGATTCAGCACATGTTGAAAAGCAGTACAGTATAATTGTTTGTGAGTACGGCATAGACAAAGACGTTTTTTTTCCTGGGGTAGGAACAGATAAAGAGGAAGAACAATGTTGCCACTGTGATTTAATAACATTTTATAGCCACTTCTTGTTTTGTTTTGTTTGTTTTTTTTTTTTTACTGAATTTTTCCTCTGTTTAGAGCAGTGTTTGTTACTTTCCCATAGATCTCATGCAGAGGGGGGATCAACACTGAGCTGTTAGTTCTCGTGTTGGGATATCAACAAATGAGTCTAGCAAGCTGGCTGCAGTGACTGAAGGTGTTAGCACCCCAGCAGTTGCTGTGCACCCCTGGTAGAAATGACTATTCCCACAGCAATGCCAGGAGCACGTCGCTTCTGCTTGCCACTTGGTGTTGCCACAGTGCAAAATCTGACAACGTTGCTTAAAGCCATCTTCATCAAGTATTTAAGCAGAGATACCAAACTGTGCACTGGACTGGCAGACAAAAATTGCTCTCTGTTTTGGGGATCAGAAACTCAGCCAGAGGAGTAGCGCTGCATATCTGTAAGGCAGTAATAAATGAAAATACCACAAGTGTTCTTAATGTGAAGAGGAGTCGGTGTCCTAAATTAGCTAGCAATGTGTTAGAAAAGTGCAGCATCAGTTAGGCTATGTCTTCTAGCATCTGCTAGGTGAGAAACTAAAAGGGGAGCAAATGAGTTAATGTTATTTTCTTTAAAACTATTGTAAGCAAAATCAGTTTTCAGCCCAGAGTTAAACACTATCACCAGCTGAAAGCCCAGATGAATGAAAGCAATTAACAAAAACAGTATCACAGAACATCTCTGTGCTCAGAGGGCCGTTGATAGAGCAGAGATCATATTACCTTATGTCAATAGGTTGTGTAGTTTGAATTACAAAAAACTTCACCTAAACCAGATGCTATTTTTCCAAATAAAGTCCTCTTCCAAGACCAAATTGAGTTTCCATTATAACTTCTGCGGTCATTCCTATGGAAAGGGTATACTTGGAACCTCTGAAGCCTCCCATCTCTGATGGCAGTAGTGCTTGGTGCTTTGTTCTGCCTCCTTCGTTGTCCACCCTCGTGCTCAGGAGCTCTTCTCTTCAACCCTTTTCCTCCCTGGACAAGGTTGCACAACATTTAGTGCAGAAGGACTGTCATGAAAGGTGGATAAATTGCCTTATTAGCCAAGTTTAAGTAGCTTAGCTATTATTTCCAAACCAGTCATGGGAAGTTGCACAAGATACTTTCATCTTTTAAACAATTATGAATACAAGCTGTACTACCTTTGGTACTTAATTTTTAGGTGGCGTCCCGCCAGCTACTTTAGTTTGTTGCTGACTGTGAGATACAATTAATAACTTGTGGACTGATGAAGGAGAAACTAGATTAACGCAAAAAATAGCCCCTCGGGAAAATTTAAATTACATTTTAAAAAAGTGTACAACAGAGAATCTTTCTACCTTTTATCAGTATGTTACACTTTTCATCAGAGCTTACATATAACTTTTGTTTGTTACATCTCATGATGATATTCTGCTGCATGTAATACTTTCTGGGTTTCTTCTCCATTTCCTGAATAACTTACTGGGGAATATATACCGTACGATCCCATTCTGTCATGCCAGTTACAGCAGAAATGTTTCATCAATATATTTTGGTGGCATTTTTCATATAACTTGGTAAGGGTACCTAGAAAGGGTTCATTTACCTGGATTCACCTAGAAGACTTTCACATGTGAATCTGAGAATGATTGATTTTTCTACTCCTCATCTTTCATCTGAGACATGGGACTTACTAGCACAGTTGTCCTGGAATACTGCCACTCTGTATACAGATGGAAATATGGTCACAAATGGCAATGGGTCTCACCCACTAATGACTTTAATGGTCAAGACCAGGGTTTTGACCTTAGAGTAGAATAAAAACAGGAGTCGGTGGAAGCTGAGAGCATGGAGTATGCTCTTGCAACATGCTAGAGACACTTACGGGCCGGTTCTGCCCAAACTAGAATCCATTGTCTCCATCTACATTGAGCCAAAGAAACTGTACTGTTCTAACAAGACATGATCAGGCAACGTACTGCGGCTAGATACCTGTAATGACCCAAAACCCAGGAGCTGAATGAATCCCTTTTTTGTCATTGATTCTACGTGGTGAATTAGGAAAAAGGACTATTTTTTTTGGCCTGCGTGTAAAACTTTGCACTATTTCTGTGTTTTATTGTTGCCATCATAATGATCCACATACACAATTTTTGTACATAAATATTAATATTCCACAAAAATAAAGTCCATGAAATGTTTTCAAATAGTATTATTTGCTACTTTTAAATGTCTCTTTTGCATTTGGCTAATTTATCATCAAGATCTGGATGTCTTGAGTGTCAGTTTGCGAAAGTGGTTACCATACATTGTTTTTTTTATCCCAATGCAGAGAACATGTCATTTTTGTTGCCAAAAGAATTTACTAAAATTCATATCTCTGTGCCACTAATACTGCTGAAATCTGGCTTTTTTTCAAAAGCAAGGTGTCACACATCTGGCTGCTATTCGCAACAATCATGTTATCAACAGCTCCTTCCCTCAGTCAGTAATATTTTTTGGATTATAACCTAATAACACTACTGCGAGTTCAGCAGAGAACTTGGATTAGTTGGGCATTTTTTAGCTAGAATTTCCTTGCAACATACCTTTCATTTTGAGCGTACTCTGATATGGAACCCCTTTAATTTTAATCATGAGTGCTTTATAATGTCAGGCTTAGTTATTAAAGAAGGCAGGAAGGCATTTTCTGGACCACATACCTGTGTTTCTATACCACGAGTGCCTGAGGTTACTTCTTTACTTTTGCATCTGCCATTGGTATGAAGTATACTGTTGTTTTGTGATTATGCTGCTGAAAAATGATACCATTTTTGTAGATTCAGTTCCTGTAGATTGCGCTGCATTCCTTCCTCCTTGTCATCATCTTTTTGACCTTCCTTGTCAATATTCAGGTAAAATACAGGTCAGCCCCAAAGAACTTGAAGTCTAGTTCAAACATACACATAAAAAAAAATACAAAAGCCAGTGGCAGAGATAGGCGACTGATGCATTTGCTTTTGCAAATGAGCTTTTCTTTGGTGATGAATTCGAAGTGAGAGAACAAAGCCGCTCAGCAGTCCAGGCTTGAGGTGGGATGGAAGAGGACCGGAAAGTGAGAATCCCAGAAAGACAATGGTTAAGAGAGTGGGAGTTAGTGAGATGTAAGAAGGAAGCTGAGTCAGAGCGATGAAGACCTGGAGGATGAGCTTGGCCTCAATGGAGGGGGAGAGAAGGAACCCTTGGAGGAGTAAACGAGAAGCTAAGAGCAGGGAGAGCACAAACATTTAGCCTGCTTTGCCCTGAAATGGAAGGAATCCACCATGCTGTAAAGGTTTATTGTTTGGCTGCCCAATAGCTCTGTGTGGCAGGCTTGGTTAATGAGGAATTGATCAGTCAAGATTTAGTCAAGTCTAAATAACCACTTGCTGTCACATGCATAGGCAAGAGGAAAAGAAGGAATTAACTCTTGTAGTTCAAGCTACAGAAATACAGTCTGGAAAAGCCCTGCTGAGGCTGTGTAGCAGGAATTAATCCAAAAATATCCCCAGACCAAGGCAGGCTGTCTGAGCAAAGGCTTTAGATCAGAAGTTGTTGCTCTGTCAGCTGCTACTTCCCTCCTGTGCTTCAGCACAGGACACAGTTTAGGAGAGGGGATCCTCTAGCTTAGGCGCTGCATCATCACTATGTGCTGCTCTCATGTGTTGATTTTCCCCAGCAAAGAATGAAGAAAAGAAAGAATAAGAAAACATGATTTTAAAAACTGTAGTGGAATTCAGTTAACTATATTCAAATAGGTAAGGTCTACAGCTAACAATTTTGTTAAGATACACAAAAACCCCCCATGGGGAGGGCCAGAAGGGGAATTAGCAAGCTGTGTGTCACATCTCTTGGCTCATTTCCCTCTTATGTCCCTTCCTACTTTTTCTTGTTCTTTATATTGTAAAAAGCATAAGGTGTCCACGACCAAATGGAGGTTTGTAAAATACCTTGCACTTTGTGGACCTGTGTTTCACCTCAGCCTGCTGCTCTCCAAATGTCATTCTGGATTGTCTGTGCGTGGGTGTCTCGTGTCACCCTCTCAGACGGATTGTGGCTGGAAACTGCCAGCTTAAGGCAACTGATGACATTCTTCAAAAGCTAGCTGAAGACAAAGTGGAAAATCCAGCCATGTCCATGTGTAAATTCTAACTAAGGCATGTGTCATTGATAAACTTTGCTATCGGGGCTCTCTGTTATACTTTATTTATATCAACTTAAAGCCTGAAAGAATGTTGCTTTGGCTGCCTTTCAAAACATGAAAGCTGAGCATATGTGGATTCATTGAAAGGGAAATTAGTCACTCTTATTGCTTTAGAGAATCCAATCACTTTAAAATCCCTGCGACATCAGTATGCCTCCCCACGAAGTAAATGCCCCAGAGGATTTCTTGTTTTGAACATTGTCTTAATGCAACTCTCTATCTAACTACTAAAGCACAGTTCACCTACAGAAGTATGGAAAAGCATCTGGAAGTATAGCTTGTTCAATCAGAATGTCTGGACAGACTTGGAATCAGCACAGTGTTTACATTTTTGTCAGTTATCTCCAAGTGCTCGCTGCTAGTAGAAGTCGTCTTTTTCCAGGCAGCCTCACATGTCACGCAGTACTGGAGAAAGCCCATTGAAAAGACCCACTGTCCTTTAACACTGCAAATAGGAGCAAACCTAAAGCTGTTTACTCTCGCTGTCACATGCACATGCATCCACACATTGTTTTCTTACCTTTGCCAAGGCGAGGTGTTTCTCTAGGTGTAAGAAGACAGTACAGGCCCAGAAGATCAAGTGTTATTGCCATGGTGCAACCCACTATGATGATGCAACCCAACTCCTTTCCAAGGGCTCCTCATATTCCGTATGCCCATGACATGTGGTGAGCAGGTTGCTGGGACTCTGTTATGGAAAATCTTCCCCAGTCTCCCAGCAGGTGAATAAGGCTAAGTGACAATAAAGCACCAGAGAGAACACTAATACTCACAATGGCAAAGTGGCTTTGGTTGATAGCAGAGCTCTGTCTGGCTCCAAGACTGCTCCAAAGATCTCCCTAGTCATCGCTAGGGAGATTGGCAAACAGGCTGTTTTCTGCTGGGGTCTCTCCTAGATGAAGGGTCTTGAAGCTAGGCTCTTGAGCATCACTCCTGCAACAGATGTGGGGATGGCAGGCTCAGATGCATTGAGAGGAGAGAGGGTGAAGGGTAAAAGACCTGCTAATCTGTATTCACTTGTATATCTCATAGCTAGACCCGGGTCATATGTGGAGCCCAGGCTAGGAGCACAGCCCTCCTGAGCACCTCTTGTGATAAAACCAAGGGTGATTCAGGTTTGAGGTGGCATGAGTGATGCTGTCGTGGTGTGTTGTCCTCACAGAGAGCCTAGGGCGGGCAGGCTTCTCTCTTAGGCACTCAGTTGCATACCATAAATTAGGTGGGATGGATCTGAATGACAGAAGTAAGTTAATGATCTCCCCTATTTCTCTCGTGCCACGTTCCTAACTGGCAAGTGGAGCAGACCAGCATACTTGCAGGACGGTTTTCATTCATTGCACACACACTTCCTTCAGGCTGCAGCCTAGGAATAACAGCTAAATCGACTTCCTCAAGATAATCTCAGATCTACTGCTTTTCCAGATGGCTGCTTGCTTCAGATGTTTCTCAGAAAACTAAAGAAAAATCTGATCAGCCTACTCACTTTTTCTGGGACTTGGTCATGGTCTTGAGACAGAGAATTTCTCATGAAAACTCGTAGCAAACTGCATGTATCGCGAGATATATCTAGCACTGTAGTACCTGGAGTGTCACTGTGATTCATCTCCTTGGTTAGGTCGTTCCCCAGACTCTCTCACAAGTCTGAATTCTTTGTCTATTCAGGATGGTGTTATTCACAATTTTAGTTTCCTCACAACGTTTGGTATTGGCTTCTTATTTTTCTTCATGATGAGACTTAAATTCTCTAACTATTCTAATATTTCAGCATAGTTACCAGACACTGGATTTTTTATTGTTGAGGAATTTCACAATCGTGTAATTAAAATGAGAATGTTTGTATGGCAGCATAAAAAGCTCTGAGCCACTGAGCTATGGTTTTGGATTTTAAACCAATTGTCTGTGCTTGTGTTCAGGGCTGATTTGTAAAAGCAGCTCAGGACAAGGCTTCACTAGGTCACTTAATAACACAGTCTGCTAAGGTTTTTGCTTTGCTCAGAAATTGGTTGAGGAAGCTGAAAAGTTAAAGCCTGCAACTAAAAGTCTGAAGCAAACCATCAAACGTTTAAGTACTATCTGCAGCATGCAGGTAGCTCCAAAGAAAAGTTCCTAGGGAAGTTCCTGTGCTTTGCTGGACCTGGGAGCTGGGGAAGCAGCCGTCAGTACCACATGAAAGAGTTCCCCTGGCTCCTGGGGGAAGAACAAGGGGTGTGTGTTGGGGGGGCTGGAAGTAGTTTCACTTTCTTGACTTGCCCTTGACTCTTAACTGCCAATTTAAGTGACTTTGTGGCACATTTTCTCCTTGTTTTCAAGTCGTTTTTCTTCTCACTTCAGAGCAGGTAGGAGAAGAAAATGGGAAACTCATTACACAAAGAAAACACATGCAAAGAGCTGCCAAACACACCAAGTCAGTCCACTGAAAAAAAGTGAAAGATGATTTTCCCCCTAATTTCTTTAAAGTGGGACTTAGTAATCTGAGGTGCCCCTGTGCTTCACAACAGCAGGGATGCTCAGGTAACAGTGTAGTTTCTAACATGAAGATAAAATATTCAAATGACCAAAAAAACCTGACTCCAGCTTTCTATCAATCACATCTTTTCTTGTTATATATAATTTACCTACTTAAATTTCACATGCAAATTACTTCCCTGGGGTGCCCAAGGGAACGGTAATAATGAATCAAAGTATTAACCTGAAGGTTCCTAAGATTATTCAGCTATCTGTTAGGCTCTGGATAGACTAAATATAGCCACTGGGGGCCGTTCTTTAAAATCCAGTGCTGGAAGAGCAATTTCTGTTTCAGCTGCAGCCAGCAGGGCCACCCTCTTGCTGCAGCTCTGGATCTAAAAATGTTTTAAAACCTCTGTGTCTTCTTCACATGATGAAAGTGTAAATCAGGGAGAGAGGTGTTACAAGAAAGGCCATCTGAAGCAAAGCAAACACTACATGAAAATCTTATCCCAGCTTTTTGAGAAGGGAGCATTTGGCACAGGTGAACTCGAGGTGCTGGTGAGGAGATGATCCTTCCTGGAGCAGCAGTGAAGCTGTTGGCAGCTAGTCAATGTTGCCATGTCTCACCGCTCCTGTGCACCTGTTTTCGCGGGAGAGGCTGGTACACAGTGACATTTTCCAGGTTAAACTGACTCTGCAAGTTAAGTCCTTTTCTGGGTGTTGATATTTCTAGTCCATCTTCCAGACAACTTTCTCAAAGTATTTTGCAGGTGTTCCTGTGGTAATACTCACAAAACCTTTCTTTGGTTGGCAAATTTCATCAGCATCTGTGGGGAATAGTGAGAGAAACTGAGGTGAAGAGTCGTTTAGACATTGATCGATGGGACCAGTGATTTGGTTAAAGCCAAGCACAAATATAAGTGATTTACCACACTGGGCCTTCAAATCTTTGCCAAATGTCATCTAGAAAATTAATGGTAGTACCCATATCTCCTACAGCTCTGCCAGGCTCAGTCTTTAATTATTATAGCAAACTACTGTTTAATTTAGTAAAAAAAAAAAAAATATCTGGTAAACTGGGAAGAAAAATGAACTATTTCTGTGATAGACTTCTACACATGGAAATCTTGCATGACAGTGATACAAGGTGGGACTCAGTCAGGTTGACACCCTTGGAGAAAGGACCGTAGAGAGTGAGTGTGTTTGCAGAGATCTGTGAAGTAGAGGGATGGACATCTTCTGGATAAATCCTCTGTTGTCAGGCTATAGAGTTTTTAAAATAAGAGGCAAATTTCATCTGATTTCCTGAAAGGTGAAAAATATTCAGATATCTTTAGCTTCTGTTGCCTAAACTGCAATGGCATTCAGTAATACCCTATCAGGCATGGTACAATCTAGTTTAAAACCAGTACTTTCTTTCATTAAAGTATATGTTTTAATGCAAGGTTGTTCTACACTAGTTTGGAAGAAGTAAAAGGTAAATGTCAACGAGCAGGGCAAAACAAGTCAATATTCTTGGCAAGTTTTGTTTCCTGTGTCAGCCAAGGCTGTCTGCCCTACAAAGGGCAATGCAAACCTCAGAGTGGTCGTACCGCCTTCAGCTAGCTCAGTCTGAATTAGCCCTAATGATGCCCTTCAATACCACAGTGCCTTTTGCTTTTTGAACGTGACTCTTGCCTGTTCAGGAAGCCCAGTCCTCGCTGTTAGGTTGGTTCATCAAGAAACGATGGCCTAGGGCTTGGTCTGTTGGGTGTAAGTCTGGGTGCCTTTCCTTCCACGTACATCCCTCTAGTTAGAAGGGTAACCCGGTCTCTCAACTTGCTAGTTAAATTAATATAATTCTAAATTCCTCCTTTTTTCTTCTTCCTCAAAGGAAAAAAGGAATTTTCACTGCTCATCCCATAGCAACTTTTACCACTGTCATTTTTCCTGTACCGCTGCATGGTGACACTCAGAGTCACTCACAACCACAGTATGAGCAATACTAAAAACAACTGCTTCTCCATGAAATTCAAGAGCTGAAGTTAAGTGTTACGCTCATCGCAATGCTCTTCTCTATTTAAGTTTTTTTCTTCCCTCTTTGGTTGGCATGTAAATGACATAATTTGGCCTGCTATATTAACTGCGGGATCAGAAACCAACTCGAAAATCCTTTAACTGGTGTTTTAATTAATATTTTTTCAAGTGCCCACTCTTCATGCTCTAGAATTTAATCTATTTATGCCATTATACTAAACCAGGCCAAGGTTGTCTGTGGTGCTGCGTGGCATCAGTGGTGTGTTTGCTGAGCACTCCCTGATGTCACCTAACCAAAGGTACTGGATGCTATGGGGCAGCTGAGATGTTCACACAAGAGTGGCGTATATGACACAGCCTGAGACCATACCCTTGGCAGCAGGAGAAGATGGCCCTGAGCACTAAGCATCTATGAATAAGTGCCTGAGTAAATCCCTTCTCTCTGGGTTTGTTTTCTCAGGCAGCGATCTCTTTCGAACAGAGGTCTGATTCTGCCCTCCCACAGGTATTCTACTTCGTGACCCCTCGAATGTGTCATCTCATGTGGAGGAGAAGCGCATGGTGTGTGCTCCTTTCTAGTGCCTGTACAGCCATGATCAGGCTGACAATAAATAACAACAAATAATATATTTTCCTTAAGTACTTTCATGTATTTTGGCTAATGATCAATGAATTGACCTGTTCTAGGAGGGTTTTTTTGCAGTAGAACTTAAGACCCTTCACCTGGTTTCTTCCTCTTCCTTTTAATATGTTCAAAAATTAGGGCTGAACCTTGCAAGCTGCTGCGTGTGCATTGGGAAATAGCTGACCCAGCAGTCTCCAGGGTCTCTGGGCATGGAAACACCTCTGGCTGCAGTGTCAGCCGTGGTGGGGGAGCTCCCCCCAAACAGTTGTGGTGCAAGAGCCATGCATTTCTCAGCCGGCAGTTAAACTGCCAAAACAAGGCTTGCTTGGGCTCCGGGAAGCTTTTTCTTGGCTCTTCACGTGGAAGGACTGTCACCCCTCATCCCTTACCCATGAGGAGCATGGGGCCCAGAGCATGGCCAGAGTGCTGTGAGAGTCAGCTCCAGATGGGTTTGCGCAGCCTGTTAGATGGTGTACACCCTTTTTCACTCTCTCTCTGTGCTTGGAAAGAGAGCAGTATTCCTGGCTTTTTTGCCTGGTTTCACAGCCATGTATTTGTACAGGGTTTTTACCCTTGCTAGTGTGATTACAAAGGAAATAGTGCAGTAGCCCCTCAAATTGAGGGAAAAGAGCAAATCAAAACACACATCAGTCTCCTTCGCCATAGTGCCAACTACCACAGAGTCGGGGAAAATGCCGTGCACGTGATTTTGCTGCATGTGAAAATGAAGGGAAGGGAAATGAAAAAATATACCACCATGTCATTTAAAAATGTGTACCTACAGAGTTGAAGCAACCACGAATGATGCTGTGCAGATGGTTTTTCTCTTGCCAGGGAGAAGTGTAGTGGGGCCAGAGTCTTTTAATCTGTCATATATATAACCTAAGATTTACAGTTGGAATCAGACTTGAAAATGTAAATGGATTTTCAATTGCAGAGTCTGCGCCATCATAATGGCTTTCATTCAGAGCTTTGTCTGGGTAGAACAACAGCTGTTCTGCCTGTGTTTTTTCTTGGTTTATTTTATTTTTAGCCTTTTCTCATATGTAAAATGCCAGGATATGGACGCAGACTGGGAGACCTCGTGGTGATGTCTGCTTAATAAATAAAGTGCTCCCAGTGAGACTTGAGTGAAACTTATGTTTAAAATGTTTTCTTCCTTATCTAACATTGCAAAACACACAGAAGGAGCGAGATGATTTCAGCTAGTGAACAGCCCTGACCCGGACTTTTGACCACCTTCCCACTCCTAACATGGCTAATCTGCATAAAACAGGATTCAAAGATCTGATCTGACTCTGAAATTAGCTTTTTGCTTGAAATCACTAGCTGGTGATTGTTGTGAGTCCCCTGGAGGCTCCAGGTTTTGCCCCTTAAAGTTAAAAATTGGGGAAAGCTGGTGGCCACTCATTTAAAAATGCCACCTTTAAAATCCTTACCAAGAAAAGCACTGGGTTATTTGAAGTTGAACTCTCCCTGTTCAAATTCAATGGTTGTCTATCTGTTTTTTAAAACCAAATTACCTACTTTTTGTTTCAATAATTCCTCTTTTTTCAACATCTGTATATTTCTGCTGCTGTTTATTACGATTATTTAAGATGCATGTTTGACTGTTCATAAAGTGCACCTGTTCAAACGCAGATACCAATAAGAGTTTAGTATGGAAATAGGAGTTACAAGTCCAAATACCGTTGTGGACCTGTTTCCCACTGCAGACATTGTTTTGTTGCTTGGAGACCTGCTGTATGTTCTTGCTTTAATCTTTCTTCCAAAGTCAAGCTCTGTACTTCTAATACAGCTGGAAAACTAGAAAATATTCTGTGTTTCAAAACTTGTGTAGGAGGAAAAGGGCAAGTAGGAAAAAACAACCAACCACCAAAACAAAAGCCCCAGCCCAGCTCCCTGGAGACCTGGAGCCACCAGGAATTTTTGTTTATGCTGGGAAAGTAGTACATGACTTCAGGCACCAACTGAATGACATGCTTCTCTCGCAAGGCAAGGATGTATTCTTTTCACAAATGAGAATGGGAATTACGAGAACCACGACAGTGCCCTGTTATATTGTTTCTGAGAAGAGAGCTCCTCTGTGGTTGATCTTACTAGAAACCACGATGAGAACACCAGGGTTCATTTTCCTCCTCAGTCATTCTCCATCTATTTCTCTTCTCCTCCCTATCTGTCCCTTTCTCTTTCTCTTTTTCTCTGTTCCCTTTCTGTCCTCAACTCTTCTCTATTTACCTTTTTACTCTCTTATCTCCCACAGTTTCTTTGAAATGCTGCAGGCATGCAGGGTTGCCCCGGTCCATCAGAAGACAGACCAGCAACAAGGCTGTACCTGCAGTTCAGTTGGCTTTCACAAGCAGATAGCATTAAGCTGTCTGCTGCTCAAATATCACTTCATGCTGTTCTCACAGGCATTAATCCAGGAACATTATTTGCCTGCTACAGTGGGATACTGCAATGCCAAGGGATATTTTGTCTGATTTCCACCTCCAGGCTTTTATTTTGACATTAAAAAAAAAGTGGACAAAAGAACATTGTTACCATTCAGAAAAATAATTCATCATCTGTTTTATATCAGTGTGGGTAATACGGCTGGAATTAAGGAAATGTCATCTCTGCAATATGCCCAGACTTCTGAATGAGAGGGATTCCCGAACAAACTTCTTCCAAAATCACATTTCAGACTTGCAGCTTCCACCAGCACGACCTCTGGCAAGGCTGGCAGGAGCATGACTGTGAATGCAGGGAGTTTGGAAGCAATTCTCAGAGCCCAGAACCACACCGATGCCTGAGCCGTGGATTTGTGCCTTGGCAGGACAGATAGATCAGAAAAAGTAGAAGTCACATGCTAATCTGTGAATCAGAGATTTTAGTCTCTTGAAGATCAAGGGCCTAAGTTTGACCTGCACTTAGATTCTGCTCTGGTGTAAAACCAGAGTAAGTATGCTTAAGCTCAGACCTACAGACTAATTTTTCAAATGCCTTATAAAACATGGCACTACCTGATAAAAAGCGAAGCACTTGTCACCTACTCTAATTCAGCAGGAAACCACCCTCTATACCCATTTTGTTGCTCCCTGTCCTGTAGCAGTACTAACAAGAAAAGAGTATGGAAACTTCCACCATTCAGCCAGAAGCCCGGCGTGTCCTCAGATAGTCTCTTGTGGGGTTTGACACTGGGACCTGAGCCAGGCTCTGTTGTCAGGGCTCCCCGGCTGGTCAGAGGGATGTGTTTGTTCCCAACCATCCCTTACTGCGTCTCAAGATGAATGGCTCCACGCTGACCACTACAATTGCTTGATGGTCCCAGGAGAGATGCTTTTTAAGCTAAAGGATGGCACTGGAACAAAAACAAATGTGTCTAAACTGGACATAATTGCATTCACGCTGGTTATTAAAAGAAGGTTCCTAATGAAGTTTTTGAAAAGCAGCCAAAATGATGAAAGGGGCAAAGAAACACCTACTTATTTTTAAAGTAGAACTTGGTACATTTTTTTGGAAGATTTATTGAAGTTGGGCTGCAGCGGAGTCAACAGTCTCAGCAGTCCTTTAACCTTTTTCCCTCTGATCAAGGGGTGTCTTGGTAATTTAGTGTCATTTGTTAACTGTCACCCACACATGACATTGCCCTCAACTGGGCTGATGTTGCTCTGCTGTGATCACACTGAGCTTTGCTCTCCAAAACAGCAGCAGAAACAGCCACCTCCCATATGCATGATGATGGGGGAGAGACACCATTCTGTTGAATTTAGTATTGAGAAGTCCACTCCCTTCACTGAGGTGTATGAAAACTAATTTGATCTATGCCAATGTTGGTTTCATTGGAAAAAATCACCCCTAAAAATCACCTCCCCAACATATGAAAACAAAATCCTCAAAACTGAGACATTAAAATTGATCATATTCTTGAAAATCTCCTTTTTCCTCCAGTTACAAAATGGGACTGGCAATATTCACATGCCTCTGGGAAGCCCTTTGGGTAAGAAAATCCTCATGGCATTCAAGATCTTCTCTAAAAAGAGCATTATTTGCCTAGTGATTTGCTTTTATTGTTCTGGTATTAAAAAAAAAAAAATCTCTACACAAATTTTGGAGCGTTACACTGAGTTTATTTTCAAAAAGAAATCAAAGAATGTTTTTTTCATCTCTGAGCCAGATGGAACGAAAAAACAAACGTATTCCACCCTAAGAAAGAAAACACATGAGAACTTTCAAAAATTTTTTTAGCCAAGTTTTTTTTTTTTCTTCTTTTTTCTTTTCACTAAACAGCATGGAAAAAGTGAGGTGAAGATGGTGAATGAACAAATAGGCTCTGGTTTTAGGAAGGCCTGGTTTCTGGGGAACAAGGGTTTTGTCTGTAAAGCACTGTGCTTTCCCATCTGTAGATACCCAGACTACCTCCGAGTGAGCGTGGGCAAGCACCAGGAGCCCTACAGCTGCCTCCTACTCCTCCTGCTCCTTCCCCAGGCGCTGGGAGGAGCGGGGTGTCCCAGCGGCAGGGAGTGCCAGGCATGGGTGGCTGTCCTGCTGCCCATCCCTCACCAGCGCAGAGCCCGCTCCGGGGCCAACTGGGCATTCACAGAGGAGCAAACATTTCCAGGGTGCACAGAGACACGCGCAGAAGTGATGGGGAAACAAGCAAAGCAAGTCTGGAGGCTGGGGTTGGAGACATTTTATTCCCTTTGGATGCTACATCTGTGTGAGCTGCTGTGCTTTTAACCAAGGAAGCTGCACTGAGGAAAAGTGGTTTTGTTTTCTCATGCGCGAATTGACTCGGCTGCCTGCCTTTCCCCTACTCGCTGCAGAGTGTTTTCCTTTGACAGCCAGTGGCCGCCATCTGACCAGCTCCTCCCCTTGCCAGGGATCAGAGACCAGTTCCTGCTACTGGCTAAAAACAGAGGAGCTATTTGCCAGGAACAGAAAATTAAAAGAGGAGGTCAGCCATCTGAGAGACAGAGAAATAGCAAGATCAGATTAGCCATTATAAACAGCCGATTTAAGCTCGATGTAATAATAGCTAAGCTAAGGACTGATCCTGCTCTAATCGAGTCAAGACAGCTTTCACTTGGGGGCCCATCTGAGCTGCTTTGCCTGCTTCTGCTAGGACAGAACTGCAAGAGAGAATTCTTGCTTCTTAAGATGTTCTTAAAGGTCTTGTTCAGCTCAGACCTTTAAAACCAAGTTTCTAGCACCTAGGTGCTGCAAGAACAATACGCTAAAACTGCAATTAAGGGATAAAATAGCAACAGTCATGATTAGAACTAGGACAGTGTAAGTGAGAAGAAAGGCTTTAATGAAAATAATTTTCATTAGTTTGATTTTTAATACCTACAAATGCTTCTGGCTCCACATCTCCAATCTCCACATCTCCCTTGGTTACACAAGCACACACAGAGTAAACAACATTCATTTCTATGTCTCCACTTAGTGCTTCCTTTATTGGAACATTTGCAGATATTATTTGTAGACATCAAAGGGGATGAGAGTTTGAGATTTATACGCTCTAATCAGCTGAAGCTTTTTCCAAATAAATTAATGAAAGAAGTCAGAAATGACATTAAGAAATCCAGCACTGGATGTAAATCACAATGACTTTGCACGTCTCTGCCCTCCCCTCCCCTTCCTGCAACAGTCCCAGTGGTTGCCAGGGTGTATGAACTTCCATTTAGTTTGATGTAAAACAAGAAAAAGGACAATGGAAATGTGTACTTAGTATGCCAAGTTACAGTATTTGTGCATAAGAAGGAAAGCCAAAATTCGAACTGGGACAAAATAATTTCCTATCACTTAAAACTTTCCATACAACCTGTGTTATCACTCAAGCCATACAGAAAGCAGATTTAACAGGGATGTTTTCCAGACCCCATGTGGCAGCTCTGACTTTCATGACAATTTCTTGGCCCTTTCTGGTGTCCTGCTTGCATCCCTGCCAGTCTCCTTTCTCTGACAGGTTCCTGAGCTGTCTTAACACTCTCCTGATCCTCCCAGTGATTTCAATCTTTGTTGCCATTTGACACCTTCGTTTCCCTCCTGCAGGGATACTGGGTCAGAAGGATGGTCTGTCTCAGCCCGCCTGGCTGCTTAGGCCAGATTTTAAGGATGACTGAACACACCAGGCACGCAGCTGCAGCATCCTTCTCCAGCCAGTTTTGCCTAACAGCTACACTCTGCCTCAAATGTGTGAACAGAGAGCTTGAGCCCAGGCGTGTTTCATTTCTCAGTTAAAGGTGGATAACTAGAGCATTATTATACATAATTACAACCCAGCATTGAAATTCACTTTGAAATGAGTATTTAATAGAATCATAGAATGCTTAGAGTTGGAAGGGACCTTAAAGACCATCCAGTTCCAACCCCCCTGCCCTAGGCAGGGACACCTTCCACTAGACCAGGTTGCTTAAAGCCCTATCCAACCTGGCCTTGAACACTTCCAGGGATGGGGCATCCACAGCTTTCCTGGGCAACCTGTTCCAGTGCCTCACCACCCTCAGAGTAAAGGATTTCTTCCTAATGTCTAATCTAAATCTACCCTTTCAGTTTAAAACCGTTACCCCTCGTCCTATCGCTACACTCCCTGGTAAAGACTCCCTTCCCATCTTTCCTGTAGGCTCCCTTTAGGTACTGGAAGGCTGCTATAAGGTCTCCCTGGAGCCTTCTCTTCTCCAGGCTGAACAACCTCAACTCTCTCAGCCTGTCTTCATAGGAGAGGTGCTCCAATTCATAAAGATGTTGCATCCTTAAATTGTCCTAGTTCAATGGTTATTTCCATGCTAAGGCCACCCAACTGCCCGTAGTTCAGCATAGCCACTCTGCTTGTTTTCAACAAACTAAGCAGCTGTCACTGATAAACAGCCATTTCTGTAACCGTACGCAGGCGTACGTGCAGCTATAGCTGTTGATAACCACTGAGCAGAAAACCTCTTTAGAGGGACTGGAGGACACTAGATGACTCTTGGATCATCTAATCTCGATATGTACCAGCACTGCTATCATTGAAGGAAGAGAAGGATGAAATCAGGCAAGAAAACAGTACAGCTAGGGATTACACAGAGGTTTCACATTCTCTTCTTTTGTCGACAGAAGTCTATCAGCAAGAAGAACTTCATTTACCATGGCAGATGCTCAGAATGGGCTTATTTCACCCAAATAAGCCAACATTCAAAACAAAGGTAGCAGTGCTTCTAACTCAGTGTGGCTCTGCAAAGCTCCACTCACCAGGGTTTGTGAGGCTCTCTGGGCGTGCAAAGTAATAGTTTTGTACCTCATTATCCAAAATTAGCACTTTAACATTATCTCCACAGATACTGTGTAAATATATATGTAAACACTACAGTGCATATCTACACACAACTCCTAGGTACAGCATGACAGGGTGTATGGCAGAATCATGTTGTATTAAAAACCTGATGAAAATGCCAAAAGAAAAGTCTCTGAAAATCCAGACTGCCCGAAGAAAAGCCCTGCCTCCAAGATGGCGACACATGGTTTCTGCAGCTTTAATACACAGACCTTTCACTTTTAATTAAAACACATGCAATTTTCATGTTGTTCCTGTCTCATATCTAATATGTACCACAGGACAGATTCCCAAATGTAATATTTTGTGTATTTTTTTAAAGAAAATTATAGTTAAAATTAAAAGCCATCCCCCTCCCAAAGGCACACTGGAGGGAGCGTGGGATGTAGGAAAGCAGCAGGCTTTAATCGGTTGGTCTTAGGAGTAATATTTGAAAATCTGAAGTACAAGATCTTGTCTTTTTCCAACAGAGCTGGAGTATTTCAACAACTTATCTGCATTCAGCCAAGGTAAACGGCAGGTCAGGAGGCAATGGAAAAACAACTCTTCTTCCCAAGAAGCCAAAACAACTTCCTTCATGGTATAACGTGTGGCCACGGAAAGAGTATAAAAACTGGGAACCGAAACCAGGGTTTCTGCTAATGAACTTTAACTGGTTGCTAATTTTTTTAATTCCTGATAAGCAGCACTGCTGCCTAGACAACGGCTCATGGGACCTTGGAGGAAACTGGTTGGGTGATGATATCATCTTATTAGCCACACTGCTTTCTGTTTTGCAGCTTATTTTATTTTCTAGTTTCTTTGGGAGAGAAGTACTGGTCCAAGAAAACAGAGAGATCGATTTACAGAGCACTTCAGAGAAGTGCAAATTGATTAGACTTTTCCGAGTATGGCATGTTTTTCTAACTGAATTTTGAAATCTGTCTTAAAATGAAACATATTTCAGTGTGTGCAGCTCCTTTGTTTGTTTTCATAAAATCCTTCACCTGGGCTTGACTTGCAATGTGGGTAGCACCTACTGGGGTAGAATTCCTCACGAGAAAGGAGAAGGAATGAAAACATTTCAGAATCATTCTAAAAATTTGGGGATTTACTTCTGTGGCATTTCTCATGAGTAGAAAGAAGGCAGGAAGGTAGGAGGGCATGCAGGCAGGAAAGCAGGCAGGCTGGAAAGAAGGAAGGTAGGCAGGCAGAAAGGCAGGCAAAAGAAGGCAGGCAGGAAAGAAGGAACACAGGCAGAAAAGGCAGGCAGACAGGCAGGAAAGAAGGCAGGCAGGAAGGCAGGAAGGAAGGCAGGAAGGAAGGAAGGAAGGAAGGAAGGAAGGAAGGAAGGAAGGAAGGAAGGAAGGAAGGAAAAGTTTTTATTAACATGGTCTTTGCACAGCACCCAGGTGGAACACTGGCTGTGATCAGAGCTATAGTGAGTATCTAGTCCTCAGTCAACTTAATTGTTACACGCGCAGACTAGACTGCATATAATAAGGAAAACACTATCTAAAATCTGCTTTAAAAGTTATTTAACCAGAACAAATCATCTGGGAAAGTACAAATATTTCTAACTGGAAAAATATTTCTCTATAGCTGAGCTAGGCCTGACAGCAAACCTTAATGAATTATTAGTACCTTTATTGTTTTCTTTGGCCCCTGTGCACTATATTTGTAAAAAAAGTCAGTAAAAAAGAGCACAATTGTAAAAAGCAAATATTTTGTACAAAAATACAAAGTTTTAAAAGCTCTTAAAAGTATATTCCATATTATTGATAAGAGTTGGACTATATATATATATTTATATAAAATCTATATATTCGTGTATCTGTATAATTTTCCTACATTTGGGATTTTAGCAAATGAAACATACTGTTTACACAGTTGCTTTATATGTTTTTCTATATGAGTGACCAACAGTCTTACTCAGATTGACAGAATGTCTTTGCTCAGAAGACAAAAGTTGCTTATGTATGTAGTTACTGGTTGGGAAGAAAATCTATAACAGAATTAGTCCAAAGGTATTTCCTGATGTTGTGGGTTGAAAGGCCTCGAATAATTGCAGGATGCTGGTG
Source organism: Burhinus bistriatus (assembly GCA_013397275.1). Classification (NCBI taxonomy): domain Eukaryota; kingdom Metazoa; phylum Chordata; class Aves; order Charadriiformes; family Burhinidae; genus Burhinus; species Burhinus bistriatus. Next base: position 41,357 of record VYXH01012657.1, read on the forward strand.
AACAGTTGCTGCTGAATTCCTTTATGCATTTAAACCAGTTTTCAGTGCTTGCCTTTTTTTTTTTTTTTTTCCTTCCAATTTTGGTAGGCAATGTTGCTCTCTCCCAGGATTTTCTTCTTCTTTAGGTAAATTTCCATAATATGTAGGTATCTGTAAAGTCACAGCCTATTATACTCCAAATATTTGCCCTAGACTATGAAAGAAAAAAAGAAAAACAAAGAGAAAAAAAATCATGTTAAAAACCTGTGAAGCTTAAATGCATTTTCAAAAAGAAAACTTACAGAGATCAAGGTATGTTAAAAATTTAAGTGGACTCATATTCAGATCCTGCAAGTCCTGGAGGATAAATATTTGTAAACCATGAAGTTTTCCTAAAATAACAAATGTGTGTAGGAAAACGAGGGCAAATTACATTGTTACTTACACACAGTCCTTTACTCTGGGCACCCAGAGTTATACACACACAAAGCTTATTCAGCACATTGTTTTGTTTTGTTTTAGGGGGGCATTTTTTATGGATGGAATGTAATTTCGGCTCTAGCTGACATTTCCATCTGCCTTCACTGAAATTCAGCCTACATGTTTGCAACTGGAGCAGCCAGGCATCCTTGGCAAAGCAATGTTTAAATACGTTGTACAGAGGAGAGAATGTTTTGGGCAGAGCCCCACCATGAACACAAACACACCCTAGCTCTGTGATGATGGGGTCAGGCTCTAAGCAGCCATGTGAATGACCTGCTCTCTGCCATTGCAGAAATGTCTGTATAACCAGAAAGAAGTGCGCCGTGGCACTGACCTGGGTGACTGCTCGGCCACATTGGCAGTTTATGAGTCCTCCACACTGCCTGCAACAGATGAGTTGCTTATGGCCTGTGGACTCAGGCTCTCAGCCCTACGGGACATATGGGAATTTTAAGACCTCCTTAGCAGTCATCAAATGCCTCTTGTTGCACAAACTCTCAAAACAGAGTCCTTTTGGTTTTCAAAGGCTGGTCCCTGAGCCATCCTAAGGCCAGCTTTCCTCCCCTCATGGCCATTGAGCCTATAAAACCAGCTTCCGTGTGGCCAGGGAGTGGAGCACATGTGCCAAATCATGCTTGAAATTTTAGGCACGTTTGAAGTCTACAGGAGATGGTCAAGATGCAGAGCATGCTGTGCCTACAACCAGCTTGAAGGATGCCCTTTTCTTGTGGTGAAAGAGCATAAGAGCACAAGATTTATTGCAATAAATCCAGCATCTGCATCATACAGAGTATTAGAAAAGCCCATGTTGGGCTGGATCTGAGTAGAAGTGCTCCAAGTGTGATTCCCCTTCTTCCTCAACAAGGCACTACCATAGCATCTAGCCTTATGCCTGGATCTTCTCCCCTATAGCTGTGGAAAATTTACTTGAATTTGGCCTCCTAGGGGTAGGGTGAAATAATCAAACAAGGCGCCTTGCTTACCTTTGTCCATGTCTTTTTCACAAATGAAATTATTAACATCTTCACAGTAAAAGTCATTCCAGAGCCCAGCATAGATTAACCCAGCGCAATCTTCCCCTGGCCCGTGCCCATGGCTCCAGTTATCAGGTTGCCCGGTTTTCCAGTTTCTTTCAACCAAAAAGCAAGAGATATGATTGCACAATGCAGCACGCATGACAGTTTTTCACCGCAAGAAGTTAACGAAAACATCATGAGATCTGTTCTGAACGGGAAATACACGTTGAAACAAACAATACATGACTCTTGCTGAAAATGGAAAACAGATGTATTACAGAGAAGGGAATCTATTCGGCCTTGGGCTGCCAAAACTCGGAGACCTAAAATTAGACCGATGAACTTTATTTTAGTTTCTGAATGTACATGCACATACAGTGGGAGTGCTCCATGTGCATTGCTCCAATCCTGCAAAGCCTGCGCACTGCGTTCCTGCCAGCAGATGGGACTGAGAAGAGCCGGCGGGCTCATGCGTGCTGCCCAGGATGGCAGCACCCTGCCATTGCTCACTGCAAAGGTGCTCAGCCCTGCAACTGCACCAAGACGGGCCTCTTGGGAGGCACAGCGAAGATTTATCTGTTTTATGGACCCGTATTTGGATGGGAAGCGAATTTTTGGACTTACAAGGAATGTACAAAGTATATAGACATGTATCATTTGAGATCGTTAGCTTTGCTGATGAAACTTAATGCAGCATGTAAAAAGCTTGCAACAAGTGTTTCCTCATCCTGTTTTTGTTTAACAAGTGAGAAACGCTTCCAACCTCGGGACTTGAAAGCTCTGTTTTCCTGAAGAAACAGGTTGTTGAAGGGAGCTTGTGATTGCTGGCTGATACGGTCCATGCTCAGCTAAAAAACATGCCTGCCTGACACAGAGCATCTGACCAGGCACTTGGGAGGACACACAGCTTTCCAGAAGTAATGAAATACTTTGAAAATCAGTTACTGACAGCTCTGAGGTTACGACAGGGCACCTAAAACCATGGTGTAGTGGAAATCTATTGAAAGCAGTGCCTGAAGTGGGAATCAGTCACAGTGCTGCCATAAAGAGAAAGAAAGATGAAAATGGGGAGGAAGAAAAGGGAAAAATATTACGGCTCATTTGAAATACATCTGACTTTTTCCATGTTTCTCATCAAAATGAGCACCAATGAGATCACAACTAATCATTTCGTAACATCTGACTGTAGCCTGTTTTTCTGGAGCACAGCATGCCCAGCTCTATAAACTCTTCAGTCTATTCCTCAGTATTAAAAATTTGGGTGGTTGCAATCTGTTCTATTTAGGACAAATTAGGTGTAGCCCTAGGATTCCTGGAGACCTGCCAGTTCACTTCTCAGCTGGCCAAAGCTTAGACACCCTTGTTTCATGTATTTTCCTTATGTTTAATGCTTTCCACTTGGATTTGGGCTTTATCTAAAGGCTGGTCATTTTTTATCAAAACGAGCACTCTATTTATAGCCAGTTGTAATGCAAATAAGGAAAATTCAAACCAAAACAGCAAAACTGTCTGTGCTTTCTATCTCAACTTTGTAATAAAAGTCAGGAGCAAATGTTTTGGCAAGAAACACTGCGCTATGTAGTTCTGGGATTCTTTCATTCAACATTCAGTTTTCTTCCTGGCAAGGAAAGAAAGCCTTGTGCATGGAGAAGAGAGGGAGAAAAAACCAGTTCAGCAGCACCCTCAGTAATGAATTATTTCACTGGCATCTACAATCCTCTGGATCCATTGGATAATTTCTAGATGCTGCTTTTAGAAGTGTCAGCAAGAGTGGTAGCATCTGCAGAAAATAAACACCATTGGTTTTTATTTACGTACGTGTAAACTGGTAAGGATCCATCCAGCCATCTCCATTCATTTTCCTTCTCTGAATCTGTTAGTCCAATCCAGAAGCTGCCTTTCCCCAAAATCTGCCTTTTTATCCATTGCTGTGGAAGAAAGATCTTAGTCCATAACAAATACAGACAACCGTCTTTGGAGCCAGTAAGCCACTCTGGTTTCATAAGCATCTTTGTTATCAGAATAGGAAGGGTTAGAGAAATTTTTCTAAGCTGAAGATATGTTTCAGGAGTTGGCCTTGTGACTCCTTGCCCACACAAGAATCCATTGCAGTGTTTGCATGTGAGGTAGAGAGCTAGGCATGAAAATTAGGTTGACGTAAAGTCACAGCCAATGTCTTACAGATACAAGTTGAAGAAAACCCAAAGAGTAAGCAGTTGTATATTGACATCCCCACTGCTATGTAGCCACCAAAGTGAAAGTATAGCTAGATTTATAGTTAGATCAAAAATATCTTTGGGTCACTGTAGTCTTAGGCTGCATGTATTAAATCAGACAATTTAAAATTAAATTATATTCACCACTGCAAAAAATACATTTTGGATAATATGCAAGGCATAATGGACTCCATCTTTAAAGGGTCAAAACTTCTACAACTCTTGCTAGCCTTCCTGGCTGCTCTGTGCCCACCACCTTCAGGGTCAGTACCAGCTCTGCTCACACTGCCCTTCTGCATATGGAGAAGCTGCTGAGCAGGCAGAGGGTGGAGAAAATGCTAACTGAGTCAATCACTGTGTCTACTTCACCATATGAATTCACAATTCTCTTAGCTTCCCACTTGCCTTGTGGCTTCCACATGTTAAATAACTTCAAACTCTCTCCTTGAAAAACAGAAAGAGAAGGTAATTACCTGCTCCTCTTTGTTGTTTATGATAACCAAGCGTGATGCCTTCTCTTCACAGAATAACTTTGCCTCTTCAAAAACTTCTCTTTCAATTGAAAAATAGTAACACTTTTCTGTGTAGTTCTTCCAATGAGGAGAACAACCTGTGATGTGAAATTTTTGTGTTAAGCCAGTTACTGATAACTCAACGGGTCAGTGGTAACTTTCTGCACAGGGCCAATAATAAGTGGAGGATCCCATACTCATCTACAGCATGCTGCCACCTAAAGTACTTACAGTTTGGGAATTTACTTATTAGGATCCTGATTCTGTGAAATCAAGGCTAAACTGTGTGGTCAGGGGGATTATTTATTACTCATACTACTGCTGCCTTTTCTTTAGCCATGAACATTAACTTAAATCAGTTTCAGGTCATCAGAAGGAAGACCAACAGGTATGGCTTCACTTAACAGGGCTCATTGTGATAAATCCCAGAGATTTAGTATACGGTAGCAGAGGTTATTTGAACCAGTAAGTAAGTGGTGAGCACCCTCTGCTACATATATTTGTATCTCAGTAAAAGATGCACGCGGTGAGTTGACAACTTACCATTAGCCTCGGGCACTGATGTAGGTTCACTCTGTAGTGCCACTGGCATCCCTGGCCCTGGTGGCCCTGGTGGGCCAGGCGGGCCCTTTGGACCAGGCAGCCCAGGGACTCCAGGTAGCCCAGGAAGTCCTCGAGGTCCTGGTACCCCTGGCTCTCCCACAGTTCCTTGCAGGCCTTGAAATCCTGGTGGGCCTTGTGGCCCAGGTGGACCATCTTTGCCTTGTGGACCTGGTGGCCCTGGGTCTCCACTTGGTCCAGGCAGACCCGTCTTGCCAGGAGAACCTCTCTGACCTTTGGAGCCAGGTGATCCTCTGGAACCTTTCCCTCCTTTTTCTCCTGGTGGCCCAGTTGGCCCAGGTGGGCCCTTTTCACCTGCAGGTCCTGGTGGTCCGGGCTCTCCTTTCTCTCCTTTTTGCCCTTTCAGGCCAGCGGGGCCGAGAGGACCTTGAGGGCCTCTGTCACCTTTAGGTCCCCTTGGACCAGGAGGGCCTGAAAAAATGTAAGCATACAAAGTGGGGATACGGACAGAAAACAAAACAAAAAGCCCACATGGGGTGTTTGTTTAATATATCTCAGACCAGCAATGCTGGATATTCAGCTAACAGCCACATCGAGCAGTGCCTGTAAAAGCACGTCTGCTTCTCAGGCACTATATACCATTGCTCTTTCCTCATCCCCCATGAAATACAGGATACAGAAGAAAATAATCTGATGCACCTTGGCCTGTGAACTAGACAGTGACAACATGACCCAGGTGACAAGCCAAGGTGCCAGTCCCTGCAAGACACACTCTCTGCTGTTGATGCATGCAGTCCTGCATGTTGATGCTCCCGTTCCACCACTCTGCTATGCTCCCTTTTCCTTCTAGCCCCATGTCTTTGCTCTTAGACTACAGGACTCTTTCTCCTGCAATGACTTTGTTTGCTGCTGTGTCAATAATGGGTTGTCAAAAAGAGACAAAACGATGGATAGTGAGCAACAGGCCAACTGTGGGAAAGAAAGACCAGAAGTACTAGTTGCTAACTGGCTGGCTATAACAGGAAAGAGAATGATACCCACGACAGAAAACGGCAATATTGTGACATCAATAAAAAAACAAAATAAATTTGGATTCTGACCATGGATGAGCAAATGCCTTGCCAATACACCACCCCCACCCCCACTCCCCCATTTAAACTCCTCCAGAGATAAATTCCTAACCTGGAGTCATTTAGGCCTGGCTGAAATGAGAAAGGTTAAGGTTACTGACATGTAATCTTGGCTCTGTATCAGCCTTAGTTTATTTGGAGCAATGGGTTTATATTTGTGATTAGAGTTTTAGGCCTGACTGGTTCACATCAGGTTGGAAATATGAGCGTTCTTTTCATTTGGGATAATACTTGGCTAGGAGAAACCTCCTAAACTTGATGCTATTTATTTCTGGAGAAAATAAAATATCCCAGGATTAAAAACTAAGCAAAGTAGGATGTTTTCTGGCAGACTGACAACTGGCTTAAAGTGAAATAGCAACTTGTTTTTCAGTAAGGGTGGACCTTTCTGGGAATAGTCCAACGTATATTTTTTAGCCATTTCCTCCTTAGCAGGGATTGGTTTCTTGAGGTTCCACACCTTCACTAGCTTATTTTAGAAACTAAATCAAAAGCAGATCCAGTCAGTCAGTCGCTCAGAATAAATTTTGCTAAGTCAGAACCTTCTTTCATAACATCCCCATTCTAGGTATCTAGAGAAGGCGTAGGAAAAATAGTAAGGAATATCCAAGCCACATTTACATTTCCAAAGTTTAGGATTAGCTAATGGAAAACTCTGTACTAGCATGTGCTAACTTCCACAGAACTAAAGAAGTAATGCAAGCAGGCATTCAGCATAGACCATTATGGGCATCATTAGAGAAGTTGCATACCTTGTAGGATAGTGAAGTTCTTGATGAGCTGGCCATGTTTGGAATCTACCAGCTTCATTTCTTCCATGATTACCGACAAATTGGCAACTTCAACATCTAACCTTGACCTCATCAAATCCTGTTGCATCTTGAGAGATGCAGAGTCTAAACGAATATTGGCTAGTGTGCTGTTCATAAAAATCAGCTCATCTGAATGTTTACTTAAGGTGTCTGTACAAGTTGTCCTGACCTCATTGAGATTGCTAGTCAGTGTCCGTAGATGATGAGCAGTGTAGCTGATGTTGCCAATGATGTTGACTATGTCAGTTTCGAAGACCTGGAACCTCTCTTCTAGCTGGTTGAATTTGGCAGAAGTTCTGTTTTCATATTCTTTATGCTGTTCTTGGAGATCCTTTAGATTTTGTTCATTGGCTTGGGCAATTGTGGTGATATTCTCCATTTGCCCACTGAAGGAGCTGAGCTGATTGTTCATGTCTTCAAGTGTATCATTGTTAGCTTTTGCCAATGCTGAGTTGTTGGCGGCCAACGTCTGCAAATTTTGTACTTTCTCCTTAAGCCAGTCAGTGTCCTTCCGGGCTTGAAGGACAACCTGCTGCAGATTTTGAAAGTCATTCTTGATTCTTAGAATAGCTAAGCTTGTATCTTCCATTGACTTCTGCAGGACACTGATAAGATTTCTTTGCTGTATTTGTGTCAGGTTTAAGTTGTTCAGGTTCATGATGACCACATTATGAGAATGCACTTGGTTTTGCAAATTTGTTTGAATATTACTTGTGTCTTGTTGAAGATTGTTGATATAGCCAGTATATGCCTGAAGAGTCTTATTGACACTGATGATCATGAAAGAGTTACTATCTAAGGCACTTCTCATTTGGCTCTGTCTATCATCTAATACATTTCCAGTCTCCTGCAGCTTCTCCAGTGTATCTTTGTTTCTGGTAGTTTTCTCTGCAATGTCATGAAGCTGCTGACGAAGAGCCAGTATGTCAGATCTGAAGCTAGACAGTTCAGTGTTAGTATTCATGGCTTTCTGTCCAGCTTGGTCATCTGTTGTACAGAAAAAAAAAAGAAAGGCTTTAGGATAAATTTTAATTAAAACACAGTATAAAAAAGCACAGTCTGTTTTAAGTACAGTCAGATCGTCAAAATGTTCTGTCAATAGAACTTCTATGCTATCTATTCCAGAAAATAGAAACCAGTAAGGAAAGTTCTGCCACTAGACAGAGAAAAAATCAAAGAGATGAAGACCTTGTGTCTTGCTGAGGAGGACAAAATGGCGATTCTGTTGTCATATACAGGAAAAACTGATGTTAGAAACTGATGAATATACTCAGTCAAGTAGTGCTTGTATTCTCAATGAAAACTGAATTGTAAGCAGAATTCAAAATACTAAAGAGTTATCAGTAAGTTTATGTTTTGAAGTTACAACTGGCTGTTGCTGAAAGCTCAGAGGTAAATTTTAGCTGTTCATATTTTCTGCCTCCTTTTCCTGGTAGGTGGAATATCTTCACTGTGATTTAGTACATATCGTTTCATTTTTTAAAATCTTGGGTTTAGTTTTAAAAAAATTCTAATACCGGTTTTAAAACAATCTGGGTTGGAGACAAAAGCGTTGCCAGCAGGCTACTCCAGATATGACAGGATATGACATATTTCTGTTTTTTTTCTCTAACATACGACTATTGCTTTTAATGACATTTATTTTGCTATTATTGTTTCCTCATGGTCTGAGTTTCAGGAAGGCAAAACTTTTAATCTTAGAGGAACATCTCTGCTCTTGCTTACACTGCTCTACAGTATACTTCTGGGAGCTTGCCTGAGTATGATTAAGCTTTTGAGTCTGCACAGCTCACCAGCCAGGACATAGAAACCAAGGAAATAAGCAGTCAATGCTCACTCTCAGGGAAGATTCCCTTTCTTGACCTCAATCACTTCCCTATCCTACACACAGTCCATATATTTTTGTCCTCATCTAAGTATAGCTGTATTTATGAATTATGCACTCTGAAGCCCATAATTTCAGATGACTCCAAGAGAGGGCAGAATGGTTTTCATAAACTGCAGTGAATACAGCTGTGTATGGAGCTTTCTTCTGGGGTATCTGAATGAGGCATGATGGCAAACATCAAATGGTGGCTTGTAAGACTTCAGTCTGAAGTGTTTATGGAGCCGTTTATGAATGGGCATCTTCCTGAACACAGTTCCTCTCCCTGCCACTTGTCTCACTTCAGGATCTTCTCAGCTCTCACTCTATGTTCACCTCTCAGTTATAGCTCAAATTATATTTTGTTCCTCACACAGCTGTGACAACTGCCAGGTCCACATACAGCTAATCCCTGAAGGCCTGTCTTTCATTCACCACATGCTGTTACACTTCTGGCCCTACAGCAGTTCTCTTACCTTTATGCCTGCCACACACATTCCCTCATAACTTTTTAATCTTCCTCCGTGGCGCTTCCACAACTTACATGGGAACTGATGGTCCTGGGCATCTCACTGGCCATCCATCCAGCAGCGTGTAAAAATGTGTGGGTGTGAATGAATCAAAGGTGCTCCAAGTTGTGAAAATTTAATCAGCATAATATAATAACCCAAATATAACTCCAAAGGTTGCATGTGCTTTAAGGTGTAACATTTACTTCTGTATATGTATCAGTAAAAGTACATGCCACTGAATTACTCCATGTCTTTGAACTAAATGCAGTGTGAAAATACTTCAGAATCCCGCTATTTTTTGAGGGGAAAAAGTTGTAAAAATTTATGATCAAGCTGCAAGCAAGTAATTTTCCCTAGAAATACATGTCTCAATATATGGTTTATGAAGCTAAACAAAATTTATTTCAAGAAGCACATGCATGCATGTGCATATTAATATTTATATAAAAACTAATTATATAAATTATAAGTCTATGTATATATAAATTGATCATAAACAACTCTGCTTCCTTTCCAGACAATGAACAAAGGTAGAAAAGTACACTTAGTGAGTAGAATCCTTATCCATGGCCTTTTTCCATCTTCCTGCAAATTAAGAACTGTGATAGCACTTGGGAGACCTGAACTCATAACAATCTTGTGTCCTGTATTCCCTGAGATGATTAAGAAACTTTTTATGCAAGTAATCAACTTGCCTTGGGCATAAGAGTTTTGAACAGCTGATTATTTGTGCAGCCCTTAAAATGGCCTTCACTTTTGAATCTTAATTGCTAAAACAGCATCAAGATGAGTGGGTGACAGATTTTCATTTTATGTAGAATCTCTTGTGCTGTGGAACAGCTTCTGCTATGTTTTAAATCTCTGCCTCAGAGAGGACTCTCTCCTGAGGACAACCTTTAAGTGTCTGTTTATTTTAGTATAAATGATTTCAGAGTGACTTCAGTGGGAACTGTAAATACTGAAGGATGCTAAAAATGCTGTTCCTAAGTAGAGCTGATCTTAACTATTTTTAAGTGCTGTCCTTGAGAAATTGGAATAGAAGTGCTGTATCTTGTCATAGCCAGAGATTTTTCAGACAAATTTCCTGCCGCTATCTGCCAGGAGAACACCCCAAAGCCATAATACAAAGAGGCTTTGCTTGTGTGTAGATTACCTAATTTCTTCAGATCACTCTCCACCTCTGTGAGCTTTTCTGTATATCTTCTGTGGGATGTTTCCAGGCCACCTGTCACATTGTCCATTTTTTCTACAACTAGGGGAAAGAGAACAAGATGTTATGGAAAGAAGAAAAGTGAAATTATGGAAAGAGTCTAGTAAACAATAAAGCAAACCAAAAACCCGCCACCACCATCAAACAAAAAAAGAAACCACCTTAAAATTGCTTTGTTCGCCACTACCCTCTGTTGCTCTGTGAAATGTTGGAAGGATGAGCTCCTATCTGCTGGTGCGACCCAGCAGTCTTCCAGTTCTTCAGTCCGCCAACTGTCCCCAAACATTTCTTTGCTCAAGAGCAATCTCTCTCCTGAATGAGGAAATCCCTCTTTGTGGGTTTTCCTCATGAACCAAGTCCTTTTCTTTTAACAGTCTTTCCATGCTCCAAGCACAGTGCTGTGTGGCAAAGGCAGACTGATTGCTAAAGGTTCACATGTATGAGAGACGACTTCCTTTTATTTTGCTATGAGCCATTTCTCCTTAAAAAGAACATTTTTTTTCCCTATGCCTTTTAATCATTAAAAATTGCCACCTGGCTAACAAACTTTGGTCTGAGATAGCACTTTGAAGACGCAATTACTAAATATTTTGGGGATCAACTTTCAAACATCTTGATAATGGTACAGATCACTCAAAATGGTCTTGAAACCATTCTTCCTCATTAAGATTGAAAGGATGGTCATTCAACAAGTGCAGATTTATGGCTGATACGCTCTTTATTTTGTAATGTCTGAGTCATTTTCTTGTCACTGAGACAATCTGATTATTTGATGGAATTGATAAGGAAACGGAAAAAGCAGAGCAATAAATAAAGAGCCCAGAGTTGCTTACAGTGACAAATACGTGAAATGCTCACAAGGTTAGAGGCACCCTTCAGCTTCCATGCCAAACCTAGTCTAATGCTCTTTTGCATTCAAATCACAACCGGAGCAGAAATTTCTTCTCATCAGCAGACTATTTAGCCCTTTTGCCACACTGGGAGCAGAATGGATCTGCACCAACCCTGGGAGAGGCTACAAGACTTATTGTGCCAGCCCTCCCTTTCAGAGAGAAGAAATAAGGTGTTTCCCATGTCTTGAGATAGTGAAGCCAATCCTGTAAACCTGTGTGGGGTAAGGGGTACTGCTAACTCTGTCTGTGAGATAATCTGCAGCTAGGAAATGGCCTCATAGAAGTTGTTGCTATGTCAAGATTTGGGTTTTTACGAAAAGTGGAAATTTAGAGGACCTTTTGCTGCTTATGAGAAACCACAAGAATCCTGGAGCTTTAAAGTGTAGTCCACCAAGTGCTCTTTCTTTATTAACTTTTGCCCTTCTTTTTCTGACTCTGGGTACCATGGTTACACAGCAGGCTTTCATTGCTTCCCCAAAACCAAGAGGAGAAACAGCAGGCCAAGATCGTCTCTGGTGCAACTGCACTGAGGTGAGTGGACTTACAACAGAGAAAAAGTCTCGAGGTTTTCAGAGAGACCAGACACCCTTTGGTGAATTACCTGCCTGCTCCTTTCTATACTGCTAACAAGCTAGTAAAACAGAGACTACTGTGTGTATAAAGATAGAGTCAGAGTGCAGCTTTCTGTATTTGGGATGATGGCACATGGCTTGCTAAACACCAGATCCAGGCTATAATAATGGCTTTGCTTTTTCAGAGGGACCATTGCTCAATACCTTCTGCTTTAGAAAGCATTTCTCCCCCTCAATATAGCACTAATGTTTCACTGGTTCTTCTGCCCATTAAAGTTATTCGTCAAAATGCTGTATGCCATTTTTCCTAAATGAAGCCAGAGTTGATTCTCCATTTGCCCCACCCAACTATCTTCCCGGCTGCAGCCCAGAGCACCAAAGGTCTTTCAGTGACTTCTCACACTCCACTGTTGCATGCATACACCTATGCATCACATACAGTGAGCATGGGGACCATACTTGGCTTTTCATTCTGGCTAGCTCCAGGCAGCTCCTTGTTCAGTCTGTGGTGTTCTGCTTTGTTTCTGGATAGTCATTGTGAAGGACATGGCTCACTCCGGGCACTTAGACAGGACCTTGTGAAAGCATCTCCTTTTAAAAAGCAGGCCTACTCCAAGTGTTTCTGCTGGACCTGTGCCTTGACTAGCAATGTCACATCACCTATGGGTTTCGTTAATGAAGACTGAGTGTAATATTCACCTGTTTTCTCCAGTTATGCAACACACTTGGAGCTGGCAAATGAGTATATATTACCAATAATGAAAGCAAAATGTAGTTTCTTTCTTTTGCTGTCCAAATGAATGCCAGTTAGTACTTCAGATCTGAAGTCTGAAAAACTGAGGTTTTATATTGTCCTATAACAACAAGAATGTTTTCATGGCTGAATGAAATCTAACACTGGAAACTTGGGTTAATATATTCCCCTGAAGAATCCAAAGCAAATGAAAATAGAAGAAACCCTATCAATATATAGTAGCCTGTACCAGCAGTTAGATGAGATTGGATGCAATTAAAGATACAACAGTGTATGGTATTTTCATTGCTGAAAGTTAAAAAAAACCCACCCCACACTAAAAAGACTGAAGCTTGTCTGTAGCTACAGACTTTCTTTGTGTGGAACGCGCCAAAAATTCGTGAAAGCAGGACTTCAGTCACAAGCATTACTGGTATTATTGACAATTGGCCATGATATGTGGGGAAGACCATGCCTGGACACTGTCTGAAAGATCATTAATGAGCACTGTTAAAAGCTCCTTCAGTCCCCAGAAGCTTGTCTCCTACAGAAAGTAATAGCTTTTAATTCTAGCATGTAAGTGGATGCCAGACAGCAGCTCTGGATCAGGAGGGCTGACACTGAGCTGGAAGATGCTGGTTTAGAGAGGCTGGAAAGAGAAGGCTGCTTTCAAATACAGAAGGTATTGATTTTTGTCTATTTGACACTAAACTGGCGATGGCTTACCCAGATTAACTGATGTGAAGTGCAGAATTAGCTGTATCAGGCAAACTATTTCCTGTATTTTAATTCTATTTTCCCTCAGAGGGCAAGTCAGTCCTGTCATGTGAAGTGTAGAGGAGAGAGGCCAGAGTCAAGTTCAAACCACCCAGCTCCAGCAGCAGAAACAGTAAAGGTCTCTGCAAACGTGAACTGTAGGGTTAGCTCAAGGATTCCCAGTGATGCAGGCTAAGATGAATTTTGTCATCTGATAGACCAATGAATATATTTGCTTTATACAGGGGCAGGATCTTAGCCTCCATGGTCAAACAAATGGTGGGCCTGGGGGACTTGATCTCACACCCAAACTCCTTCCCCAAGCAAGTTGTAGCTTATTTACTTTCTTGCTACTGCCCTGCAAGTGGAAAGGATGAAGCCTGGGGAGAATGAGTAGAGAGCTTTGGCCAAAGTAGGTTTATTGCTCTTGCTGTCAAAAGGGGTCATAGATGGATGTTCTGTTACTGGGAATGCCTTTCCTTCCCTGGCAGTAGCTCCCACCACCATCTCTGGATGGAGCCTTCAGTGGTAGGTGAGCATATGGAGCACTCTCAGGGTTGGAAGTCAACATCTAGGGAGTGCCTGGGGCTTGAACAGCCACTTCCCATCTTCTCCAGAAACAGGCAAAGGCAAAACAGGCAGACCAGCTGTAACATCCCTTATGAAGGCCACTCTGCTGCTCCCAACAGTCTGCTGCTCTCAAAAATGCAGTCTGTCTATGCCTTAAGCTTGCTTTTGGATAGCTTCATTTTATTTCTCAGCTTGGTCAGATCTCTCTACGTTATCATCTTACTTTCTGACAAGGTAACTGTGGAAAATGTAGTAAAGACACTCCAAAAGAAGCCAAAATTTCAAGTAGCTGCTGACCGGAATAGTGAGAACTGTCTGCATCTGAGCCACTATTTCAGAAACAGGGACAAAATGTGCCATCTCACCAGGATGTGTTGGCTCTAGGTAATGGCAGGCAAACTCTGGCAGACAGAAAAAAGAAGTAGATGAAAGTGATGGTGGGCATTAGTCAAGAAACTTAAAAACAAGGACTGACCAGAGAGTAAGAACTACCAGAAATTCAAGCTGACAGCATGCTAGTTTCTCTCACTGGAGGGAGTCACAGGAAGATCATTCACCTTCAATAGGCTAATCCTCCACTGGCTGCTGCAAGAAAAATTATAACTTTGTATTTTGCATTTAATTTAAGAAAATATGTGTAAAAAATTATGCTTTACTATTGTTTTCAACAATAATTTAGTATGTCTTCTCAAAGCAAACTAATAGTAAACTTGGCTTGTTATTCCTTTATGGCCTTGATGTTTAATTCATGTTTTGGTTTCAGGTTTCTCCAATCTACTATGTAATTTTTACCACCAGTTTGGAGGTTTGTTCTTTGTTGACTTTGCCTCCCATTGAGTTATTTTTTTGCCTGCCATATTTAATCCACTGATTAGTAGTTTTAACGTTTTAAATCACAAAGGATATCTAAATACCACGTAGGAAATGAAAGTTTTAAAAGTAGTTTTGGGCTTTATAAACATAAGTGTGGGAGGCAAATTTAATGGAAACTTAGCTAAGAGACTGAAAGAACCACTGATGCCAGCAGAATTCCTTCTTTCAGTGTAATACTGCAATAAAAAAGACAAGCCAAACTCTGATGCAGAGAGGAGAGTTCAAGAGCTCTATAAAATTTTATTTTGAGTTTTGTTCTTCCTTTAAGGCCTAATTCCTTCCCAACAATCAAAAATATTGCAGTAATTCCTTTGAATATGTACCACCAGCTGGGCTTTTGTCTAACTCATGTTTTCCCTGCAAATTAGCGCTTAGGCACTGTGGCGATGAAGCTCTTAAGCTGCAGGTACAAAGGGTGAAAGTAATGCCTGACATATGACCATCTGCTGCTTGGCGTTACAGAAGGGATACCTTGGATTAAAGTGGACTTTTCTCCAGCATATGCGTCTTTCTCTTGGCATTCAGGTGGAGCAGTCACCAAGTCGGTGAGCGGTGGACCAGTGGTCACCAAAATGTCTTAAGGTCTGTGCGCAAGATGTGCAATATCCACCTTCCTATAATCTTTTTCCCATTTTTTTGTGGGAGCGGAAATTCTTTTGTCCTTGCCCTGGATAGATGTGACTTGGTACTGCTATGACAGAAAGACTAGTCCCCAGCCAAGCACCAATGACTATTCAGTACAAGAAGGAGGTTTAGAAATCGGAGCTGTAAAGATGGGGCCTCAAGATGAGAGCAAAGGCTGGGGAAAAGATGGTGCTAGAGGCCCCCATAGAGAAAGAAGCTTGAAAACTGTGGATTGAATGAGGAGGAGAAACTCCCTCTCCCAAAGAAATCTTTTGGACAGTTTCCTTATTGCTATTGCTTCCTACACACACATGAACAAACATTTGGCAAAGCAAGGTATAGAGCAATAGTCCCTCCAACTTGATACGCTGTTTCTGATGCCAAGTGAGGTTTGAGTCTTCTGGTGAGCCCCACAACTGATGGCCTTGTATAAAACTCTCTTGAGGAAAATTCTGCTAAATCCCAGGCATTTAGTGGCTGGGTTATAGCCCAGAAGGATCCCATCCTCATCTTCTGTAAGCAGATCTCTGCAGATTTATATCTCCAAAAGGCCTAAGTTTGTCCTCCCCTAGTCCATATAGCCAAGTGTTCTTAAATTTATAGATCAAGAACAAGTTTTTGAATCCTGGAAAGCCTTTTTTTCCTCAGAATCTGACTTTCAGAGACCAGTTACACATTTTTCAGGAGAATGTCTGACCAGTTATATATGTACTGCATTTCTTTACATTTGATTTTAATTTGCCACATTCTGTCTGCTTTATCATGAAAAAGGAAAATCTATGTATTTCTATCTGTCCTTCACATTCTGTCATCCCCCTGGCTAAATCTTCTGTCGAAGCCAAGCAGTTTTCATTTTCTTCCCACTCAAAACTGTACCAAATCCTCTTAAATAAGTATTTATTCCTTTCTATTTCTACAATTTCCTTTTCTTTTGCTGGCAAAGGACCAGAGGTGATGTCATCTCTGCTACGAGTGCAGCTGTTGGAGGCACAGGACACACTGCATGCTAATCGCATGAATATTTACCCAGCTTCTTGGAGGGGTTTTGAAGTTACTCTCAGAGCCATACTCAAGCAGCTAGCTTAAAGCTAGCTTGGTTTTCTCCACAACACAACAAGCTGCAATGTCCCATTTTAATATTCACGATGATGTTATTAACTTTCTTTTTCTTACTAGAAACTCAGATCTTACTTTTTTAACTTATTATAGCTGTGACTGCACAACAAACAGACATTTACATCAAAACATCCATAAGAATGTCTAAGTGGCTACAGTTGATTAGTTCTGAATACGTATGGGAATTTTAAGCTGTGCTTTCCAATGTGCCCTACCAATGACTTACACAAATAAAATTTTCTCCATTACTGCATTGCCCAACTACCAGAATCTTTGAAATTACTGTCAAAAGCGTCTAACCGCCTTTGTTCAGCAAAGTAATTGCAGATAACTCAATACATTGGCACCTTCTGGTTCAATCTTTCTTCCAGATATTTCAAAGTAATATTGATCTTATACGTTGTTCCTGTGATAAATATTTTATTAGTAAGACTATTCCTGGCTCTCCCATTAAGAAGGACATTTATTCTGGAAAGGTGCGATGCATGTAAAAGAGCTCCATGAAATCAAGGTATAGCACATGTTACAGAGTTTTGAGTCTTCCAGTTAGTACTCCTTCATGGTGGAAGAACGAACATTTTGTTCTAACTTTTTTCTTTTCTTTCAAATGTCTAATCTAGTTTCAAAACTTCATAATTGTTTGAAAGTGAAAAATCTAGGGTTGTAGTTTGTTGTTATGTGTGTACAAAAAGCCAACATTGACAAGGTATTAATATTTAAGGTGAAATGTGATAAATTGCCTGTCTATCTAATATGTGGCAATGTGCTTGGATGCTTGGCTGAAAGTGAAATGTTGGGCTCGATGCATACATACCTTTGTATCCCAGAATGGCTACTGTGATTGTTAACAGGGCACATAAAATATATAATAAGATGATGGAAAACTTCAGTGCCCAGTTATTTTTACATTTGGTACATTGAGTCCCCTCCTGAATACCTGCAAAAGAAAATTTTAAGAATTTTAAAACAACAGCACAGAACACATTGCTGGTTTTATCTCCCCATTTCCTCTCCTTCATTTTCTAAAGAACAAATTAATTTATGTAAGCAGATGATACCTGGGCGCCTATCTGCCTATTCTGCCAGAACAGCCTCCACGGTAGTTAAAGCTTAGTGATACAATCACTTGGGGATTTTAGCACGTGGAAGAGAAGTAGGTTCTGCTTCACTGGAAAACCTGTGGCTTTCCTTACGGACAGGATTATTTTCCGATTGTGCTAAGAAGACTATGGTGAGCTTTGGAAATCCAATGCTTATTAGCATCCTCTTTGTCAAGCATCACACCGCAGCAGCTCAGTCTTAGCATTCACTCTCCCTACAGTGGCAATAGCAGACAGTAAATGCTCTGGCAGAAGGTCAATACAGAAATAAAACAGCACTGTGAAAACCTGGTAGGAGTACTGGTCCTGCTTTGTAATCATTACCACAAACGATTACCATGTGAACACTTTCTTTCCATAATGAGAGAAATTTTTTTCTTATTTTTGGGGGGTTTGGAGAATACTATTTCCACAGAAAAGAAGGGGTTCTATACTGGTTCTGTACATCTATACTAACAGAAAAATGCTGGTGAATTTCCCCTTGTGGACAAGTTTAAGAAAAAGGGCCTCAAGCTGATGAGAGAAAACAGGTCTTCGCTATTTTATATTTGAGCTTTTTGCAGAATGGTTTGAGATCTTTGAGTCTATTAGGAAAGCAATATTCCTCTTCTCTCTACATGCTCCTTGGGAACAGCTCGAGAGCGTTGGAAGTGTTGATTAAGTTACCAAGAAATTCATGAGAAACACAAACGTGTAAAAACATGAAAAGTGGACCACTGTGCTGGAACGAATAGGTGGGATTTATCCCACCTTCTGATGTGTGTTAAGCAGGCCAGGATTAACGTAGCTTTCTGTGTCTGTCAGAAAATGCATTTCTTTGATATTTTACTCTATTTGTGTACTATTAGGGGAGTCCCACAGGAAAGCTTTAAGATCTAATAAATTCTATCTACCAGATTACTTAACTAATCAAAACTTGCTCCATAGCTTTTTATGAGTAACTTATATTTCCTCCGAGGCCTAACCCACAGCTGATTTTACTTTTCCCAACTCATGACCTTCTGCAGAATGTTTTTTTATTTTTCATTTTTTAAGAGAAAAGAACAGGCCACTTCCCCTGGGTTCACAGAGGACGGGTGACCGACATATCAAGTTAACTCAGCTGTATTTCTCTCTCAAAGAACCACATTTTCCAGTGACTTCCTTAAGTCCGGGGTACTTGCAGGAGGGATTACCATATTGGAGCAACTTAGGAAGAGGATTGATACAAAGTTTATTTGACAAGGCATTTTCCTCAATTCCCTCTGCACATATACTAGCCGTGGGTAAGGCAGCAGTGCATCTCTCACAGGTCATCCCGCTTTCCACGTTATGTCATCTCATGTTTTTTCTAAACTTTTCAGCTATGACATCATGTTCTGTTGCCACGTGATGAAAGCGGTATCATAGATTTGTGTTCCTTGGGGTTTAGGCATAATACCAGTTGGGAACATCCAGTTCTTTTTTCAGGAACAGGAACATTAGGGGAAAATGAGACAAACACTTGTAAGCATAAACCCAAGAACAGAAACTTCAGAGGGAAAAGGTTTCTCTCCTGCCTGTGCAGGTGGGAGGGAAGGGAGCTGGCACAGAGATGAGCAGTTGCATAGCCCATTTATTGGTGACTTGGATTTGGAAGGCTAGTAACTCCTGTACCACACAAGAAAAGGTGAAGAGTCCGTAATTCAATAGCCAAGTTTGCTGTTGGATCCTGATGTGGTTTTCTTTGATTGACAGTCTCAAGGAGTTTGCTAGAGGGGAAGGTCTGCTTGCTGAAAAAGCTGGAGAGGGAAAGTGCTGTTTCCTAAGGTTTTGCAGTGGGTGTTCAGAGACCGAAATTATTTCACCGTGGGAACTTGTGGTGTCTGGAGCACCATTTTGCTGCTGTTAGCTGGTACCAATGGGCTCATTGAGCCCCTGTGCGCTGAATGCAAGGCTCCTCCACTGAAGGGTTTAAAATTCAGGTTCCAATTCTGTAAGTCTTTGAACATCCCACAAATCAAAAAACATGAGAAGCTTGGGGCACAAAGCGCATCACATTCACCTTCTAAACAAACAGATAACAGAAAGCTTGATCCTCCCTATTTTAATGTGAATGGAAGCAGGGCCAGATCCATAACTGGGAAGACTGATAGACTGTAGAGGTACAAAGCACAGAGAAAGGCAGAAATGAAAACAAAACCTTTGACAGCAACTGCACATAGAAAAGTTTCACTTGAGTACAGTCTCATATTAAGATTACTCATTTTATGACATGACCTGCTTTCTGTCACCATACTCTGGCTTCCTGTGTAGTGTAATGAGCTGAAACTTCACTGATGTCACTGGATACACTGCAGTTCAGCATCTAGCATCATGTTATGTTCCAATTCTTCATAAGGATCTTGTTTCACTTGCCTCAGTCCTCTCTATTGCTGGTTCAATAAAACAGCACTTTGGCTTTTCGGAACTTTTACTTTCAGCATATTTCAAACTGACATCAGAACAGCACCCCAACAAAAGCCAGACCTTTCCGTCCTGTAACAGTCCACTGCTGTTGGTATCAATAACATAAACACAGCGTACTAAAGCGATCCTACAGGCAGGAGCCATTCCATTAACTCAGCTGGGCTGGAACTGTGTATTGCATTGCCTGCCGGCGCTCTCTGCCTGTCAGCTTAAAACTGCATCTGACTGCCATCCAAGCCCCGCTACCCTCATCTAACGTGCCCCAGGTCCAGGGCTGGAGTAAATACCCAGGGAGCTCTAACAGGCTCCTTTGTTCTCCTTTGCCTAGAGATAAAGTCTTTCAGAGCTATTAAATTTACTCTTTATTGCAAATACAGCTGACTTGCAAGTTTACTGAACATATAAAAGTTACTAAGGATTACTAAAGAGGTACCTTGAAGACAAGGTTTGGAAGACTCGTTCTGATGTCTTTCTGTGCAGTTAAATAATCCAGGCTATGAGCAAAGGTAAAAGTCAGGAATGCAACCCTCTCTGTATAGGGATGAATTACAGTGTAACCAAGCCTCCACAACCTCCCCAAGCACAGAGCCTGGCTTCAGCTTGCCCTGTTGCTCTTCCCCGCTACCCTGTTTAAGGACCAAGCTCAAATAAGATCGTTCTGATACAGGAGATGCGTTTAGTCCATGCTGTGAGGACACTTAATTTTATTGAAGGGTTGCTCTGAAAAGATGTGATAGCCAAAACATTAAGCAACAACAGATGGGAGATGATTTCAAACGCTCACTGTGATTACATAAAACCCAGCAGGCTGGCATAAAATTACACAGGTTTATCAAAAACCTGAGAGTCAAGACTTGAAGGAGCCCGTGCTTGGGCTTTAATTTGACAATTTTACCCACTCCACTGCTTGCTTTCACGGCTTACACAAAATGCAGTGTTCTTCCAGGAGATGCGTAACCTCTTATCTAGAAAGCTGTAGAGTAAATTTACAGGGAAAGACCCTACACACCCATGCCATTGACGAAACACATGTAAAACCTGCAAAAGGGGGTTCTCGGCTGAGGTCAGCTCTTCTCCATTTGTTATTGTTGCTTCTAGGGCAGCACACTCCTCTCTGTGTCCTGTACACGCGTTTTCAATGTTGGTCTGCTCCCAGACATTTGTCACTCACTTCCAAACCCAGGGAGCCAGGGTCACTTCCGCATGATGTGCATTTCTCACTGCTGATTTGATCAACATTTAATAAATATCAGATGGGACACAATGTGCCTCATTTTGCTGGACACATGCTTTTTTCCATTCCTTTCCCCAACTTATTTTAATAAGAGCTCTGGTTTTTCTATCTCACTGTTGGGAAGACATCTGGCCAAACAGACAGCGACCTAGTACAAAGGGATCCTGCTGGCTCACATGCTTTGGGGACCCCCTTCTCTGCAAACCAAGATGGTCACAAAAAAATATGCAAGTGAGACATCCCCCTGTTACCAGGCTTTGTAGTATTTGTTTTTATAGCATTGCATTCCAGTGACTGAAGACTTTGTTCTCAAGCAGGGGGTATACATCTGCAGATTCCTTTTAGGCTCCAGATAAGCAGAGGTTTTGCTGGAGGAGGAGCTGGGTTTTTTGGTTGGTTGTGAGTTTTTTGTTTGTTTTTTTTTTGATTGGTTGGTTTTTTGTATGTGTTTTTTTGTTGTTATTTTTTGGTTTTTTGTTGTTGTTGTTGTTCCATGTTTTTTTAACGGGAGACTAAGTATCTTTGCTCTTTGACATGGGTTAACCACCTTACAAAATGCCTGACTCCTCAACTATCTGATGCTTCAGGAGCACATCTTTGAACACTCGGATATGATATGCACACATGTTTTTTTGTTGAATAATTCTTTTAGAAGTATTTCCCTGTGCCCTTTTCTTGGCTCTTGCTGCAGGATCTTAGGTGGCCTCGTAATATTTCTGCTAGCAAATCAGTTTTGACAAAGACACAAGGTTCCCTTCGTAACCCTGACAAAAAATGTACCGATAAGATGACTGAAGAAACGTAGTGGAGGAAATGAAAATACATACGTTAATTAGGAGGGGTTTTCCACAGTGTGATTCATTGAAAAGAGACAGCAGCCCTTGGAATTTCAGAAGGAAGACTGCAAGCCTAGTTTGCAGCCTTCAAATGATAACTTTCTCAAAGCTAATGTTTTCAAAACTGAGGAGCAGTAGATCTAATAGTTATATTTAAAGGGACCTGAGCAAACTACATACATCCAGTTCTAACCCCCCTGCCATGGGAAGGTATCCCTGCCGATGGCAGAGGGGTTGGAACTAGATGATCTTTAAGGTCCCCTCCAACCCAAACCATTCTGTGATCCTATGATTCAACTTGTAGGTAGGGATCAAATACTGAGAGGTACGTTGCAACAAGCTCCCTGCGCATGCCTATCTCACTAGCAAGAATAGATGATCCCATGAGGAACCCATCTCGAGGTTTAAATAACTAAATGCCTTGAAAAACCTGGCTGTAAGTGCTTAAATTCAGGCACCCATGTGTAAAATGGTAGTTTTTTACTAATATGCATGACTAGCCATTAGGAAAGTAAGTCTGCCTCTTAGGACAGAGAGGATTTTAAAATGCAGGTATATAAGCATGTACATATATACACACACACACATTTATGTTCAGATATACAGAAGAATATATGTGTGTATATGTTTTTTACAGAGAAGCTTTTGTACTGACACAAAACCAGTATATTACATTAGCACACTCAAATCAAAAGCAGACACATCTTTGCCAACAATAAACTTTGCATAGCTTTGAGATTACTGGATCCATCCAGCCACAAAATTCAAAGTGAGATTTTTGTCTTCTCTTCTGTGTGGTGTTACAGGTTATTAACCTACCCTTCACGAAAACAATTCCTTTGATCCTCCATGAATGGTTTTGTTGCAGTCAGCAAAACTGATGATTCGACAGCTCCCTATGACTAACTTACCTTAGAAAGCAATCGTTCTTTATAATTGTTATAAATGGCAAAATCTGAGACTGGTTTATGCTTTTTTTAATTATTATTTTGAGATAAATCGCCTTTCTTCAGTTTAGAGTATGTTCTTACACTATAAAGGCTGTAACTTGAGCTAGGTGTAAACAGACACCCTAAATTTTTCCTAGCTAATGCATAAAGGTCCATGCCCATCCCCAGGTTATTGGATGGGCATTTAGCATGAGGCTGCAGCCATGGCAAGCATAGCATGTACTGGGGCTCCCCCGAGCAGCCACCCCTCTAGCCGCTGCACAGTGTCGCAAGTCCTCTCCAGCTCTGTGACTTAAATGCTGCTGGACAACCCCTCTGGGGGGGGGGGGGGGGGGGTAAGTGTGGCTAAAAGAGCAAACATCATGGTTATTGCATGACCAACTGGTCTGCAGGGCAGCGCCGAGCCCTGAGGTTGCAGTCGTGAAGCACCTGGTTTGGGAGAGCCATGCTGCTGCCTTCATTCAAACTGAGCCATTCCTCACAACACAGCTGCCTCACGTGTGCACATCCATCCCCAGGGCTTGGCTGGGAAGAGCTATTGACCAAGCAAACCAAGGCCCTTTCTCGTACAAATGTTGAGTTTGCGTGGCCACGTTTTGGTAGCTGGGGGGGCTACAGGGGTGGCTTCTGTGAGAAGCTGCTGGAAGCTTCCCCCATGTCCTATAGAGCCAATGCCAGCTGGCTCCAAGAAGGACCTGCTGCTGGCCAAGGCTGAGCCCATCAGTGATGGTGGTAGTGCCTCTGTGACAACATATTTAAGAAGAGGAAAACAACTGCACAATTGCAGCCAGAGAAAGGAGTGAGAATATGTGAGAGAAACAATTCTGCAGACACCAAGGTCAGAGAAGAAGGAGGGAGAGGAGGTGCTCCAGGTGCCAGAGCAGAGATTCCCCTGCAACCCGTGGTGAAGACCATGGCAAGGCAGGCTGTCCCCCTGCAGCCTATGGAGGTTAACAGCGGAGCAGATATCCACCTGCAGCCCATGGAGGACGCCACGCTGGAGCAGGTGGATGCCTGAAGGAGGCTGTGACCCTGTGGGAAGCCTGCACTGGAGTAGGCTCCTGGCAGGACCTGTGGACCCATGGAGAGAGAAACCCATGCTGGAGCAGGTTTGCTGGCAGGACTTGTGACCCCATGGGGGACCCACACTGGAGCAATCTATTACTGAAGGACTGCACCTCGTGGAAGGGACCCACACTGGGACAGTTTGTGAAGAACTGCAGCCTATGGGAAGGACTCACGTTGGAGAAATTAATGGAGAACTGTCTCCCGTGGGAAGGACTCACACTGGAGAAGTTCATGAAGAACTGTCTCCCATGGGAGGGTCCCATGCTGAAGCAGGGGAAGTGTGAGGAGTCCTGCCTCTGAGGAGGAAGGAGCAGCAGAGACAACGTGTGACAAACCGACCACAACCCCCATTCCCCGTCCCCCTGCGCTGCTCGAGGGGAGCAGGTAGAGAAAATTGGGAGTGAAGTTAAGCCCAGGAAGAAAGGAGGGGTGAGGGGAAAGTGTTTTAGGATTTAGTTTTTATTTCTCATTACCCTACTCTGATTTGATTGGTAATAAATTAATTTCCCCGAGTCAAGTCTGTTTTGCCCGTGACAGTAACTGGTGAGTCATCTCCCTGTCCTTATCTCAACCCACGAGCCTTTTGTTACGTTTTCTATCCCCTGTCCAGTTGAGGAGGGGAGTGACAGGGTGGCTTTGGTGGGGACCTGGCATCCAGCCAGGGTCAGCCCACCACAGTACATCACAAAACAGAGGTGATACTACCGAACTGTGTCCGCTGCCGGCTTCACTCCTCGCTCAGTCTCTTGCCATGATTTCCTCTCCACTTGGCCCTGGGGGGCACATGAGTGCCAGCCTTCCTCCCACATCCACAGCCTTTGCAAGCCCTGTCTCTGCAATGGCAACAGTCCTGCTCACCCAGGTGATGCAGTGTTGGCTCGTGGGCAGGTGGATGGCAACAGCCTGTTTAACTTCATTCTCAGATTTTTACAATGCCATTGGAAAAAATATTTAGCACAAAACCACTCTCATTTGTTCCAGAATTTACTAGTTTTTGCTTCTGGTTTTGTAATCAAATAGGAATAAATGCAAGCTATGCTTGTTTTGAAAAGGTTTCTAGTTATTTACTAGGAAGCAATTAAAGCAGCAAAACTTGAAACCTAAGCAGTGGGTATGTACTCATCTAACTTGTGCCAGTTTTCCTATGCCAGGTGGAAGATCATGAATCACAGCAGCAAGACAGTGGCTGAAACAGCCACTCTGTATTTCAAGTAAACACTGCAAGACACAGAGCCTCTTTCTTCATAAATTAATAAATAAATGGACCAACCCCAAACCACCCCATCCTCACAGGTTTCTACAGTGTCCTGCATAACCCGGTCACCCTGTTACATAGCTGACAGCTGTACGAATAACCTCTGCAGAAGCAAAAACACACCTCAACAGCCTGTTCTGAGAATTTATGCCTCAAAAGAGCTGTGCAACTCCTGCCGGGTCCAGTGGTGCCAGTGCCTGTGATTTTATCCTGAGCTTCGCACCACCCTGGTGTCCCTTTCTCGCAGCTGTATCATGATGACTTTCAGCTTGGATTTTAGGAGACCAGCATATTCCCAGACTGTTAAAAAAAAGAAAAGTGAGGAGGAGTTGTTCCTTAAGGCTGAAGGTCAGAAGGCAATAGAAGAATTTACTATTTACAGGATTTTTCATAATCCAGCCCCTAAAGAGCTGCTGTCATCACTGAGGGGGCAACGCCAGAGCTGGGGCTAGGGCCAGCAGGGCTTACTATATCCCTCATCCCCTAAACCTGGAGGCAGATGTGAGGTGGGCACTTCTTCCCAAGAGCCCATGGTATTTCAGTGGAAATGGAGGTTTTTCTCCTCTGGGACACCATGGAAAAACCCCACCCTTGATGATCTGTAGGCTGCAGCCTGAAGCAGGAGAGGCCGGGCAAATTCTCCTCCACCAGACTGACTCTGTCGGAGGCAGCGGCCACTTCCCGTAAATCCGAATCCCACATCTGACATAATAAAGAGCCTCAGAGGGCCAACACTATTATCTCTGGAAAGCTTTCAGCCTAAGAAATACTTTATTCTATGTAATGTACACAAACCCTTTCATTAAAGAAGGGGACAACCCTCATTTTCAGCCTGACCATCATCTTTCACTTATTTATATAACCCAGCCAGCATTTTCTCTCTGGCTTTGTTCTTCTTCACAGTAGACCAGAGATTCACAATGAATTGTCAGAAATCCTAATTATACACTTCAACAACCATCACCATTTAATTATATAGTATTACCAAACAATGGCCTACTGTGATTAAACACTAAATAACTTAATTGAAAGGATACAAAAAGCCCAACCACAACACAGGCTAAGCAAAGACTGCTGAGTATCTGAACTGTATGTTAGGCAAGTATTATGAGCAGAACTGAAGGACCAGCATGGTAAATTTTAAGAAAAAAAGAATGGATTTGCAACAGTTTAAGGTCCAGCCATAGCAATGTGGTAAGAATATCACACCACCAGAGGGTCCAACATCTCATAGACTATTAGATTTAAATACATGTCTAAAGCTTAACTCAAACCAGAACAAAAACCAGCAAATGCTGGTGCTTTCAAATAACTGTCTGGAACAAAAGAGATGTGTCTGTCCTCGGTTACTGAAAATCAAGCAAGGGATCTCTCAGTGCACGTCTCTGGAACTAAACCCAAAAATCTAATTAGGATGTTCAGAAGATGAGAGAAAAACTAGAGCAGTTAAGAGAAAATAAAAATCTTATATGAAATTGAAGACCTGTTCAATGACAGGCAAGACAGCCACGATACATCACAGCAAACAGCCTGTATCCCAACAGAGAAAAATTTAGACTGACTCTCAAGAAGATATATACCTAGATATATGGGGAGATCAAAGCCAGATCTTTGGTTTGTGCAACAGCCTCCTAAGACAACCTGAGGATATTCCATCCAATGAGTTAATTAAAACTAGAGTGAACAAAGCATTAGCAAAGTCACAGAAGGGATCTGTCCTTCAGAGTTACGGCATTTAGCCAGATGACGAAGTAATGCCATGCAAACTTTAGTCCGGGCCCTCCATTTTAAAATAAACAAGCTTCCTAATGAAACATAGTTCCTAATTAAGATGGTATAACTTGATGAATAATGTACACGATTTTTAGACTTAATTGAAATTACATTCGACTGAAAGGAGGAAAAAAGGTAACACACTCAAAGTGTGTATTTCCCTTAACATTCTCTATTTTTACGACACAGATTTAGGTGTTAGTGACCCTAGTAATGGTGTTACATCAACTGGTAGGTAGAAAAAATAATAACTCTGTGCCTCGTGGCTTTTGAGATACATTTCTTTAAGAGGGCAACATGATCTTGTCTGGAGCTGTGAGCACGGTAGGTGCCAATACCACCAGCAGTGATACCTGTACTGCAGAGCAACTCACTGGGGACATGGTGAAGTCGTCCAGAGCACAGGTGGAAAAGCCATTCTCTTCATGGGAAGCTTTCACCCTTAGTTTTACTAACTTATTCTGGAACTTTTAACATTATGCTAAGGACAATGCTAAAAACATTGGATCACTGCTTTACAGACCAAAGAAAAACTTGCCCTTGCCAAATGAAGACTCCAGCCACACACAACGAGGCAACATTTCTGTATTCACCGATGCCGCCACAAATACTATTCCAGTTATCTACAGAAATTAAACATTTTTATGTGCCTGCACAAGTCAAACAGGAATACTCAGAGACCATCTGTTCTGCAGACATTTCTGTGCGGGTACATATGTGCACATCTAACACAGTCGAGGCAGGTTGTTCGTTTAAGGGCGTTATAATGTGTCACTGCACAGTGTGCTTTTAAACTCTTGTAACTCATATGAATCTAAACCAATTTTCACTAGGTGGCGAGAAGCATGCTGGATGCCCTTCTTGTTCATTTATTGTTTTTCTTCTCTCCTCCGCTACCTGGTGGAGTGGAACAAAGTAAAGTTTCAACCATATTTGATGGCATAAAAACTGTATTTCTCTTTTTCTGTTAAGGAAAAATACAAAGCTGCTTTTGATGAGGTTTTCAGCAGGAAAAAATAACTGCCTGCAGGCTATGAACCAGTACACCCGGCTTCATCAAGAAAAGCAAAAGTTTGAGAAAGTTACAAAGACTGTGATTTCTTAGCATTAAAATACAGATGTACCTGTATCTACAGGCTTTGTTACATGTTCCAGCTGGAATGCTGTGATGAAAAGCTGACATTAACAGAATTGAAAAAGTTAGTCAAGATTTGATGCCTCAAATTAATATACAGACCTTTATCTACCCTTCACTGGACTTAGTGGTAAGGCTTCTGTTGCCTTCATTAAGAAGCATTCTAACATAAAACTTGCCTCTTTTCCAACTGAAAAGTATATCTGAGGACATTATTTGGAATTTAAAAGACTTATGTGCACATAAAAGAAGAGGCAAAGACCCAAAAAATGAAGAGGGACAGGAAGAAGAACACAATGGGACCTCACAAAGGAAAGTGAGTGCAGAAAACACAGTACATCTATGGAAGCCCATTCTACTCATTTATTTAATTACAGCTGTGAATGCAAATTTCCACTGCTGACTAGCCTTGTCCATGATGGTATCAAGGCTGAGACACCATCACCGAACAGAGAAGAAAGGCTTCTCACAAGCACTGCATCAAACATAGCTCACGGTTACAAATCCATAGGCTGTAAATTCACTCCTAATCTCCTGAGGCTACATGTTCAACTAGAGGAGAGAAATTATGTCCAGATATAAACAGTGCTCCTCTGGAAGTTTGCTGCCTTACTCCACTCGGCTGAATCGAGAACACAGCATTAAATCACCTCCAAAGGAGAGGGGCTGGCAGGGCTAGGATTTATTTTTCACCTTGCTGCCCTTCTAAAACCGCTTTCTAAAGGTAGGGCTTTTTCTTAAGAAATATTGCAGGCTTGATGGCAGAGACAATAAATCCTGTTCCCATCCTCCAACCTAACCAACCTTCCCCAACCCACCTCAGTCTCTGCCTCCTTTTCCTGAATATTATCCTTTCAAAATAGATGTCTTCCCCTCTGAAGCTGGATTTCTAGGCTGAGAGGAAGGACTGTGACCCAGCACAGCTACCATCTTCCAGTTTTCTCATTCTGCTCTCCTCTTTTCCTTCTGTCCTGTCTCCTCTGTGTTCTGCAGTATCTCTGTCTCCTGAGCTCTCATACACACCCCACTTACGTCCAATTGCTTGGATAAAAAGCAGACTTAGAATGAAATCCTGAGGTATTCAGAACACATTTTTCACACAGTTGTGCCAATGTGCAATGGCTGTACAACGTAAGGAGCAAACAACCCTGACAAATGGATTTTTTCCACCTAATAACATCACAATTTCTGTGATTTTTTCCCTGCTGACTATTCACCTGCACCTAGAGAGGAAATTTTTATTCTATAAATTACGACAAGAAGTTTCCTTCAAAGAGGTGGAAGTGCGGTTGAAGAATGCAATTCATGTTTTCCCTCCTAATAAAGCAATAAGCAAATTTACACTGTCTTGACAAACACTGGAAACTGCTGAATTAAATCTGCTTGTTACAAGTGAGGAAAAGCAATGCAGAAGGGCATCCAAAGCACTGTAGTCCCAGACAAGATAAGGAACTAGCCAGGAGTACAACAAACATACCACCTACCTACATAGCACCTACCTGCTGCCTTCCTGACGTCAATGCAATCACCGTGTTAAGTAGGTGAAAACTCTACAGCAATCACGGAAACACCGAAGTTGACAAATCCATTAAGAGCATTAACCTACTATATCTGTAGGGTGTACCTATGCTTTGTAACAACCTGCCTTTTTTTTGTAGCATGGGAAATTTGTTAGATCACTCCCTAACAAAGCATTAAACACATTGCTAGAGTTGCAATAGTAATAATAATATCTGCAATAACAATAATCTTCTTGAAGCATATACCCCTTGCTGATTTTGCTAACAAGAAGATCTATAATCCTCTGCTTGGTAGCTTATGAAATATGGAAAACTAAGTATTTGCAAAATATTTTTTAATGGAGCCAGGGAGTTTTAGGGTCTCTGGCTGCAGAGCAGCATAAAGGGGAGGGGGCTGCCATGAGGCCAGGGGCTTCCCTGATTCCGCTTCTGCAGATGGAGGACTCAAGACTTACCAGGCATTTCGGGCTCATTGCTACAAGTCTTATCAGGAGAACCAAATGCTTTTCTTATCCAGAAGACTAAATAAAAAAATTAGAAGTTTTCACTATCAACTTTATGTGCTTTAATGAAGAGAAAATTCCAGGTAGTAAAGGACATTTTAATTAAGAAGGCATAACATAAATTTGTAGGTACAAGTAGGATTTTGGAAAATTTTATTTTAGATTAGAAGTTGTCAGGGAGACCCTGTGGGTTTTTTTCCTTAATTTATGAGTAAATATATTATTAAAAGTTCTTGAGAAATGTACAATCCTATATAATAAAACATCCCAACAACAAATCTTGGCTTGTGTTTCAGTGAAAGCAATTCCAAGGTAACTGAAAGTAATGTTTAGTTCTTTGGAGGGCAACAGTTCAGCAAAGTAGGAAGAAGGGAACTGAGTGAACTCAGACAGGTGAGATGTGTAAATTTTTTGATTTGGAAAGATCATTCTTCCTGAAGGTAATGCCAAAGACTTTCAGAGTGCAAACCTAAATATCTGCCTTATAACTTTTTAATTTGTTTTCAATGTTATTTTAGACTTGTAAATTTATCATATCTTTAACTTTTTGAAGAATGTTGAAGTCCTCAAGTAATGTCTGCAATAATCAAGTTTCCCTATTTTGATATGACATACCCCCAAAAAGATGAGAAAAATGGTCCCGTCTGTACTTATTGTAAAAGCTGACAAATCCTTAGGAAGTTAATAGAATTGCATGCATTTGTGTCAAGCCTGAATTTGTTTTTTAATTCTTATTTTTTGCCAAATACCAAGATTTATTGGTCCTTGAAGCAAAAAAATGACTGAAGCAAATCTGGGGTCAATATGTAACTTCAGGGTCAATATATCTTGCTTTTTCACCCTCAAAGAAGTCAATATCTGCTGTTATTTATGCCATATTCTGCAGCTGCTCTTTTGAACTCCAGCAGAGGAGAACATCACACCCTTGACCCACAGTCTTTCAACCCAAGTGTGGAGACGCTATAATTTATTTGCTCATTGCAAGCGTCAAATGTTTTCAGCACTAAACTGCACTAAACACTCTTGTTCCTTATCACAGTTTCAGTTAGACGGGTGTAACCTCTCTGGCTTCCACAGCGTTACGCGCAATTTATGCCAGTGTAAGTGTATCACTCAACCAGGGAGCTGGAAAATCTCTTTTATTGCATGTCAAGCTAAAAGCATAGAACAGAAGAGCAGGTGAAGCAGCCAAAGTGGCAGCTCAGTGGAAACTTTGGATTAAAAAAATTAACACATAGCACTATAACCTATTTAAGGAAAATCCAATAAACTTCAAAATAACTCTTCTTGTGTCTTCAGAGTCCACAGGCATTGAGACCCTGTAGTGCTCTAAGACTTACAAATAATTGGCTTAAAATTAATTTCCATGTATTAAGAGTAAAAATATTTTGAAAAAATGTCTGTTTCTCTGCAGTTTTATTTGACTTAGAACATTTATTTCTTGCCTGGTTCCTTGTATGCCAAATTTCAGCCCAGGATGAATTTTTCCATGGCTGAACTATATACTCCTGAAAAGCAAAGTTGGAAATGTTGAAAACCATAAACTATAGCTAAAGGCACACACCATAAACAGGACCATGAAAAGCAGAGCTTTCAGTGTGAGCAGAACCTTTTTTTTTAATGAAAGATGTTTTTTGTTTGCTAAGCATACTTCAGACATCACCTCCTGGTACTCTGAATTTTACTCAAGCCTCCACAAGGGAGAAAAGTTTGGACACATAAGATGTAGCCTTTTCATGTAAGACACTAATGCTTTTCACTACTTTGCATGCTCTTCTTGTTCTGTAACTTCTGGCCTGATCTACAAGAAAAGTGGCGTCCTGTTTGCTCACTGAACGATGCATTACGCTATTTAAATATAGCTTAGATAGATAAGACTTTCTTTAACGCTGCGAAAACAAAAACTTTCACAACTGCTTTTAATGTGAATGAATGGATTCAGCTCCTTCTTATCCTATTACATGAGTACTATTTTTTACTGGCTAGATCAGTGTCTGTACAATTTCAGAACATATAGTTGCACAGTGGGGCACATGATACTAATGCAACCCTAAAATACATTAAACCACTTGATAAATGTCCTGGTAGCTCTTTATCAAAAAATGAGGAAGAATATGCCCAATGAAAGTGTTACACTCCTGTGGAAATTGTAAGGGTAATATAATTTATTATGCAGGTTCTTCTCTCTTCCACTCTGTGTTTTGTCAAAAGCTTTGTTAAAGAAAAGTTAAAAGCACTTACAGAAATTTCCTCTAAGTGTTCTGCCAAGGTGCATGAGCAAACTCAGGTCAAAATTTTGCTGTACATGGACAGAAGCCAGAGGACAGAAGAGCACTTCATTTTTAATCATTATTTCATTAGTTACTAAACTGCTTAGCTGCTCCATAATACTTTGTACTGTCTGAAAATGGCATCCAGCTTTGTGGGAGATCCTTCTTTGGCCTCTCTCAGCCATGGACGCAAACTTTGTAAGGTTTCCAAAGGAACACAAAACTTAATGCATAACTAATGTTGAGTACAGGGCAGCCATTCAAGCAAGCTGAATCACAGGATAAGCTGGGACCGCTTACAGAAAGCGAATGTCAATGTAGCTAAGAGCATGGTGGGAACAAAAAGCATAAACCCTGTGTGCTGTGCTTGGAGAGCAGTGGCTCCAAAAATGGTAACAGGGGTGAGATGACAAGAAAGCTACGAAAGAGTAGATGTAAGAGCAAGAAGGGCAGATCCATCTTCCCGTCTTGCTGCAATGAGCTGGCAGTTGGAGAGGTCTTGGGCATCCGAGCATTGATGGGCACCCAACTTGACACAGGGACCCCAAAAGCCCAACCCACTGCTGTGGCTCTCCAGCCTTCTCATGCTGGAGACAGCAGCAGGAACCTGCACAACTTTGGAGAGCAGCTCAGGGCCAGGCTAGTCACGGAAAGGCCAAGAGAAAAGGTTTCCTGGGGCTGGTGACCAAGGGCAGCTCCTGGTGGGGTCAGAAGCTTCAAGGGCCACTGGCTGCAAGGTAGCAGATACAGGAGGGTGCTGCTATTGAGCTAACGATCCTCACGTCTGTAGGGGCAGGTTGCAAGTCTTACCAGGTGCTTCCCTCACTATGAGTCTTACTAGGGGACTGGGGTTTACAGTGAGAGGCTTAAATTGAGCCAAATGCTTTTCTTTTACTCAGAAGAAAACATTAAAAAAAAAAAAAAAAAAGAAGAAGAGAAGACTTGGCTGCAGACCCTAGGTGCTTTAATGGAGCACTGGCACTAACGGGCACTTTTATGAAGAGGCAGAAGGAGTAACACACGCCCTTGGCTACAAGTTGGAGGTAGAAAGATGCCTCTTGGAAATGAAGCAAAAATTCAAGCAGTGGGGGTGATTACAACTGGAACAAATTACCATCACAGGGGATTCCCTGTATTTTAATGACTTGAGATCAAGCCTGACTCCTCATTTAAAAGATATGCTTTAGCCAAAAACCAAAGTCATTGGACTTTGTACAGGAGTAACTGGATATAATTGTATGGCCTATCATACACAAGAGGTCAGAGTAGTTAAGTGTTTTGGCTCTAATCCCTACAAATGGAAATAGGTGTGTCTCTGTGCTGGCCTGCTGCACAGAAAATATATGTCTTTAGGGGAAATTAATGGTGATGACAAGGCATCTTACTGCCCTGAGGGGGACGTGCCTTTTGGATCCAGCTGAGCTCAGAATTAAGATGGGGATTGAACAGATAACCCTCCCAGATGTTTTATGGCACGGGATGGGGACAGCAGATGATAAGGGTCAGCGTAGCTCTGTATGCTGGAACAACAGAGATTTTTTTTTTTTTCTTATAAAGCATGTGGTAAGTCTGTTCAAGAAACAAAACAGAGTAAATCAAAAGGAATAAAGGCTGGAAGCTAATTAAAAGCTTATTTCTATTAATACAATGGGAGAAACTGCTCAGGGACAGTCCATTATGTTGAATCATGGCCCTGTAACACTGCCAGAAAATGCTAAAGAGCTTTGGTGACTTATCTTCAGTCCTGTTTGTTAAACACTGCTGCTGAGAAATTGCTCTGCTGCTTTGCCTGACAGCAGGCACTATCTCCAGTGTGCTACCTGTCTGTCCTCAGCCAGGGTCTCCTGTCATTTGGGTATCCAACTGGAGAGACAACAACCAAGACAAGTGTATGTCTCTTACCTAGGGATGAAAGGACACATTTATCTTCTTGGCTCTTTTTTTTCTTTTTTTTTTTTTTTTCTTTGAATAAGCATACTGAATCAAAGTCCTAAAGAAGGTTTGCAGGACCTTCTTCAGAGCTGCTCAACCAAATTCTGGAGGTAAGCTCTTCTTGTCCAAGTGCAACTTTTTTCTTGAAGTGTAGGCAAAGCATAAGGAAAAGTATGAGGGAAGAACAACATTTCAGTCAATTAATACAGATGATTGGGAAAAGATAACAGTACCAAACTTCACATATCATGACTGCACAAATCAATGAACATTTGATGGCAATGCTAGTGACTACTAAAAGGCACAGTATTGAAAAGAAGGATTTAGGACCAGCATGTGAAACAGGCACATTCTCTAGGACACTGGAAAGTGCTAACTTTGACAGGCTTGTAGAAGCTATTTAATGAAGTAGTTTTTAAGATGGAGCTTACTTGTTACTCACAGAAAACTAGTGAGATCCAACCGAGTCCTACAGTCCCTATTCTGAGCATACTTCCTGTTGTATTTGCACCCCTTACTTAATAAATTAAGTATTTAATAAAATTAAATGCTGCATTTCAGGATGATTTGATTACAGCCAAAGAAGTATAATGAATGCTATA
This sequence comes from Burhinus bistriatus, assembly GCA_013397275.1. Taxonomy (NCBI): domain Eukaryota; kingdom Metazoa; phylum Chordata; class Aves; order Charadriiformes; family Burhinidae; genus Burhinus; species Burhinus bistriatus. The sequence continues at coordinate 76,394 of VYXH01012657.1, forward strand.
ACAAATCAAATACTGGAAGATTACTAGAAGTACTGGACAACTGTGCATGAAGGCTTAAGCATTAAAACCTGTTTTCTTGCAAATGTCCCTTGATCTGCATCTGTTGGGATGGTTCCCACAACTTGCAAGAGAACAGAGACAAAAATGGGGTTTTTGTCAGCTTTTCATGGCATAACGGGTAATCAACACATCAGTCTTTCACAGCCAAGCAACCTGCCTCCCTGTGAGCTGTAATATGTGAATCATTCGCCATGTTAGTCACAGCCGGGGGCGGCTGCGCTCTGCTTCCAGCCACAACTCTGCTGCACTGGGAGAAGGGGTAAGGGCACTTTTGGGAATCTGCAGCACAGCAGCAACTCCATCATCGAAGGGGGACCGTCACCGCAGAGAGTACGTGGCCACCTCTGCTTCAGGGCGACACACTTGAAGGACATTCACACTGATGCTGAGTTTTTCTGCAGCCTGTAGGTCTATTACTGTTTTTTTCACCTTTTTCATCTAGTAGGCAGCAGAATGCAGAAAGCTGAGTTCCCAGACATACTATATTAACCAGTCTGATACCTATTAACAGCTAAAATGCCATTGTAGTGCTGAGGGTGCCTTGTAAATTAACAGCGTTGCATTTCAACAAGGACGCTTAATGTGTTGCAAAAACAAAGACTGAGGCCCTGTGTCTTCTTAACTCATCTGAACAGTACCTGGCAATCTTACAAAGTGAAAAACATTGCCGTGAATTTTCATTAAGGCTCAGTGTTCAGATTCAGTGCCAGTTCCCATTGGCTCACTCTGTCTTCAAGATAAGTCACAGATTAATTTATTTTACTTTCTTACAGTAGCGAGGCCAAATTATCTTTGTACCTGCTCCAGTGGAGCCTCACAGAGTTAACACCATCACACAGATAAAACTCGGACCAAAATTTGCTGTGCTGATTATTGTCCATTCCCTGCTTTTCAGCTCTTTTTTCAAAAAAAAGAGGACAGCCCATCCTTCAGTTATGCCGGACAACTACTGAAGACACTGGTTCTAAAATTTATATTTTTAATTTGTTTGATCAAGACTCTCTTTGGTGAATGTACACTTATTTAAACAGAGTGAATTTCCTTAGCAGCTATTACAGACTGAAACTCAGCTCTAACAGATTATTACCATGAATTAAGATAATTTTCTGTAGTGCAAATTAACCTCATAAATCAACTCTGATATTCATATGGTTGTGCGGATGTGCCAACTCACTTGCACCTGTAGGCACTCAGAAATTGGCAGAATTTGTCCCTAAATCTGCAATTGTTTGATGACAAGATTAATGTATTGTGACTTTCAAGTGAACAGATTATTTAAAGATGTTATAATACAGAGTTTAAGGATATCTAGCACAAAACACTACTGCTGGCAAAAATGAGGAGAAAGTGGAAATTAGTGGTTTTTTTCTAGTTCTGCTCTCACTACAGTTTTTCAAATATATCTTCCTCTGTTTCTGACATGCTGGTCAGCAGAGCAAGCATTTCTTCAGTATTGACACACTGTTTGACTCTACATGGAATATGAAAAAGAGATGCTCTTTTGCCACAAGAATGTAAAGCACTTCCAGGTTCAGGGAAGTTACTAAATAAACAGCCTACGTTTCAAAATTACCTGGCAACTCCTATTGAAATTGGGACCATTCATCAAAGAAACAGTTTAACATTAAATACAGGAGTAGGAGGCTAACTGAAGTTGCTGCTGGTTCAGCTCTTTTGAAATTGGGTCTATTATTACTATTTAGCAAGTGCTTTCATAGTGAAAGTCCCTGTTTTGAAGACTTCGGAATAATCCCACTTCCTTACTTATTTTTGTCAATCAAAAAGTGACTAGAGTTTCTGATTTTGGCTGAGCAGACAGAGTGAAACAAAAGTTCTAGAAAAAGAAACCTACATGTTTGATAAAAACGCTGAATTAATGAGAAAAAAGATCTATGATTCAGCAACCACAGAACAGAAAACAGAAGAAAATATTTTTTCTATAACATTGACTTTTTCCAACAGAAAATTCTTTATTCACAAAAATTTTGCCTCAAATTTAGATTTTTAGCATAACCCTATTTGCAACCCTAAAATATTCCACATTCACCAGAGCTACAGTATTCTGTTACATTTGATGAAGAAATTTTGACTATGCCTTTCTGCATTTACACCTTTGTCCTTTAAATACAGACTGCCAATCATGCTGTCCACCTTAAATAGCGCAGGAGCAAAAACTGACTCCCAGCAGGCAGTAGTTTGAAATATCGGGTCCCTCTACTGCTGAGATACATCGAGCAAAGTCATACTTGCAGGTTTTCCATGGAAGTTGCTTCCTTCCTGAGCAAATTTTTTCTTCTGAACCAAATTCTCAACTCCTACATCAATGCAAATCCAGGATAACTCTAGGGTAGTAACTCTAGATCTAAATTGGTACAACGGAAAACAGAACAGCACCTGAAGCATTTAAGATACTACTTGTTGAAATAAACTGTAGAAGCCATGTCCAAAAGCTCTGGCTTTGTTGTTTTAAGAGATTTTTGTGGGATACCCAAAAGGACTTCAAAAGAGAGGTCATCAATTCAGAACAACAATTATGTTCAAAATCAGCTTGTATCTTCCCAGGACCAAATCTTTATGCAGTCCTTCCTGGTTCCCTGTCAAGGCAGTGCTTCCAGGAACACCCTCGGGGACTCTGAAAACATGCAATATAAAGTCTGGGCTGTAGGGAATAATATCATTAGGAGAAATTAATGCAGAGTCTCTCCGCAAAATCACCATGCACGGTTGTAATGTCTCCTGTACCTAAACTAACTTCCTCCTTTATGCACATTGTATGTGAGAAAAATCTAAAGGCTCACTTAACAGCTTTAGCAAGTGATCTGCATTCAAAATGCCTCGTAATTAAGAACACATCATTTAGCCAACTGAGTTCTTATGAAAGTGAGAGGTTGAAGAATAATGTGGTCCCAGCTCACGTGCCTCCATCCTGACCCAGCTTCCCTGCTACTCCCAGGGCTCTCTTCTAATTTAGCTAGTCAATTCGGTAGATACCAGAGACATAGGAACCAGGCTGGGATAAATTAGCCCTCTGAAACCAGACTGAATTTTAGCCAGATGAGGTAAAAATTCAGTGGCTCACGTGTGGTGCAACAACTCACTATTCAGTAATCTTCAGTCTTCTTCACACTTCCCTATCTTCCCCCTCATAAACATCCTGAGAGCTCTGCAAATCTCTGACACTTTACTGACAGTACCTGTCACACATCTGCTTTCCCCTGTATGAACATATATACAGCTAGATATTACACACCACTCCTGCTGCTATCCCGCCTGCCTGTGCAGGATGGTTCTCACCTGCTCAGCAATTTCAGCTCTCCCTGTGATAGCTAAAGCCTTGTGCAATGTGAGATTAAAACCGCCAGAAATCCTGCCTAAAGTTAGTGTTAGTTTTAGTGTTAGTTTTCCACGTTGTTTTGAAAGAGGGCATGTCAGTGGTTCATTCCTTGCCGGTTTATGAATACATCTCAGATTTTTAACTCAGGATGAACCTGTCATTAAATCTTACAGGTTTGTTCTTTAAAAGTTTCTACAACGAGCTTTCCCCACATTCTTTCTGCTAGGTTGGCCACCTCTTGACTCAATGATTAAAATCCCCTTGCCACCAGATTCCTTGCATTTCTTTCTGACCTCCTCCAGAAGAGCTCCAAGGCAGCTGCTACCTCCCTTTCCCCCATCCGACTCCATCGTATTTCCTGCATCCCTCTGCTACGTCCCCCTTCCCCATCTCCGCAACACACATGTGGGCCTGCCAGTCACTCCAGAGGTCCATTGCTAGCCACCCTCCCACTCTTCTCACACCCTGGCCTCTTCCCCTCTCCTTTCACTTGTAAAACTTCTGACACGCAGCTGGAAGTTGGGTTTCCTCTCCATTTCCCATGAGCGGAGCAGCACCCAGTCCTTGTGCGCAGAGCCCCAGCTCTGCTCCATCACATTCTCCTCCCTCCTACTCCTCTGCATAAGTCCCTGGTGCCCTCAAGATTCCGTGGCTGCATTGCACATGTGTCTGCCACCTGGCTGCCTTCTGGGTTTGCTTGTGTCACATACGACCCTGTCCTTAACCGGAAGCAATTTGGGGAAGGGACTCTACTGAATATGTTACAGTTTGAATAGTGCAACCTAAAGTGTGTTATAAATGACTTGGTGAATGTAGTATTATAGCTACTCCACATGGAGTCTGACAGTGAGGGCTTTTGAAACACTACGGAAAAAAAATTGTTAAAAAACGCCCTCTAACATTCCCCCCAGTTCCTGAAAGAGCAGGAGACACAGTAATCCACCCATTTCCATGGCAACCCCACTTCAACAGAGGCTCAGAGGAATATCTGCTTTCCCCAAATCACATCATGCCATGTCAGGAGGCTCCAACAGAAACAGATGTTGACGGTATATCAAAAGATAGTTACCACTGTGCTGATGAACTCCTTATCTGAAGGCTGCAGTTGTCAGAAGGGCTTTTGTACTGACCTCAAGCTCACCTGGTTGTTGAAAGAGGACACATCAAAGAGGTGCTGAGCCAGAAACAGCCTGATGTGAAACCTGTATTCAGCACTACATCCTTTCAAATGGCAATATAATCTCCAACAAGATAGGTGAGGATACGGAGAATATGTCTGTACAGCATAAAAAATCTGGCAGCTGCAGTGGGTACTTAGCAGGGTTCACCGCAGTCTGTGGGTCATGGCTGAAAATTCCACCACAGGACACAAATTTTGGAAAAAACATGAGTCATCTACAAAGCAGCTTGATTGTGAGGCAATTGACTTCACTCAGCCAATATTGTCTTTTTTTTTTTTTTTTTTTTTAAATATTGCCAACTAAATATAAAAAGCAAGAGCCCAATCATGTAGGGAGGATAGGTGACTGTGTTTCAGCAAGCGGTGAAGGCAGTGCGGGTAACCACCAGAACGTGACAATAGGAAATCCTGAAACTGAAGAGAGTCCATGCAACGACTGGGTGTCTAAACAAGATTAGAGCCATGGTATAACTGTGTCTGGTGACGCGACTGGACCAGCATATGCCATTTTTGCATCTACTCATTGAAAAACTGAAATAGAGCAATGGCTTGGACAGTACAGACGAAAGGATGATAAAAACCTGCCTTAAAATGAGGGGCTAAAGAACCTCATTTTACTGAGTACATCAAAGACGAGGCTAAGCTGACTTATTCATGTTTTGTTCATAAATGAAACCCTTTCTGATAATACAGGGCTTTCTAGTAAACAAAGTCATGATAAGAGCCAATGTAGTGGACAGTGAAGTTAAACATATTCCTAGTAGACACAAGCTGATGATTTTTATCACAGAAGATGATTAACAATGGGAAACGGTGGAAATGACATTTAATGGATTCTCTCTGTCACAGGAAGTTTTAAAATTAAGACTGTATGTCTTTTTAAAAGATATGCCTTAGCTCCAGAAAAAAATTTATGGGCATCATTCAGCAATTACTCCGTCTCATATTATGCAAAAGGTCGGGTTGCACGATCATAATGGCCCCCTCTAGTTGTAAAGTTATGAGCCGATGCATTTTTAAAGCACTCTAAGCTCTTTGAAACAGTTAATGCACCAAACTATATGATTATAAAAATGAGCCACCATCTAGATGGAGAGGCTGAAGAGGGTATCTCGCAACAGCTAGTAACCAGCTGCTGTGCTTATAGGAAACGGACTCAGCTGCAAAAAGCGAACATAGAGATACCACATAGATGTCTGTGCAAAAGACTCCCTGAGGGCACAAAAGCCGCCTGAGCCATGTTGGGTTCTTCTTTAGGTTGAAGGACATCAGAAAAGAAAATATTAATAATATATCATGCTTGTTCCCTTTGTGCATTTGAAGAGTTCTTATCCGAACTCAGTTTTCCTGTTGCACCAGTAGTCACCCTGGCTACCTCTCTCTCACAGGTAGCTGCCCTTGAGTTGGGACTTGTGTTTGCAAGTCAGGTGGGTCAGGCTGGTCACATTCAGACTGGCTGGGCACAGAGGACTCAAGGGTTGCCAGAGCCCCAATGTGCTGTAGCTTCCCAGCCTGAAGACCTGGCTGGCTCCTTCCACCCTCAAACCAGGGACTAGTGCCCATGCAGGTAGTGTGTATCACCAGGGCACTTGGAGGTTCAGCCTTCAAATAGGGAGCTAACATCACAGTACAGACTGGCAGGCATTGCTCAGGAGGAATCAGGGCATTTCTGTTGGGGAATCTGGGACAAAGCAGAAAGTGAAGAGGCACCAGACATAGAATCACGGAATGGTTTAGGTTGGAAGGGACCTTAAAGATCATCTAGTTCCAACCGTCCTGCCATGGGCAGGGACATCTTCCACTAGACCAGGTAGCTCAAAGCCCCATCCAGCCTGGCCTTGAACACTTCCAGGGATGGGGCATCTACAACTTCTCTGGGCAACCTGACATCTCATGACCCTGACAGTAAAGGATTTCTTCTTAATATCTACCCTCTTTCAGTTTAAAACTGTTACCCCTCCTCTATCACTACACTCCCTGATAAGGGGTACCACCCCATCTTTCCTGTAGGCCCCCTTTAAGTACTGGAAGGCTGCAATAAGGTCTCTCCGGAGCCTTCTCTTCTCCAGGCTGAAAAACCCCAACTCTCTCAGCCTGTCTTCACAGGGGAGTTGCTCCAGCCTTCTGATCATCTTTGTAGCCCTCCTCTGGACTTGCTCCAACAGGTCCATGTCCTTCTTATGTTGGGGGCCCCAGAGGTGGATGCAGTACTCCAGGTGGGGTCTCACGAGAGTGGAGCAGAGGGGCAGAATCACCTCCCTTGACCTGCTGGCCACGCTTCTTTTGATGCAGCCCAGGATATGGTTGGCCTTCTTGGCTGCGAGCGCACATTGCCAGCTCATGTTGAGTTTCACATCAGCCAACACCCCCAAGTCCTTCTCCTCAGGGCTGTTCTCAATCCATTCTCTGCCCAGCCTGTATTTGTGCATGGGATTGCCCCAATCCACGTGCAGAACATTGCACTTGGCCTGGTTGAACTTCATGAGGTTCGCACAGGACCACCTCTCAAACCTGTCCAGGTCCCTCCGGATGGTAACTGATGAGCCCCAATGTGGTTTAGTGATGTCTTTTCATTTCTCTCCCCCTCTGGCCCCTCAAAAAAGTGCAGGGAGAAACTTTTCCTCTTCCTTTGCTGTTTTAGGAAAAAGGTTTTTTAGGGCATTGTGAGGCATCAGGGTAAGCCGTTTAAAAGGGAACTCTTAAACAACATACAGAAATATTCCTTTTTAAAAAAATCCATCCCCACAACTACTCTAGCACATTTCAGAGGACTCACTGTGGATAAGCAATGTCTGCAGTCACTTTTCTTACTAAATAGTTCACTCTGTCCTTGAACACCAAAACAGCTTTCACCTCACTTTCCAGTTTGCTGGGAACTCTTGTAATTGAGAAAAATATTGACATATTCTTTTGCTTTTTAAATAATTTATTTCACTCCATTTGTACACCAGTAGCAAAATTCCAAACCTCCCTGAGAAAGAACGGCTGACCTGTTGGTAAGAGCCTTTGACTTGGGAGACTAACAGATTTCCTTTGGGACCTCACAAATGCACCATCCTACAGGAGTGCTCTTGTATCTATCCTGCTAAAGTGAAACACAGCACTGAGAGCCCCAGGTTAACACTGACCCTGTCCCTGGCCTCACAGCACCACGGCATTGCTGCAGCTATGCCGCTGAGCAGCACTGCTGCACCAGTATGGGCACATGAGCTCAGCACCTTTGTTTTGTGTCCTGCTGCCTGGTATGATGAAATGCATCCTTCAACACTTAAGCACCACTTAAATAAAAAAGGACTTACGCATATGCAAGTTTTGAGAAAGCTTTTGGAAAGATACTGGCATAATGTAAACTGGATTTTGAAATTATACAATATTCCTAATCTTGCAAAATAATGTTCCACTTTTGTCTTCAGGTTCAAACTCACAGAAAGTTCTGCCTAGAGCCCTCACAAGAACTCATTTAAAACAGCATTACCTTCATCAGATACAACTGAGTTCCTCCCCTGCAAAAAAAGGGAAGCTTTAATGTTCTTCAAATATCAGTCTTTCTGAGAGGACCATAAGCCAAAATCTACTTGACTTTCCCCCTCAGCCTCCCTGTCTTGAAAAGCAAACTTCACATCTGCTTGTTATCAGTAGTTATCTCACAGCACGCCTCTGAATCATTTAGAAAACTCAAAGCACATGTTTATCCCTGCTGAGGAACCAGTCATTATGATGCTATTTACAGGCCCTTGGTGACCCAAGCTCACTACATGGTGTAGAAAACTGCCAAAGATTTTGTCTCAGGGGTTCTCACCGCTGCTAGGTTTAATTACTTACCATCAGCTTTTCAGCCATAAGGCTGTACTCCCTCCTTTCAAGCTGCATTGAGGCATGCCTGTGTGAGGACATGTGGGAAAGCTAAGATAAATCAATTAGACACACGAAGCACGTTGCATATGAATTAAAGCAAGTTAAGTCCTCATGTGGTTACTCTTATTCAGGAGAAAAAAAAAGGTTTTCACTTTCCAGCATAGACAACTTCAAAGCTGCGCCATTTTACAATTGTCGTGTCATGAAAAGCAATGAGGGGCCAGGAAGAGATGCCAGTGGTCTTGGGCAAATGCCTTCACATCTAAAAATGAAGAATGCTCATTGATTAATAATGTGGAAGGATGATATGTCATCCTGAGACCAAAGTTTGCTTCTCACAAAACACTGTGCACACAAAGTCCTCCAGGGCCCTTCTGCTTAGATGACCAGACGAGCCTTGTATTCCTCTTAGCACAAGGATAAATAACTACATCACTACAGGATGCTCAAAGTAAGCCTGCTTTTGTGGGACATGAAGTTTGATGCAGGACTAAGCTTCCACTGACATTCAGAGTCTCAGATCCAGCTCAGGCCATGTGATAACTGCTGAGACAGCAGCTTCACTCAGTATTTTCGATGTTCAGGAAAGCCATTTAAAGGTCTGATCTCATAGCCAGTATCCAGCTTGCAACTGCTCCTTACTATACCAAAGATAAAATGCCCAGTATCAAATCCGGACCTTTGCCATTCTGGAGCAAAAGTCTAAGGATATTAGTTTCTCCTTGTGCAAAGACGAGAAATCTCTTCATATTATTCTTCTTAACCCTCTAGAAAATCTGTTCAGGGCTAGCCCTACATTTAATTTTTCATGATTTTGAGTCAAAACTGAGCCCTGTGTTTTTTGCTTTCCAATGAATACTTTCAGCGGTGACCATCTCTAGTTTTTTTTTTTTTACCCAGAAGTGTTTCAACAAGTTAAAAAGTTCTTTCAAAGTCTCTGCGAGACTTCAAGAAACATCAAGAATCCCAAGACTGCCTCCTTGTCTTGTTTTGCTAAAGAGTATTTTGAAAAGGTAACAGCACCAGATGGAAATCTCTCAGCTCTCACTGCCTTCAGAGAATGTCTCTGTGTGGGGACATACAGAGAAGGGACCTACAAAGCTAGACTTGAAGTCACATTATGCATGTGAAAACTCGTCTGAAGCTACTTACTGTAGCATATCTGTGTGATGTACCAATTACAGACAGAGACATCTACTATAAATTCTATAGAGAAGTTATAAGGTGTCTGTCATCTTTTTAATTTAACTAAAACCCAAAAAGAATTTAAAAAAACCCCAAACCAAAATACTTCAGCAGATTGAAAACAGCTGAATGTCACTGAAATTTCCATTTTTTCATGTGGAGAAGTATCTGTAGCTGACAACTTCAACCACACATTCTGCATGCCGCCTCGTTTCACGCCGTGGGGGGGGATGTTTATACAGCCACTCACAAGCGCTATGTTCTTTAATAACACAATATACAGAACTGAAAAAGCTTAGAGAGAAAGCACTTGGGTACAGATAGGTCAAAACCAAAGCTAAGTCTAACTTGACTATCCCCCAGTTCTCATGTTCCTATTACTAAACTAGTATATTTTACTATAGTTAACGTTTCTGGCTTTAGCTTGAGAAAACCATGGAAAAAAAGTCTAGAGGCAGTAAGTATACACAAAATATCTGTTCTGCCATGTAAGTAGATATTAAAAGTTTAGTTAACATTCCACAGTGGTTTGACAGAACAGACTTTAAAGAAATCAAATGAGAAATGAAAAATGTATATGCAATTTATTTTGCCATCCTAATACCACTGGTCCAGTTCAGTAAGTGCTAGGGGGCTGCTGCATTACTCAGAGGTGAAAAGTCTATTTCACATCTGCCTTCATTAAAGCAGTACAGTACAGTTCTCTTCTCCAGTTTCTGGCTCGCACAGGGACTTGGACAGGACTGATTCTTTTTGCTGAAGCTCAGCTTGACCTGGGATGAAAGTCCAGAGGTGTACATCACTGACGTACAGGAGGGAAAGACAGTGATGCACTGGAAGGGGTTGTTTCTGCTGCTGTTGAAGACTGTCATTCTCCTCTCACACAAGAAGCTCAAGATTTTGAAGTGACACCACCCTCCTGGTTATGTCCCCACATAATATTTGCTTCACTGAAGGCTTTACACCCTTTTCTTCAGGCCCAGGTCCTGCCATAATTAACCGAACTTTTCCACTTCCATTTAATTTTTCTTCAAGATGTAATGACTGCAATGCACTCAAGCTTGGAGCTACCCCTGAAGATCACTCAGAGGCAACAGCTGCCACACACTGTGGCTTCCCACTTGCTAGGAATTGCTCACCACAGGCGACATGTCACAACAACTCTTTCAACACACTGTACAGATTCGCATTTCTCATGTTCAAAGTTGCATTAATCTAGACTAGCTGAGACACAGGGAAACTGGTGTCTTTGCACTAGCTTGTTTAGGCTGCAAAACGAAGGGCTTGATCCACACAAAGGTTAGGCTGCGTCTCACTTTTGGGTGTAGTGTATTCACAAGCATTTTAGAGCTGGACCTCACTGCTTCTGCCTCTCCTCCACACCCCTCTCCTTTGCTGCTTCTTTACTCCAGGATCATCCTTGTGCCTCCTTCTGCACAGACCTCATCGGCAGGCTCCTCCAGTGTCTCTCTGCCTTCATGCCATCTCTCCTCGCTGGGCCCCTGCCACACGAAGATGAAATGCAAGCTAATGCAAGCTCCACTGTGCTCTGCTCTGTGTTGTGCCTCATTGGACTGAGCAGTAGCTGGCGATCAGCCTGGAGAAGAGAAGGCTCTGGGGACACCTTATAGCAGCCTTCCAGTATCTGAAAGGGGCCTACAAAAAAACTGGAGAGGGACTTTTTACAAGGGCATGTAGTGATAGGACGAGGGATAATGGCTTCAAACTGGAAGAGGGTAGATTTAGATTACATATCAGGGAGAAATTTTTCACTATGAGGGTGGTGAGGCACTGGAACAGATTGCCCAGGGAAGCTGTGGAAGCCCCATCCCTGGAAGTGTTCGAGGCCAGGTTGGATGAGGCTTTGAGCAACCTGGTCTAGTAGGAGGTGTCCTTGCCCACAGCAAGGGGGTTGGAACTAGATGATCTTTAAGGTCCCTTCCAACCTAAACCATTCTATGATTCTATGATATGCAACTCAAGCTGTGTGTATGTTGCTTGAGTTGGGGAAATCAGGACAGGGCCCAGAAAAGGCACCAGGATGAGCAGGGATGCAGCTGTGATTGTATTAAGTTACCACCTTAAAAGTTGGAAGGTCTGTACCACGCGATGGTTACATGGGAGGTGGCGTGCTGGACACCGGAGAGCCAAAGCTTCTCAGGGCTCTACTCTAACCTCCAGTTCATCTAACTGCAGCTCCTAACAGTAAAAATCACAATGGAAAGCCTGGCATAACTAAGCAGGGATAGGGTCTTTGAGACTACAAACCAACCTCTTTTGCATAAGAATGCAACCATAACTGTTTGAATTTAGCTAGCTCTTGTTTTGATCGGGATGCAGCCTGTTTATACTGCCTGGTTGTAGTCATTCCTGTGGGTTTGTTTGTTTGTTTACAACAGTACTCAGGAGTTTGGGAAAATGTTGCAAAAGATTCAAATAGCAAAAATGGCAATCATTCTTCAACCTAATGTTTATAGTTTATAGGAGGGCTTTAACATGCATTATAATATTACAAAACTCCAGAATGTCTTTGCATAGTTTGTCAGTATAAATCTGGGACAATTTATGCGGTGCTGAGAAACAGCTATTTCTGGTACAGCTGTGAGCTCTTGTAGTATCAGGCACAAAAGATAAATCACCTATTCAAAGATGAAAGCAACACTACCAAGAGATTCAAACAAGTTCACTATTAATTAATTTCTACCATTGTGAAAAAAACTTTATAAAAAGTTCTGAGATCAAGAAAAAGAAAAGGAGGTGGCACCACTCTCCTGGTTATGTCCCCACATAGTATTTGTGTCACTGAAGGATTTACAGCAGTCTTATTTATTTCTGTTCTTTCCCAGAATCAAGTGGCCTTTCTGAAGATGTCCTGAGCTGAGTTTGTATGCTCTATTTCCCATACTTTAGTATATATATTCCAAAATTGTCCTTTTTGCCCTGGATTTGTCGATCTTACTGATACATCATGCTATAGAGTCTTAACCTTCTGATAGGGTGGCTGGAGATAGTATGGCTCACCTGAAGAAGCAAAGGTCTGGCACCTTATTTACCAAGAATCAATGGCAAAGTTCAGGAAGGGAGAGTTTGAAGAGCTCTGTGATAGTTAGGAGCTGCAGTCCAGCAGACTTTTAAAGAAGATGTTTTGCTTCTACATTCATTAGATACATACACTTGAAAAATTTCCTTGCCTTCCAATGCAGGGCCCTGAAACCTACAGTTCTGGTACTGTGAGGCTGAAACAGTTCTTGAAGTGGGACATCAGCAACCTTCTTTCTTTTAACAGCAGCTAAGTGCTCTGACACATCCAAACCACAGGAGCTTTCTAGCTAACCTCCTTGTGGACACTTTCAGGTGAAACGCTGTCTCTACACCCTTTGCTTCTCCTCCAGCCTACAGCGAAATTATCAGATTTACACAGTGCAATATAACTTTTTGTTGTGACACTGATGACATTCACTTATCATGCACGGTGTATTTTCTAGAAGGCATGACTGTTTAATTCAAGATGTCCATTCTCCGTTGCCTGAACCTTTAATTTCTACTCAGAATCACCCAGGGTTTTGCTTTGCCTCTTTTTGTCCTTTATTTTGTTGAACCTCAGTGTGTTGAGATTTGCAGCCTCATGTTCCCCCTCAGTATTGAGGAGTACTCTGGCTTGGGGTGAAACATCCATCTTACACTTTCATCCCTCTTTGTTCACATCTGGAGCAAGGCATGATGTCATCAGTATGGTATGTCATCTGCCTCATCTCCTCTGGTAAAAATGAGGAAATTTGCTTGATGCTCAGCATTCATTCAAGAGTCCTAATGCAACATGAAGCTGCTCAAAGTGGCTTACCCACTCTGGCCAGTCTGATATATCTGCGCCATCACACAGCTCTCTGGGAGGATTTTTAACAGCCGTTGCCTTGCTTTCAGAAAAAAATAACTCGTCTCATTCACAAATTCTCATTCCTCTCCGCCCTTCCCCTGGACTCAAATCCCATTTCTGTGCTTTTAAAGGTGAATTATTTTTTTGTTTCCCTTTCATTCCAGCAGAGAGATGGCCCCTTTTCTGTTTCAATGGGATCCGAGCCTTCCTGCTGCAGCTGCTCCCTCCTGGCTGGCGGCCGACTCTCTCATCCGAGCTCACTCTTAATGTCGTTTATTTTTCTCTGTTGTACTTGTTTCATTCTTTGCCTTGTCTTCAGACTGGACCTCTCTTAATCAATCTCAGTCTTAGTCCTTTTCCCTTTCAATTCAGCCGTTTCTGCTCTGCTGGCTTTGGGGGTAAGGGAAACAAGGCTTCCTTGAAGTGATTTACTTACTGTATTTTTTTCCTATTTCCTTACTCTTCTCTTCCTCTGCCAGAGAGGTCAGGCGAGCTCTGACCTTGGGTAACAGTGCAAACCGGAACATTTGTGGTTGCAACAGAAACAATTCTTTAATTAATTAAACAATCCAGAAATTGCAGAACGAAGCCAGCAGAGCTCTCCTGACCACTGAGACCTGCTGCGCTATATCTCACAGTGCCTTCCAGGCTGAAGCTCACTCTCAGGGAATAGTCATGACTCTGATACCATCCTTCTGCCAATCAGCAGCAATACAAGTCAGGCATATTTATTCATGTATATTTATTTTTACCTTTTTAAAAAAATATTTAAAAATTAACCCTTAAAACTCAAGTTGTATTGTTGTGAACCCTTCATGTGGCTTTTGTTTATATGACTGAAGAGTCACAAAGTTGATAGACTTGAAATACCTGAAGGATTCTATAAGAAATGATGATACGAAATCTTTATTGGAAAGAAGTAGTGCCTATGTTTGCTCTTACGGATGCAGGTAGGCACATACCATTGAGCTCCATGGAAACAGAATGCAGCACTACTCTTTCCATCTGAAATGTTTTAAAACTGTATTGGCCTGAATGGGGTCTCAGAATTTGTTCTATACGTAAGAGAAAGAAATACGCTTTAGAGGACATTTTTGTCTGCATAACACGTGTTCATAGAGATTAAGCCATGCTCTCTAGGAGTGCTGGGGTCAGTCAACCAAGTAAATGATTTAGCAAAAATACAGGGCAACATCAAAACACCACTTGCTTGCATGGTGGAGGGTTATCTTACTAGCTTGTAAGCATCTAAGCTAACTGTTTTAGAAACGCCAGCTGGCAAAAAATCTAGCACTGATATTCTGATATAAAAACATGGTGACTGGAAATCATGAATAATCCATGTAGAAACTGTCCTTAATTAATAATCACATTTGTTTAGAGCCCCAAGTTTGCCATGTAGTGTTCAGTAGTCTCCTTTCATGAGTAGCCACACTTTACCATGCCATCTGCAGAAGAAAATAACTGCATCTAACAGAAGCCTCTCTTTACTTAGAGCTGCAGGGGGAACTAATTAAAGGTAACTGAAACCACAGCTGCTAAAATAATTATATGGCATCTCAACTATTTTGGAAAGTTCTCATTGTTTCTCAGTGTGACATATGCAGAATATGATTGGAAACCTACCATCACCTTAAACAACATAATTGTGGCAAACAATGTACCTAGAACTCTATAGGATACTACTTAACATAGATGTGTGTAACACTCATATATGTTTTCTGTGTATGTATGGACAAACACACACATTGTATACATGAACCTTTTTTAGTATTCCGACTAACTGCATGTAGTCTTCAAGACTTACAAGAGAGAAAGATGTGTTTGCATTATAAAACTGTAATAAAGAGATGCCCTCTTTTTTGCAAAGTTTTATAATCACACATGGAACTGATTGTTTGGAATTAAATATATTAAACATTATTCAACCAGTCTTCAGTTAAGAAAATTTTTCTTTTCATGTAACAAAAAGGCTTGCACTTTGTATATATACAAAGAATGGCAGTACTGAAGCTTGGAAAAAGAGTTTCAGATGAGGTTTGAATTATTGCAAACTCAGGGCTCAGTGGGGAGCTCAGATTTTACATTTGCATGGGGATGCATCTGTCAAAAAGAGGTAAAATCAATTGACAAAAAGCACCAGAAAACTAATCTGATTTTGTCATTTGGACCTTATTCAAAATAAATTCTTTAAAATGAAGAAGAGGAAGGATGTGCATTTGAACTCCTTTCTACTTTAAGTTTCTCTCCAAATGATGTTCATCATCATGGCATTTCAGTCTCTTTTTAAATTGATTCATACAATCAGGTCTGCAAAAGGCAGGCATTATCATAGACTGATCCAAACTTGGATCTGGCTTTAATTTTATAAGCACATTCTCCTCCTTACATCCGATCTAACATTTGTTATTAATCATACTAAATATTCTGGGGTAACAGTGTTTCCCCAATAAAGCCATGATAAACTTGTGTGGGAGCACGGGGCACTCCCCTGAGGGTGCATACCCTCCCTAGCCTTCCCAAGCCCAGCGCCTTGGGCCTTTCCAGAGCAATCTCCCCATATCCATCTCTGTTAGTTGACTTGCACTTCACTCTTGGGGGAAGAGAAGTATGGTGGTCTATAATACAGTTACCACAAAGTTTATCAACAGTAAGCTCAGTTTTGCTGATAGTCCTGCTCTTCTAAGGGACAGCTCAGCCAACATGCAAATATCTAAGTAGCATTCAGCATCACAAAGTATTAATATTTTGCTATAAAAAAAAATCTGAGAATCTTGCTGACATCTTAGTACAAATACTACTCGGAAATAAGAATGAATACCAGAAATTACATTATTTCCATACCTTGGAAAAAACATACTGTCCCCCTGGAGACAGAGAAAAGGAGATGAGGCTACAAATTGGCAGGATAACAGCTGCATTTACCACTTGAAACAATATACAGTCAGCAAACATCTATTGCTAAAAGACTGAAGTACAAATCTCCATCTCAGATAATACTTTTGTCATCATATGTAGATGTAAAAGATGGAAATCTATCAGACATAGGCAGAGTCTGAATGCTTTTGAAAATAAAGACTTCAGAAAAATATTAGGCACTAAATGGACTTCAGGGATATACCAAGATATACCAGAGCATCCAACAACTCGTTATGTCTAAAGTGAACAAGCAAAAAACCCTAACAAACAACGACAGGCAAATGGTGAGGGAATACGTAAAGAACAAAGTTGATTTGTTTGCCATAAGAAGCATTGAATAGGGCAGTGGATAAACCCTCAGAAGGCTTGATAAAAGAACGCCCTCCTTCAAGGCTGCTGAGAGGAGGAGAGGGATAGTACCTAACAATATGCTCAGCACGAAAGCAGGAGTTCCAGTTAGTCAGGGACTGCAATGTCACTTAAGTGCACTAAGAAATGCTGGGTGGCTTAAGGAAGGATTCAGACTCAGATGTTACAATTTTCACAAAGTCATTTGCCTCATTAATTTTTTTTTAAATAGTTTAATTTAAATTTTCCACATTTCCCTCTTGTAACTCACACATTCTTCTTGGTACAGCCAAGGAAAACCAGCACAGGAGCCAGGATGTTGGCTTGGAATGGACAATGTCCTTCCATTGGCTTCCACTGGGGCTCAGAGCAAGTCATGCAGGCACAGCCTCTTAAAAGCACTATATCATCTAAAGCTGCAGATGCAAACCTTCTGTGACTTTAAAAAGTGCCTTAACAACTAAATCCTGATGAAATCAAAGAAGCAAAAAACATCACCTTGCAACATTGAAAGCAAGCATGAATTAAAAATGCAAAATTTCTTCAGGATCATGTAGTCAAATAGTCTATCAAAGCAAAATATATTCTGTACAGTTTCTATTTTTTTCCCCAAGTTGTTTGTCATTGCTGTTCTAATGGACTCTGTATGAAACCAGGAAGCAAACATGCCTAAAAGAGGTATATGGAAGCTATAGATAGACTGTATGAGGCCTGCTCTCAATTACAGCAGAGCTGGAAGGAGTGCAAATGAAAACCAGACTGACAGTCTGGGTATTTTATATCTCAGTGAGACCTGCAAATTTAGATAGTTTCAAGAATATCACATATGAAGTTTGATCGCTAAAAGGCTCAGAGACTGAATGGTGTCAACTTGTAGTCATCTTCATTTTGACTTGATTGAAAACATCACTCCCCATCTCGGATGGTATGTGGGTCACATCAGTGGAAGGAGATGAAGCTCACCCTGGTGGTGGGTGCCCTTTCAGATCAAATGTGTTAAGAGTGACCCTGACATGCCAGAAGCCTTGACTGACAGTCTCTTTCCCTCAGATGCTGGAGAGGTTATGCAAATCATGGTGTTTATGGGCTGCTACACAAGACCCGAGCCAAGTTTCGTACAAACCACCCCTCCATTTCACTGGCTTATGAGCCCACCCAGAGGAGCTGGAAACCTCAGACAGTGTTCCTTTCTTATGGAATGAGAAAATGCCACACTGAATCTGAGAAACTAAAAAATAGAATGACTTGGACTTCTGTGCCAAGATATTTATGTTTCAATTGCCTTTTTAAAGTAACAACAGATAGTAGTTTCCATTTTCCTTGAAGCCATTTTCAAACAGGAGAAAGGGTCTGAAGAGTGAATTACAGCCTGTGCCAGCAGAGACGATTAAGGTTGTCAAGATACTATGGTAAGAATAATGGTACTTTCACATTAGGATGTGGGATTGGAAGTATTGAAAGAGGGCCCTTACAAAGAAACTTGGAGGCTGTCCTCATTTTCCCTGCTACACACTGCTCATAGCTGCCCTCCTTCATGCTGCAATAATCATTAGAATAGAGAAGCTGTTGATTTTAGTTTGGAAATTTTTTCGTTTTGAAATCAGCTTTAAGGCAAGCAAATATTGATAAAATACCAAGATGCAGTTGAATACATTCTCCAAAAATTTCCAACAGAGTGATAGCACTGAAATGAATGCATGCCCTCTTCTGCAGAGGTAAGGACTGGCATCGCTCAGAAAATGACTGGCAGAGGACACACATTTGTCATACAAAATAAAGCTACATCTCATCACTCAGGTCTGCACTCTCCTCATCTCATCTCATCTCATCTCATCTCATCTCATCTCATCTCATCTCATCTCATCTCATCTCATCTCATCTCCTTGTATTTCAGCTACAGCCATACCAATGCTGATCAGTGTAAAGTCTTACTTCAAGTGATAAGAGTGATAGCCAACAGTCCTGTTTATGTATCCACATGTGAGACACAGGTGGTTCACTACAACCCTGTGGAAATGTCTGGGCATCCTCCATGCTACATTAGCCATGCACAAAGGGAAGGATCAATCTCTCTATCAGGCTCAGGGCAGCATGCTATGAAGGGCAAAGTTCCTATTCTGGAAGTTCTGACCCACGAGCTCACATGCATCTGCCAACGTGTTAAATATTGAAACACATAACTACAAAGAGAAGGAAAGAGGAAGACAAACCACACTTAGGTTATTCAAGGCTGCATCTTTACAGCAAAGAAAAATGGGCATGAATAAGGCAGGCTCAACTTGCCCCTACATGGGCAGTCTTTGGATTGCTTGTAGGCTCTATGTGAAGAGCATGCTGGAGTGTGTTCGTCAGCATCTAACTGGCTCCACAAACAGGGACACTGCAGCAGACTCTGGTCTCAACCAAACTCAAACCCTATGAATTACTGTAGGCAAGGATAATGCTCCAAAACTTTCACCTACACAAAAAACCCAACACCCTAAGTCTTCAGAAAATCATCTACAAACTAAATGACATTCTCCTGTTGAATGTCAAACTGTGAAGCTGGGACCCTGCATGTGTGGGTAAATTATTAAAACAAGCAAAAGAATTGAACAACTAAATTATGAAGTCAGTCATGCAGCTGGTTGAGTAACAAACATGTTCAGAGAGAAATATTTCTGAATAAAAATATTGCCAATATTTCTGAGTAAAGAATTTCTAATGACTAACTTGGCCTGTAAATTAACTCCATAAAATAGTGATTTGGATAAGCTTGGAAGTCAAAGGAAGTAAAAGAAGCATACAAAAGTTTGGCATTTAAACAAACTCATAAATAAAAGACACGTGGCCATAGATGAACAACAACTCCTTTAATGTGTTGATTTTCTAAAGAGCTGCAGATATTTTAGATGTTTTCAGGACAGGATGCTTAGGGTCTTCATTTTTGCAAAGTAAAAGAAAAGCAAGACATTGTCTAGAAACACAGCAGTATGCAGATAAAGCAGATTTAAGAGTGGAAATTCCTCTTGGTATTGAAATTATTAGTGTCTTGTGCACTGAAGAGAATATAGTCTTGAAAAGCATAACCTCCCCGCAATGCACAAAGCGTAAAACAGCTGGCACGATGTGCCAGGCTTATTTGCCCTGACTCGTCTCCCCTGGGCCCTCCACCCTGCACCCTCACCCATGGGCCAGAAGCATCAATAAGCTGAGTCCTGGGGCCCCTGTCATGGCCAGGGCTGTGGCATCGCCTCGCACCCAGCACACGCTGATGATTTACAAGCCGGCTGCTCCGTGCACCCGGTCCGTAGCTGTGGGCTTGCTGGAGCGCACAGAGTCAGTACAGATGTGCCCCACATGCGTGTTGTGCCTCATGGGCACGAGAGAGCACGGTCTTGCCCATGCAGATGAGTGGTAGGGCTAGAAAGGGGCTCTTGGAAACTTAGCCCTTCCAAGCTTAAGTGAGAAAGCTAATAAAGAAAGCAAAAGAGACCCTAATATATGATAACAATTAAACCATATTCAGATGGTGACAAATGAAAAGCGATATTGAAGGTTAGAGAAGAAGCATAATTGTAAGGCAGTAGCTGAGCTTCCACTTCTTACAAAAACAAGAGAGACACTATGAAGGATGCCATATTGCACTTGGCTCCTGTCCTAAAATAATTCCACATTATAAATATTTGATGCAGCACTTAAGACTATTGCCTCCACAGGATTTAATGTAGTATAATGTAATACATCTGTTTGCTACCCACATGGTATGAAGAGAGTGAATGGGTAAGATGGGAACAAAAATTGCAAAACCATATTGTATACTATTATTTCTGTGTTGATCATGCTCTGCTTATTACCTATTGAATTAAGATGATGGAAAATGTTTCATAATACCTGAACAGCATGATCTCGTTTGTTGTTTTTTGATCTACGAGACTGCATCAACCCTGTTCCTATCTTGACTTTCTGTACTCATGAAAAGTAGCATGAGAAGTTGTGACTTGCATGGGCACTGCATTTAATGTGAAAAGGTGGAATACCTGCATGAAAATGCAGCAGCATAAAACAGGTACGGTCACATAACTTAGGGAAACATGCCTGCTTTTCATGTCTTCAAGTACTAAAAATCTATCGTCACCAGCTTACACTACCTGAAACGTATATTGAAGATACACATGTTAACCAAGTCAATAAGCCTTTACATCAATGACACTGCAGCTAAGTGACACTTTCTTACCCTACTTTGAAGACTTGCAGGATTGCTCTACTTTGACAGCTATTACCCGGGTGAGTTGCTCTGCTCAGCATCCTTCCTGCTTACAGGGGAATATCTTACAGCGTATCCTTCTTAAATCATAAGTGCTATAGTCAAAGAAAAATGTTAAAAGCCACAAGTCACATTAACAAGTAAACTAATGAGTGGACAACACAGGGGATGACACACCCTTTCATCCCTGCAGGTCTGTCAGTCTTATGATGACAAACTCCATGCCAGCTTTTTGTTCTTCTGATGGCAGCTTACATTGGTTTGAAAAGAAAGCTACACTGAGTAGGTAGTTACAGCACAAACTTTTGGTTTTCACATGGTGCCATGACCAAGGTGTGCCAATCTGTGGTGCTCTCAAGCTTGACAGAGTTAAAAAAAAAGAAAGAAATTCTTATTGTGGGATAGAGTAAAACCTTTCCAGCCCCAGAAGATGGAGTCTCCATTCACGTTCTACTTTCACCAAAGCATTTTCATGTGGTGGTAGACCCAACTAGGATTTTCAAAGGTGCAAACCAGCTTAGATGTCCTTTGTCCTTTTGGAAACGTCAGTGCTGAGCTCCAGAGAGACCACACACAGTTTGGGAAGTGGCACAGCTCTATGTGCCTGTACTCCAGTGCTACCTGCCTGGGGCAGCCAGAAAGCACGAGGTGGCCAGGAGACACGGTTCAGCCAAGAGCTACAGCTGTGCCAGGCTCCCAGGTCCCACCAACACTGACTGACCCCTTACTGAGGATTCTGGGAATTCATTAAAATGGATGCAGTTTGGTAAGCTCAATATCTCTGTGACAATCTTTTCCTATGTTTGAACCACAACATTTTGTTTTCTCTGAAAGCTGTCTATGAAGCAAACACTAGTTTTTTGGGGAAATTGCTTTGGCATCTCTCAGAATATCAAAATGAGTAAATTATTTAGCAGAGAAAAACAAATTTAGGCACAGTTTGGCATGCCATTATCTTGACTCCTTTACTATATAACTTTTCATAACTGTGCCTCATCTGGGAAAAGACACAAATCTGTCCTTTGTGGGAAGCTAGATAATTAGTCACTCTAAATAACAACTAAAAACTAACCAGACTGGTAAACAGGAATTGCAAGACTGTGATTTCTGCTTCTTTACCCAGAGTTTCACACAGATGAAATAAATGCTTAATTCAGCCCTTCTCTAGCAGCATTTCACAAACCAGGGGTGGTTCGTGAAACCACACAGCTTGCTCACAGAGCCGTATTAAATTGTAACATTTCTCAGTTCTGTTTGCCTGCACTGGTCATCCCCTCCCAAATTTGGTATTTACCAGTTTATTCGTCCACAGCTTGGAGATCTATAGGTTTCAGTCAGGTCAATCTAATGACCAGAAATGTGTTCAGTTGTTCATAAACAATTTTCCACTCAAATGCACAAGAGCCTGATTCGGCAGACCCTTAAGTCAACAGCACTCCTCCTGCAAGAGCCCAGAAACTAAGGTAAAAGCATCTTGAATAAAGTATTAATTTTTTTACACTGCACAATGTTTACATTTTTCCTTAGCAAATGACCCATCCATATGTACTTGGTTATGGACAAATTTCTGATTTCACACACACTGTGGGCAAACACTGTGGTCAGAGGTTGCTAGGAGCATATATATGTATAGCTGTTAGGCATCATGTTCTCCTATCTTTGAAGAGGACATAATTAAGAGTATATCATTCACCTCTTCTGTTTGCATTATGGATGGACCTGGCTGAGAGCAGCAGGAATGAACTTGAAACCTGGGTCATGAATGTGGATGATTACAAGAAGGATCTCAGCTAGCATATTTGATCTCTTGAGCTTGGAGAACAATTAGAGCAGAACGGAACAGCTAAAGTTTTTCTTTAATTAGCCTCCAGTCTGCAATGTATGGGGGTTCAGAGCTTAAATCAATTCTTACATAACTCACGGTCCTCTTTTCTTTTTCCATGAATATTACTATTTCCATTGAAAAATATTTAGTTTTTAGAAAGGAGGGAAATGTGATAGTCATTTATTGCCCCCACACTGCTAAGAAATTCCATGCTTTTATGTGCAGGAAGCATTGTGTTGACTTTGGCTTCCCCATGGGTTAAAAATCTTGTTTAAATGTTGCAGAATCTAAATGCTCTTTGAGGTTTTTCTGTGTTGTTTTATGGAAAGGCTTCTGCCTGATTATTTACAGATGCCGTCTCTGAGAAAGCCAAAAATAGTCCTTCACTAATTCGAAATTTAAACTAGCATTTTTATTATTTTATTGTGTAACCAAGAAATTCTGCTCTGGGATCCTCAGTTCAAAGAGGAAAACAGAGCCCTTTGGCTCGCTGTTGGCATCACAGGCAGCGACATTCCCATTTAGCTAATGGCAGCACCAAGCCTTGGCAGACCGTAGGGTCCTCTCCAGCAGAAGTGCAGCCTCCAAAGCATCTTGCAGCATCAAGTCCCCAGGTTACACGACAATAAAGGAATCGCATTGTTTCAAAAGTTACTTCTCCCACAGTAGCTCAGGGTGTTTAAAACAATTTTAGGAATTACGACAGCCCTTCAAGCCACGCTGCTTTTCTATGGCCACCTTGGCTGAGCATCAGTAAGGGATTTTTTTCAACAGTTCATGAAGTGCTAAGATATATCTTGAGCTCAACAAGCAACAAATGTTGCTCAGCCAGCAATCGTTTCATCAGAGGAAACACTGCTCCAAAGTTTCTCTTCGCTTCTCCAAGGTTAAGGAGAGTCACAAACACTAACAAACAGGAGGACTAGCCTTGTCAAAGGTGAGCCAAAGAACTTGGATCTCATCCTTGCCAGTCTAAAGACAGATTTTACTCTTTATTCTCTCAGCAACCAGCAGTGGAAGAGTTGCACTTCCCTCGCTGCCTCAAGTGACTGCTTTTCTGTCGTAGGTCCTGTATATACCTGGCTGGGGGGTTGTTCCACTGATTTGGAGACCATGCGCTAGACTAATCCCATCCTATGGATATGGCAGCTCCAGTGATCCCAGGAAGGGGCTGGAGAACAGCACAAACTAGCAATATGGGAGGTGGATTACCAGACATTATTTCTTCCTCATCAATAGCTGCAGTAAGTGCATGGTTCAAAAACACCTTCCGGACCCAGGTGAACTCATTAGCCTCTCCAAATCCCTGCATCATGCAATGGCGAGGAGGCAGAGTGATGTATCAAAAACTCAGCATTGCAGTAATCAAGATGATACATTATTGTTATCATTACAAAAGGTTCTGCATAAAATACTGTTGATAAAACATTTGCAAATGTAATTTGCTGCCTGGCAGCAGGTACTAATACCAGCTGAAAGCTGCTCCGAACTCAATCTGCCCAAACACCTTCCCACTACAATGTGGCTTGGAAACAAAACAGGAGCTGTTTGTGAACCACCAGTTGTCTCAACCCACAAGTGAAGTAACACACAGGTACAGGACAAAGTCTGTAGGCCTACATCGTAGACCAAATTGTCTTCTAACAGACTGGCCGACAATCTTTCAAACCTAGGGCTTGGGAGGTTTGTGTTTATTTCCCACAGTCTAACTTCTCATCTGAAAATAGCTTTATGGATTTTCTGAAAATAACAGCAAACCCCTCTCAGGTGATTTCTTCACAGACCTTTTTTAGTTTGTACAGAATGCGTAGTTGTTCTGCAGTTTCATTAAGGAAAAAAAAAAAAAAAAAAAACTGGGCTATGCTTACTTCCTGCAGTTGAAAATTTCCTTCACCTCAGATAGACACAGCTACCACAGATGATCAGAGAAGTTGTTACATTGAAAAATAAATTAGGTTCTTATTTGGATGCAACAAAATATTATCACTTATTTTGAATGGCAGAAACCTCTCTAGAACAATTAGCATTTTAAGGTTTTAACTTTTTGCAAACTGTAGATTTCTCCCAGATATAAAACCACTTGAGAACCAAGTTCACAAAGTGAAATTTGATCTAAAATTGAGGTCTGATCTTTCCTTCCTCAAACACAGTGGAGCTTGGATTCCTACAGGTTCTGGCTGGATGCAACTCATCTCTAGCACTGGTAACACTGCCATCTGCTCCATCTGAATGTGCCATCAGCTGAGACATAGGGCTGAACTTACGCATTAAACACAAAATGGTGACGAGGGAAGAAGGAAGAATTCCTAAAGGATGTATTCCAGAGAAGCTGTTATATATTTAATTAAAATACATTGTTCTGCATGACATAAAGTACAACCAAGAAACTCTGCTCTGGGGCCTAAGACCTTTTGGGGAGTCGTACTAAAGATCATACACTGGAAAGACCTGTATGAAATGTTTAGTCCTGTAAAGGTTCTTAGCCACAGCACAAGCTGACTATATAGTTACTTCTCTTATTTCTTAGAACTACATTTTGAAAGATAATGTACATGAAAGATAATTTGCACTGCTATGCTACTTTTCATCCAAGGATTTTACAAGCTTTAGAATTATCTACAAATTTCTCTTAACAGTGCCATTCCCCACCATTGCTACAATTTAAGAACCTCCCACAGTAACACTAAACTTTTAGTAAGCATCCCAAAACTTCTAGCACTTATCTCTTGGGTTACAAATTATTTCTTCAATGTGTTTTGTGTTTTATTTCCATGCTGGGATCATGGATCTGAGATATATTTGGGTAAAGTTAACTAGATGCCCTCCACCAGCCTTGCTTTGTCTCCAGCTCCCTCACTTTCTCCTGAGCTCTGTGGTTTGCTGTTCTCAGAGGTGGAGAACCACACAAATGCTGTAAAGTATGTTTTCTCCTCCTTACCTTTTCAGATGGACATTAAGTGAATTTCCCAACATAACATAGGCATTCCCACTAGAGCTAGAAGACCATCAGGATGTCCTGACTCTCCTCCTGCCCCATATCAGAGCTCAAATTAATTGCCAATTGCTCCACAGGTTCCTCAGGAACACTGGTCTGCCATGACTGCAAGCAAATTCCTTTCCTTGGTTTCAGTCTCCCCTCCTGTACCAAAAGGATGATGACACATACTTCCCTTGTTGAAAAGATCAATGATCACTGTGAGACAACCAGTGAATTCCTGCTCTTGTTGAGGGGAAGATTTTCATAAAAACTCATCTCTTCTCACCTTGTTGATGGATATGCAGTTCATCAATGACGTGAGACACAAGAAACCGAAAGATTTTTGCTGAAGACAGAGTGATTTCTCTTTTTCTAATGAAAAAGAGGAGTGGCTAGCAAAAATTTTCTTTGGCTTCATATGTACTTTAATAAGTCAAATGGATGTGCAAGATGTAACTGAGCATCTTCCTCTGTAAGTATATGCTGTGAGAATGGCATTTTCTGAAGTATGGCTGGGTAAAGAAAATCCCTTAATCAATTTTGAAATCTGGTTCTGAAAGAAAAATTGTAGGATAATGGCCTCTGATGAAATAATAACAAAAATAATAATAATCAGGATATTTCCCTAATTCTACTGGTATTATTTTCATCATCATTGTATTCAGTACTTGTGCCTGTTTGCCCTAACTCCTATGTTGTTTTACTGTGTTGGAACATGTGAGGTATAAACTAAACTCCACAGATATTTTGTTTCTTGCTTATTAAAATCAGGAAGCTTCGTTTAACAACCACATCAACAAGGAAAGCTCGCACAATTGACTGAGATTATCAAGCACTGGAACAGGCTGCCCAGGGAAGTGGTGGAATCACCATCCCTGGAGGTATTTAAAGGACCGGTAGACATGGTGCTGAGGGACATGGTTTAGTGGTGGTTTCGGCAGCATTAGGTAGATGGTTGGACTCGATGATCTTAAAGGTCCCTTCCAACCTAGGTGATTGATTCTATGATTCTATATTTACCGTGGAATAAAACTGCTACAGTTGGCCCACAGTATTGCACTGATATCAAGAACACTAAGTGGCAAATCAAGTGCTTCACTTTTCAGGAATTTTCTCCCCTAACCTTTCAACTTACACATTTATAGGTCTCCAAGTGCTAAGAGAAAGTCTGTGCAAAATTAAGTACTTCAGCACATTTACACTGGCAAGACTCACATCTAGCCAGAGCCTAAAACTGATCCCTTATAAAAGCACCTCAGCGGACTGAGTTTATTAGCAATCTGAGCCAGGGTGCAAAGCACACATCGGATGCAAGTCAGTTAGAAAACAGGCTTGGTGCTTGGTAGGGTTGGGGATTAACCAGCCTGCCTTGGACACTACCGTAGAAACTGAGCAGCACTACCTTGGGTGCTGTTGGTGCTAATTAACTTGTGTTTGTGCGTCCCTGCATTGCACTGCAGTTACACAGGCAGACTTGTGAGTGCAGTGCTAGGCACTTGCATGATGAGGAGGAGTCCCTGTTGGGGTCTGCCGATAGTGGCCTGGCTGGCTCCTACTGTTTTGTTACATGGAGCTAGAGGATTCCGCAGGACCTTCACACCCATTTCTGTGATACTGCAGAGGCACCAGCCTGAAATATTTTCTGTCTTCTCTTAATTTGGGCATGTGCTCACTATAGACTACAAAAGTCTCCCGTTCTCCTGTGCTAGGCCAGATTTTATTTGTCATTAGTCAACTCCTGTGTAATCTCAGTGTTTCTCTCTCACCTGGAGAGAACATTAAGCCAAAATTAATGACCCATGGCAATATGCATCATGGCTAATGTGTCATCAGGACTGTATCTCCGCAAGCGGCACTCTCCACTGAGCATCAGTCCTTGTCTTCCTGACTCTGCCATACTTCTCCGTGTAGCTTACTAACTCGGATTACGTGTAACATCTTTTGTTGTTTAACACTAATAGGATCCAGTTGAACTATGCATAATTACATCCAGTTCTCCTTCAACGGATGGCTTGTTCCCTCTGTCAATGACCTAATAAGTATAGAGACAAACCATAAAATGGAGAATGAGTAATGCACACAGAGGTGATTATTATGCCATGGTGCTCATGCTAACAGCTGGAAGAGATCATGGATTACTGAAGATACATGGGCTTTGGGATGACCCCTGCAAAACATGTTCAAGAATCCAGAGTCTCTTTCAGTGCACAGGTTAATGTATCCTTCCAGGCTACTTTATCCTTCTTCCAAATGACTGTTTCCTTCACCCCATTTCTCTCATCATGAGGAAGGTTATTTAATCTCATCATGGAGATATCCTTGTGAAAACTGGGGAAAAGTGGAAAAAGTCTGTAGCTCACAGTCATCCTTAAGTAATAACTAATGGAGGATCCAGGACACAAAATTCTCTCTCATCAGTACCTCCCTAGTGCAGTTAGTCATGATAAAAGTCATCAACAGGCACAAGCACCTGACGTTGGACAAGTTAGATCAGTGAGATGGATCAAGTGAAAATTCCCCAGTTTGACAGGGTTAGAGGTCAAACACAGGGACAGATCCAGAAGCACAGCTCCAGGACCCCCACCACTGACTGCAGGCATGGGGAGGGGGTGAGCTGGAGGCAGCCAATCTGCCACCCACCCTGTCAGCACACCCTAAACTGACTCTAAAAACTTTCCTCGCAATTTAATCCCTGACCCCCCCTGGCTGTTCCCTAGCTCCTCTGAGTCGTCCAAAAGCTTTTGGAGAGGAACAGAGCAGGTCAGCCAGACTCCTTCCAGACTTCACCAGAAAAAGCAAAATACTCATCTTGTTCACATTACATGTTTTGGGAGCTGGGGCGCACAACACCTCAGCCATAATGCTGCAGCTCACCAAAGATTTGCAGCTGATTCCTGGACCGCTCCGTAACATGCCACGGGAGCCCTTGATGCTGACCTCCCTCTGCAGAGCTGAAGCTCTCACAGCAGCCTCTCCGAGAAAGTGGATGCAGTCAGCATCCACCTACAAACATCCAGCAGGATAGGCTGCAAGTCTTAAAAAAACTGTTGAATATATAATTATGTTGAATATAATAAATTGTGCATCATACAGAAGCACAATCTGTCCAGCTTGCTTTACTATACCTGGCTACATCACATTGAACCTAATTCGAACAAAAAACCAGGCAGAGCTGATGGACTCAGGGAAGACTTTCATCAGGTTCAGCAGGCACCTTGCCTGTCTCCACAGTCGCAGAACAAAGATATAATTGAATATCATGGATTTCTGTCAGGAAGAACTGCATGAGTGTCAGATCTCACTTGCTGCTCTATTCATTCATAATAAAATTCAGTTTGTTTATTTCTGCTGAAAATGGCATAACCACATGAAAGCTGGTTCTTTGATGTGAACACATAGTACAGTAACAAAAAGTGGCCCATGCCATCATTTCAGGTAATGAACAGAACAACTTGAAGGTTGTTTTTTCATCAGAGTAAAAATGTGTTTTCAGCAGGTTCCATCTTCTCCGCCTTTAGAGCCTTTCAGGAAAAACACTGTTCCTCTGTTCTGGACAGGTTACGCTCCTGCTTTGCGACAGCTGCGAGCACTGGTACCACCCCTGAAATTTGTACAACTTGAACTGGTTTGTTTATATTTGCTTATAAAGTGCCCAGTTAGCTCTCACAAACACTGATGTGGAAGCGCAGCGATACCACAGAAGCCTCAAACTTGCCTAACCCCTGCCAGAGACAGGCTGAATTAGCTGTAATACCTTCAGTGCTGCTGCTGCAGCAAGGAGTCTGTCAACAAGTTCTCTTGCAGCACAGAACACTCGGGGCAAATACAGCCCTGATCCATGTGGGAAGCTGAGCAGTTTTGTAGCCGCAACCACATCACATGACGCTAAACCTTTGCTGAACTGATCAGCAGAAATGGGAATGCTACCTCCCTCCCCATCCTCCGTCCCCCCTTGCCCCGTTCTTTGAGCTTTTGGAGAGGTTTTTATTCTCCAAGGCATATTTTGGATGCATCTAGAAACCATACTTTGAGCTCTACTATATAGTCTCTTGGTGAATTTTTGACTGTGCGTGATAAACTCACATTGCATTCGGATACTCAAACTGGAAAAAAAAAAAAAGGTAACTGGAAACCTCTTAGTAAAACGTCCCTGTGTTGGTTCCAGATTACGCACTTTAAATAAGATGAAGATGATCAACACATGAAGACCCTCCTTGGCCTGTGCCAACAGACCTAGATGTATTAGATTAAACAATCCAAACAAGTGAAAAAAGCCTTTATGAATTTGCTTGGTGGATAGTACTTTGACCTCCTGTTTACTAGCTGTTAGCAAACAGACCTTGAAGCAATTGCCTGCTCACAGTAATTTTTGTGGAAAGCAATATAGATGAAAATATGTTTTTATATGACAGCTAACAGCAGAACTAATTTATTTATTGCTCATAAAGACTTGAGGACTCAGTCACTCAGTGGGGAGGCTCTCCTGGCATCATGGATGTTCCTAAAACACTACCTCAACTTTCACTGAACTCTACCATCTTTTATGTCTACTCTGTTTAGATCTCAAGCCTAGAAGCCAGCAGAGTCGACGTGCTAATTGCTGCTATCACATCCTTCCCTTGGCTTGCAGGTTATTACCCACTCTTTGCTTATCTGAACTGCTGAGACTATAACCTCTTTGGTACCCGCACGGTTCTTAGCATGAATTTGGGTTAGCGGTAGATGCTACTGAAAAAAGCACCATGAGTAACAGCAACGGCCCATCTTTTAGACACTGGAAAGGGGACAGTTGTTCACTGCAAGCATAAAACATTTTACTCACTTCTCAGCTCTTCTGCACATATGAAGTACGTAGTTTCTATAAATGGAGGGGCAGTCTATAATATTTTTTAGAGCAGGGTGTTGCTGATTAAACCATAGTAAAGAATTTGACACTTTTTTTTTTTTTTTTAAATTAAACCCAGTGGAAGTTTTTACTAGAATATTGTGTCTGTGGAATAAAGCAGTTCCATTTGAAAAATTTAATTTTACAAACATTTTCACATTTTTCTTTCAGGAAAGGTAAAATAAGCTGTGGATAATGTTTAGATTCTGGACAAAGTAATTATAATGAACAAGCATCAAAACATTCTGTAAAACCAAAAAATTGTATTACTCAATTGAAATGTGTTTGTTTTGAGGTAACAAAAAGAGGAAACAACTGGACGGTATTTCTAAATAAATCCCTGTGATACCCCATGCATCTCTGTCTAGGGAGCCCAGCCTCCTGGTGAAAACTCAGGCATAATTTATCTAATCTGTTTTTCCCACAAAACAAAGTTACAAAATTTAAAATCACACCAGAATAAAGTCGAATAGCTCAGTTGTTCAGGAATTCTGAAATTGCACGTCAACTGAAGATCTCAAAATAAAGCAGTCTAGACTTTTCCAAGACAATCCTTTCTACAACTGCCCCCTGTTGGTGGGGTAAGTGGGAGGCAAAGCAAACATTGTCTTTATTCAGGGCAACAAAACAAAAAGTTAAAATACCACAGTTTTCTCTGGAACAAAAGAGCCAAAAGTTTTTGACAAGGTCTAATATTAGAGCAATATGTCAGCATTGCATTCTCTTTGAACAGAGGTATTTCCGTATAAAACCAAACCAATATACTTGGAATTTAAGATGAAATTCAGGCCTGTGCAATGCAGTCGTATTTGCAGAATGTAATCCCCAAAATGAGATCTAAATGATAGAAGTATCTGGTGGTTAGAAACTTCCATATCACAAATACATGGGCCATCAATCATGGTGAAAATAGACTGAAAAAATACCTTTTCCACCCAGTCTTTCATTAAGTTCCTGAATTCACTGCTAAAAGTGATGACGTACCAAAAAAAAAAGTCTACAGGTGAAGCACCTACTTGTAACAACCAGTGTGAAACTCTACATCTTCATCATTTTGCATTGAGGCCAATATCTAAATCACAGCAGCCCAAAGAAGGGGCAAGGTATTTCATTTTTCGCTGATGGAAAGTATTTTACACCTTATTGCACTTGGTCACTTGGCAACAGCGGCACTCAGCAGAAGGATGCTGCCCTAGATGGAAAGGCTTTAGTCTGCTTTGGCAACTCTTGCACTGAGCCGGACAAGGGGAGTGGCACCCACAGAGTGAAGCCCACGTGTCAGCACTTTGTAGACTGACATGAAAGACGTGTAGAAGAAAATGTGCCCTCCCTGGCTAAATAAGACAGGAGAACAAGTGACAACCGACATGAAGACAACAATTATTTTGCCTCAGTTTTCAATGGTAATTACTCTTCCTACATCTCTCAAGTCACTGAACCTCAAAGCAGGGACTGGAGGAATGAAGTCTGTCCCATCATAAAAGAAGATCAGGTTCAACACCACCTGAGGAACCTGAACATACACAAGTCCATGGGACCCAATGAGATGCATCCCAGAGTCCTGAGGGAACTGGCTGATGTAGTTGCTAGGCTGCTCTCCATCATAATTTAAAAGTTGTGGCAGTCAGCCGAAGTCCTCAGTGACTGGAAAAGGGAATATTGCACTCATTTTTAAAAAGGGTAATAAAGAGGACCCTGGGAACTACCAACCAGTCAGCCTCACCTCCATGCCTGGTAAGATCATGGAACAGATCCTCCTGGAAGTTTTGTTGGAACACATGGGAGTCAGGCAGGTGATTAGAAACAGCCAATGTCTTCACCAAGGGCAAATCACGCCTGACTAATCTAGTGGCCTTCTACAATGGAGTGACTGCATCAGTGGACAAGGGAAGATCTACTGATGTCATCTACCTGACTTCTGTGCCATTGATACAGTCCCCCATAACATTCTTGCCACTAAACTGGAGAGCTATGGGTTTCATGGATGGGCTGTTAGATGGATAAGGAATTGACTGGATGGTCGTGTTCCAAGAATTACAGTCAACTGCTCAATGTTCAAGTGGAAACCAGCACTGAGTGCTGTCACTCAAGGGTCCATACTGGGACCAATACTATTCAATATCTTCATCAATGACATACTGGAATTGAGTATACCCTCAGCAAGTTTGCAGATGACACCAAGCTGAGTGGTGCAGTTGATATACTTGAGGGATGGAATGCCATCCAGAGGGATCTTGACAGACTTAAGAAGTGGGCCCATGTGAAGAAGTGGCTCTTGTTCAGCAAGGCCAAGTGCAAGGTCCTGCACCTGGGTTGGGGCGAACCCCAGTATCAGTACAAGCTAGGGGATGAATGGATTGAGAGCAGACCTGCAGATAAGACTTGGGGATACTGGTGGGTGAAAAATTGAACATGAACCACACATGTGCACTTGCAGCCCAGAAAGTTGATCGTATCCTGGGCTGCATTAAAAGATGCGTGGCCACCAGGTCGAGGGAGGTGATTCTTCCCCTCTACTCTGCTGTCGTGAGACTCCACCTGGAATACTGCATCCAGTTCTGAATGTCCATCCAGTGTCCACAGTACAAAAAAGACATGGACCTGTTGGAGCAGGTTTAGAGGAGGGCCACAAAAATGGTCAGAGGACTGGAACACCTGTCCTATTAAGAATGGCTGAGAGAGTTGGGGTTGTTCAGCCTGGAGAAGAGAAGGCTCCGGGGAGACCTTTCAATACTTAAAGGGGGATTATGAGAAAGATGGAGAGAGACTTTTTACCAGGGCCTGTAGTGACAGGACAAGGGGCAACAGTTTTAAACTAAAGGAGGGTAGATTTAGACTGGATATAAGGAAGAAATTGTTCATGATGAGAGTGGTGAGACACTGAGATAGGTTGCCCAGAGAAGTTGTGGATTCCCCATTATTGGAAGTGTTCAAAGTCAAGCTTTGAGCAACGTGATCTAGTGAAAGATGTCCCTGCTGGTGGCAGAGGGGTTGGACTAGATGATCTTTAAAGGTCCCTTCCAACCCAAACCAATCTGTGATTCTGTGTTTCTATGATTTTAGATACCCAAAAAGGTACCCAAGCACTGAGAGAGTGGGGAGTCCAGTGGTGGTCCTGTTACTTGGATGTTCTGTGCCATCATGGCTACAGGTTTAGCTTTTGGGCACAGGCTTGCTTTAAACCATCAATTACTGTCCAGTTAAAGCTTTCCTCATGTATTTGATACGTCAGCCAAGGATAATCTCTGATTTTTCCAGTTTTACAGGGAGCCACAGGGCTGGTTTAATCAGGCTTTGGAGAATCAAACTCAGAGCACGTAATGAACATGTACACAAAGATGAGGGTTACTGCACAGATGACAGGAATAATGCATGTCAACATCTGGGTGAGGCAGGTGGTGCATAAGAAGGAAGAACATGACAGCTTATTATTTAAACATGAAAACTGCATTTTGAGAAAGTATTTACAAAGTAGTAGCTAATCAGAGGTGAAGACCTTTGATTCTATTTGCTTCCTCTTGGAGATGTAATAAATACATATGTATTTTGTTTACAGATAGACCGAGAGTACATAGACCCTCCAAAACAACACTTCAGTTGCCTGATGGGTGTCTGATGAAGACACCAGCCTATAAGCCTTTATTTGTGAAGCCTTGATGTCAAGAAAGTGACAAAGGCAAATCTTCTAGGAGAAACTCTGGTAAACTAGAAGAATTTATCAGCAGTTTCCTCTTTCTTGTATCTGAAAAGCTATGCATTTACCAGTACAATTTTCCCAACAATTTTCCCCTTTGTTACAGTACTGTCCACCACAGCTAATCACTGACCCCACGTTATGCTAGAATGGCTTGATTGTAAAAAAATGTTTGGTGTTTAAGAGGAGAACTTGGTAGAAGATTCACCATTTTAGTTGCACTTTATGAATAGAGGCTATGAGGACCCCAAATTGTAGGTATGCATGAATATGAAGAACTACCTACAGGTATGGTGTGGCAAGGACATTCTCAGACCAGAGGGTATGCGGAGCTCTCTGCTCTGTAGGCAAGAGGACAAGCAGTTGACATGGATCCTTCTTTGCCCCCTCTCACCAACCATTTGCAATTCTTGCTCTGGGGTCCTGAATTTAGGCCAAAACAAATGGGGAGAAACCAAAATATCCACATTTTGGGACAGGGGCATAAGAGAGAAAAATTTCTCCACACACTTTTTCTTTTCATTGGCAGCCACCGGACACTGCTCACAGGTTGGTATGTCAGAGGTGGTCCCAGTGGAGACTGCCCAGCCCACAGGCTGCAGGTGAGGGAGCTGTTCAGCCACGGCTGCCCCCACCACAAACATGTTTCACCTTTGCAATCTAGTTGGTATTTGTCTTCATTATGCTAAACACAGACAGTATTCTAAAACAAACAAACAAACAAACTCATATCATTAATATGTTTTCCAAAGCCAGTGATTTATTGTGACCAGAAGTCTGTGACAAGGATCCCGTTTGGCCAGTCCTACCTTCGCAGTTCCTTTAATTGCAGTATCACAAGAGGAAAGTACATCACACTTCTTATTACCTTGAATTCTTACAGAATAGAGGAAAACGAGCTCAGGCTCAAAATAACCCAAGAACACCATACTGAGACAAACAAAAAAAAACCACCTGAAAAATTAACATTCCACATGTTTAAAGAATGTAAACAAAAATCTCATCACACAGACATGCAGAAAACTGGTGTTACTCAAACCGAGCGCTGCCAATTCTCCATCTAATGAGTTGCTGAATCCCAAGACAATCAGAAATGGCTCCTGAGAGCTCAGTGAACAACAGCATTTGTTTTTCCTTCTGATTTCTCCTTATTAAAAGCTACAGAGAAATCACTGAGCTAGAAAGGCTACCTCAATTACTCTTAATTGCTGTCGGTTCTGATTAGCTCAGACCACCGTGATCCTGCAACGAGCAGCACAGGCGACAAAGCAGGTGCCCTGCGTCTTCACAGCGCACTCCCTCCGCTTGCAATAGAAATGCCATCGAGGGAATGGGCATGAGCTCACAGTTCACAGAGGCTGGTGATACTCAGGACCACATTTCGTGTTAAAAGCAAGGCTTAGCCTTCCTGTTTTGCTCAACTCTCCATTTTTTGCCTATGTATTTTGGGCAGCGCTCCAAGAAATCTTACACATGAAACCCCAGGTCCGCCGCGTGGTGCTCGCAACTCACCCTTGCAGAGCAAGAGGACGGCTACTGCTCGGATGGGATCACGAACGCGGCTGCAGCAGCTAATCTACAGAGCAGGGATGTGCTCATGGCCCAGCGGGCTGCTTACGTAAAAGCAGCAACAAACATTTTTCTAAAATCAAGATGAGGCCAAAGGACTGCCTCGAGGGAGCCGAGTGAATATTGATGCTTTTTTGAGCAAAAGAGAGGAAGTAAGATAAGCCTGGTCCTTGCTACTTCTCCTTTGGTATGTACTTGCAAGTCAGTTGGGGGGTAACAAGAAGTAACTAACGTGGTTCCTTGACACACAGCAAGAAATAAAGCTTTCAGAGAACAGAGATGCAAGGTGGCAAACTCTGAGTTACCGGGCTGGTTTCTTTTAACTTTTTCCCCACTAAAGGAAACATACAGAGTGGGATAATACATATTATCAAATAAAGATGAAGATGGATATTGTTTTGAAGTGTAAAATATAAACCCAAGTTTATCTGTTAGCCCATTTTTCTCCCAGTAATCTAGGGCCACATTCAACATTTCTTTTACTCATTAAAAATTAATAATGCAACAACGAGAATGTAGGAAAGTCATCTCAAATCAGCTTGCAAGTAAAGGGAAACAGATTCTCTTAATACTGTTGATCAGCGAGAAGATCCAGTACTGGATTTTAAACAAAACATTATTTATTTTTATAAAACCCATAATGACCTGATGCAAAACTCCAGGACAGACTTAACATTTTTATTGTAAAACTTTAAAATATTCACAGTGAGATGCAATAATACTTTGATGCTGCTCAGGTCTTAGCAAACTCTTGCCTATGCATTTATATCGTTCTTGAACTAGGGTGGAGACAGAGGACCCTATGGGACTAACTAGATATAATATCATAATAATGTAAACTATCCTCATTTTTACAATATGTAGAACCAAATACAAGTGTGCAAAATTAAAATGCCCAGGTACAGATCCACAGAGGTATTTATGATCTTAAAACATACTTCGATGCCGTAGTTTCTGCAGGAGGCACCCTGAGCTCCTCTGGCAGGTGTTAATGGACAGCATGGCGCGTGCAATTAGAGAGGAAACTAGTCCTGTTCACCAAGAGCCAGGCTCTAATTCACTAAATACAATGAAAATAAATGATGAGTCTTACTGTGATTATTCAGACCTTTCAGCTGACTGCACAAGTATGGTTTAACTCCCTGCCTTGCAACAGCGGGATGACACAAACCTAGTCAGGCCGTTTCACACTTCAATACCAGCAGGGACAACGCTGCTTTAATCAGTGGAGTTGTACCTATTTACAGCAGATTTGTCTGTGACCTAGGAATGTAATTTGTGAGAAATAGTCAGAAAATTCTCTGCTCTCCTCAGATTTCTAAAACCCATTTAAAATTATGAGAAAATGATGTTATAGACAGCTCCTGTGAATTTCAAAAAGAGCCTGAAGCAAGAAACCCCAGAAAAAAATCATTTCTTTGCCTCCTGTACTATAGCTGAAATGAATAATAGTATTTTAAGGCCTGGGAAATCAGTATGGAAAATCCCGAATCCTCATAACAAACTGTAACCTGAAGAAAATTATGGTCTGCTGTGTGTATCTCATCTGCACCAGGCAGAGGCGGCAGATAAATTACGTATTGTCCTCCCCTCCACCCCATCGTTCACCAAAACCTTCCCCGCGCCACTGTTCAAATATTTCAAAGAAGCCACTTTGACTTAAATGTCTAGTTTACTGGAAATCTGCTGGCAATGTCCTTATGAGTTGGTTGAAAAACAAGCAATGTAATCTGCAAAGCTTTAAACTAGTGCATTTTTAAATGGGGAAGTTTGCCGACTGCTTTTTCTCTCTCTTAGTAGTGGTCAGCTCTGGCAGCGAAGTGCTTTAAAAAACACACAGGCCGTGCTAGAAAAAGATCAAAAGCGGGTCAGATGGCA
The DNA here is from genome assembly GCA_013397275.1 of Burhinus bistriatus. Lineage (NCBI taxonomy): Eukaryota > Metazoa > Chordata > Aves > Charadriiformes > Burhinidae > Burhinus > Burhinus bistriatus. The sequence goes on from VYXH01012657.1 coordinate 114,223, forward strand.
GGGCCAGCTCACATCAGCTCAAATCAGTCTTGCAAGAAAGAGGGGAAAACAAACAAAATAAGGAGTTTTTCTTGCTGTGCGTCACCCCGCGCTACCCACCTGCACACGAGGGCTCCCAGGCATCTCTGCCACGGGGCCCAGACCCACAGAGCGAGGGGGACCACACCGTCCACCTCCGCCCCATCCCTCTCCCCAAATCGATTCATTGGATTTTTATTCTGGCAGCAGCTGGGTTTTTCCTCAAAGCGCTCCTCCTCGCTGGGCAGGGAAGCAAGCCTGGGCATTGGGTTACCTTGACTATCGAACGGCGATAGGGTCCAGGGTGATGGCGGCCCTTCTTGGAGGCCAGTAGCTGATGTACGGGTAGGGCCTGGCTGTCTCTGAGGGTTGGGAGGTGAAACGCCGGGGGGCTGCGCCAAGTGCGAGCACCGTCCAGTCATGGCACAGCTCTCCCTCCCTGCTCTTGCTGCACCATATGCCATTTTACTCACTTGCATTCGCGAGACTGCAGGGACTGTGCTGTGCTAAAAATGTGCAAAAGCATGCGGATAATGCTCTTTTTCCTTTAAGAATGTGAAGCCTTCTAAGAGCCTTGGAGGTGAATGTGGAAAAAAGTGTCCCCACCCAGTCTTAAATGCCATACACATTTTCTATGGGATTTTCCTAAAGAGCTGTGTGGGGACCCATATAAAAAGCAATGAGTTAACGTTTATAGCTCTGTATATCCCTTCTAGACCGGCACACAACTGCAGCTGACCGGCAAGCACCCCCTCCACCATCCGCCCTCCTCCTTTCTGCTCTGCTTTCCCGAGCACGTGGGCGAAGGCAGCGAGCGCCCACTGATTTTGGGGACAGACCCAGCATGGCTTAACCTGCAAATTACTAAACTCTCCAGTGGGATTTCGGAGGCTGGCCGTGCTGACATGAGCGGCAGCAGCGGCGGCATGAGTCCGTGCCCTGCTGACACAGCTGGGCCGGGCTTGGGCTGGTTCGTGGGCGAGATTGGGTTACAGGGCAGAAATCATAACAAAGGCAGGAAACAGATCAGCACTCCCTGGGTTTAACACCCTCTCTGGGGACCCTGCCGGCTTCCAGACTGCAGATGGTTTTAACCCCGTCCTGAAACGCATCCGCCTCTGCACGCTCTGCTCTGATGAAGTTGTGCCCGGTACATAAAATAAAAGCAATTCAAGGCGGCACAAGAACAGCCCTGACAGACACCAGTCGGAGCTGTCTGAAGTGTTTTACATGGCTTTCTATGAATGGGCTCGGAAATATGAACCCTGCTGAACGGCGTCCAAATAATAGTAGCCAAAGTCTCACGACGGACTCCCTCGGCTGAGCTTTGGGACGACCTCCTCCCCGTTGTTCCCTGCCGGCTCTGCGTGGTTTTGCCACGCTGCTGCCGGGGCCTGAGCCTCCCCACGGCCACAGAGCGTCTCCGTCGCCTTGCAGCCTGGCTCTCCATTTTTTGCTGCTCTCAGCACTATGCTTCCAGCACAGGGCAGGAGGTAAACCCCAGCTAATCTCATTCAGCTTTATTGACTCGACTTTAGTGCCCTCGACTGCTTAGTTTTGGCATCTGAGTTAACGCAATCTATCCATCGGACAGGGGACAGGTAGTCTTTCATAAGATTCTGCAGGACGGGGAGTATGTTTTTTTAAAATAGCTTGAGGGAAGTTGTGCAAACACATCATCAATTCCCCCACGTACTGATTTACCTCTTGGTGTTGTTTTTTTCACTTTGCAGCAGAATGCTTTAGGAACAAGACCTGCCTGTGATGTGGTGTTGCCCAGTGTGGGGGAGAAGGAGAGCAAGCTATGCAATCTCCAAACTGAAGGTGTTTGGGGAAAAGAGGACATTCCTCACGCAACTGTAATAAGCACAGCACTCTCCTCGGTCCCCACTGGGAGCTCTGACATTCTGGCAACAGCAATCTCAAAAGGTGGAACGTGGTTGCTTGGAGGTTATGAATCCATTTCATGTACAAATCCAATAGCAAAAGGGGAGACAAGCACCTGCCAAAAAATCCTTGCAGTGAATTTGCTCAAGTGAAGGCTGGAGGACTAGAGTGGGATCACAGCTTCCTTCCAGCAGAACTGTCCTAAGGGCACATCTGCAAAGGTGGTGATAGTCCTATAATACATCACCCTGCAAAGCTCCCATAACTGGTGGAATTTGAAGGAGTTTCTTAATTCAATGGCCACTTTATTAAAAGCATATGAAAACTATTTAAAAAAAAAAAAAGACATAGGAATAAAGTATTATAAAAACCCAAACAAACCTCAAAACACACCCACCCTGGAAGCGTCTCCCATTCACAGCTTCACTGAGTATTTTCTTTTAAGTCACCACAAGTCTTCCCAGAAGAACAACTGAAAAGACATTAGAGATTATTTATTTTTCTTTCTAAAATATTGTTTTAAAATTATTATAGTGCCACATCAGCACAATCATCAAGCTCAAAATAAAGAGGACTACAGTGACATAAGTATTCCTTTGACGTAAGATGCCTTTTAATTTCACAGTCAGCTCTTCTGCTTCCTTTTACAAAGACACTTCCACTTAATCTCTTCTAGGCCACCTTGAACACCCACTGGACATACACATATTCTTGGTAGCTCTTTTGATTATTTTGTGGGGTTTTTTTGGTAATCTGGTTTCATGCATGTGAAAATTCATTCTCTGCAGTAAATGAAAGGCTTTCAAAAGGGGTCGTCTTTCCACTGGAGACGTGACTAGAGGCTCAACTGCTATTCAAACCAAGTGTAATAAAAAAGGGCTTGTAATGGAGAATACAGCTCCATTTTTCTGTATTAAAGCACAGAACTACTCACAGTAACCTCTTGCACAGAAGACTGAGAATAAAACCAGCCCAGCCATGCTGTATTTCACAAAGCAGCTTGCCAAGAATACGAGTTTCTCAGGAGCTGGGATGCAGAGCTGCAGCAGAGGAGCAGACGTGGCTATTGCTGCAAAGGTGGGCCCCAGCTAACACCTTCCCATCCTGCGGGTCGGCACACGTGGTGGTAACATGCTGGGCAAAGGCGTTAAAACTCGTACCATCTCTTCATCTGCTCCTGGCCCAGAGTCAAGGTTTGCTGAAGCAAGAGGCAAGCTGTGAAGTTTACGGGGTTTATGGGGTGCCGATCACCCTCTGACAATGGCAGGCATTTCCTGCAGCTACCAAATTTCCCTGCTGTGTCCCCTTGGTGGGCTCAGCACTGAGCCTAAGGCTGAGACATACTTTTTACCTTCTGCTGGACTACGCCAGACCTAAGCCGTATGGGCAGAGGGAATGAAGGGAATAAGGGACAGACTTCCAGCTAAACAGAAGAAGGACAGGAGCCACCTCTGCTTTGCTCCTGCTACTGCTTGAAAAGAAAAAGCAGAACATGGGGTTCCCTTATGGCACCACAGACCGCCCTCTCCACAAGCACATTGTTTCTGCACCTTGATGAGCTAAAACTTGAACTGTGAATGCTACACAAAGCAGAGGGGTCTTCCGTAGATGTGGCTTCATGCGCTCTTTTGTATCCTGCAGAAAGGATATGTCTGATCTGTGACCAGCAGGGATGGAGGTAAGAGGGTTGAATTATAGGTCTCTGAAAAATGGGCTTTATTTTGGTTCTGTTTGGTGGCCCAAGAGAAAGACAACAAAGATATGTATATTCCTCCTCCTTTTCCAGCAGTATTTCAGTCGGTTCAGCCCCTCATACACCCCAAACTCATTACTTTGACACCTCAAAGTTTTCTCCTACTTTTAGCTAACCTTGACTAACTATTTAAAAAACAGGCACCAGTTTGAAACTTTTCAGTATTTGAGAAAGCTTTTTCAGCTCCTCTGCAATGAGCAGAAGAACCAGATGTTCGTTTGTTTGCTTCCCCTTGAAACCAAGCCATGCTGTATATTCTCCCATCCTCACCTCTGCTGCTTTCTGCAAGACACTTAGTAAAGAAATTTTGCCTGACACTGAATAATGCACATGGTCATATTTACAAATTTGTAAAAGAGTTTAAACATGTACTATCATTAATCAAGCAGAAACCTGTTTTCCTAAGGAGACAAATAAGTTAGGGAGAAATGATTAGTTGGCCTGTTTTAGGAAAGCGTCACTGTTTAGGGTAGCAAGAGGACTTGTGACTGGGGACTTGGAACAAGGTGAGGACAAGAACCACCTCTCAGAATTTTGGCTTTCCAGACCTGGGGAACAATACGCCCAGGAACACATTTGGAGCACAAATTTCCAGATGGATCCTACATGCAATCTAAATGTCCATGGGTCTGGTTTTTGTATATTTGAAGTCGTGCTGTCAGGCAGTCCAACGCACTGACCTAAATCCAATTTGGATGCATTGGTATGAAACCGAGCACATAGGTTTAAATATGAACATCTGCGCACACAAGTAGTGACATGCAATAACTTTTGGGGACAAGTGAATTTAGCTGTGCACAGATGCTGTGTTGAAACCTGGACAGCAGGTGTTCAGATTATTCTGGCTTTAGATGTTCAAAATGTTAATTAAGGACGAGAGCTCTCCCACTCCAAACTTGAGTCTTCCAGGTCAGATTTAAAATTAAATCATCAGTTACATGGGGCATTATATGCCCTATTTCCACCTGAAGCAATTAATTTCTCAGGAGAAGGGAGGAAGGAAGAAAAATATCCCTTGGCTCTATGTATTATTATGTTTTGTAACCAGACTGTCCTCCAGTATATGATAAAGCAGAAATGTATGTAAGGAATCTTTCAGTTACCAGTTGTCACTACACACACAGATGGTCTGAAATCATACCATAACCTCTTAGCAAAATATAAAAGGCAAGTATTTTTTCTGCTGTTAAGCACTACTGAATGTAGGGTATATTGACCTTAACAAGCCTGGCAAGTAAAAGCATCCATGCCCACTCCTGGGCTAATTCAAAATATAAAACTCAGTAAAATTTTCCATGTTCCTGGCCAAGACCTTGGTAACAAGCATACAAAAACATGTTACGTAAAGCAAATCAATAGGCATTTTCCAAACTTTTAAAACTTTGGGTTTTGAAAGATATGTAGTGAAACCCTGTTAAGCAGAACCTAGTGCCCAGACATCCTTAAAAGAAAACCAATCTGCCCTGCATCTTCGTAGCATTATGAAACGGCTGTCAGAAAAGATGCTACAAAGTCGTGTTACGCTAGGCTTGAATGTCTACACAAGACTTTTAACACAAAATCTCCTTACGAGCCTTAGCTGGGCTGAAGAGAAGTGGATCCCTGTGTCTTGCACTCCATCTCTTACAAAACCTCCAGCTGCCTCCATTAACAGTCACAAGCCGAACCACAAAAAAACACATTCACGTTTTATTTATTTAAGGCATCGATCTCTCTCTCTGGCTGGGTGGATTTTCCAGATGCATTCCTGACCGAGCTGAACAGTATCTGCAGGACACAAACCTGTCCACGCACCCATTGCACAACACTTGTCCGTGCCGGCTCTGGGCACCAAGCAAGACTCCTTCCCACTCACGCCTCCCTCCTGACCCCTCTCCGCTTTCCAGAATATCAGCCCACTCACTTAACCCAGGCTGAAACAGGACAGACGGAAATTTCTTGGCTGCTTCACTTAGGTTTACCCATATGCAGAAGGTTAATTGAGACTGGATAAAATTTTTTTCCAGCTTTCCTTTGGCTAATCTGTTGCACTGCAGCACAGTGGAGTTTGAATTGGTTTTGACTGAGCAAAGCAACATACTGTTCCTTGTTAGTGTCTGCAACAGGCAAAACCAGCCAAAAATACTTCCAGATTCTTTATTCGCGCTATCCCCGTTATTCTTTCTCACAGGCTTCTTTAGGCATTTATATGCTTTCCTCAGCATTTATATTGGACCCAATACAGAGATCTGGAGTTGAAGATCTCTATGTAGTAACTCAAAATTACCAGAACGCAAAGCTCTTGCTCAGCATTCAGTCCCTCCATGCAGCATTACCTGCTACTGCCATTTTAAGGATGGGTATCTTTAAAGAGGGAGATATCTAGGCTCCCTAAAAGTAGGTGAAATGACTCCCACCCTCAGCCCTATATTCAAACTTCTCATGGAAGTCAATCTTCAGACATAAAATTTTCTCTCTGAAAATCATCAAGAAATTTGCTAAGTGCAACAACATGATGTACTGCATGAGGTACTGCATTCGTGGTGTCACCCGTCAGCTCAGGGCTGCCGAGTGTGATGGTGGGGGACAGCAGAGACAGATGGGTCTAGGCCTGGGTCTGGGTCCAGGTCTGGGCTTGGGTCCAGGCCAAGCTGGTGAGGTTTCTCACCTCCCTTGCAGCTGCTCCCCTGGGAGGGTGGGAAACCAGGCACCAGCCACACAGAGGCAGGGAAGCTTGATGTAATATTGAATGACATTTTACGTCAAAACATCGTGGCACTTTTGTTCTAATGTTTCTGAGAGTTCAGCGGACAAAACACCGTACTAACAATTTAATCTGATTTCTCCTTCCCTGGGACGCTGCTGAAGTGGACAGCAGGAGACAGGACTGCTCCTTTAACCATAGCAAGCAGGAATGACTACAGGGGCTTCTGAGCAAGGCGGCCAAAGGAGGAGAGGCTTCCTAAGCTGACAGCTTATTGTATGAGGCAGTGCATGTGTCTATCAACACATCTGTCAAGCTAACTTGTACCAACTATTTGTCTTGGTAGCTGCTAATTAAAACGCGCAGCTCTTCACTGTTAGCGTCCTTGTTGCTCATAAATTGCTGACAAAGTAATGGCAGCAGCACCGCTTCATGCAGACTGCATGCTCAGGGGTCTGACTCAATGGGATGCTGAGCCGCGTTTGCAAAGGGCTCAGTGCCCTGCAGAATCAGGTGCGGGGATGTCACCTCTGCCACGTCACTTAACATCGGTGTTAGAGCTCCAGGGTGTTCCCAAGAAATAAAAGGAATTTAGGATAGCAATGTAAGCAGCACCCGACAGGTACATGTTTTATCTTTGAGTGTTGTTAGATGTATCTAACAACATACTCTCAAGGGAGAAAACAGCACCTCCTTTCTCAAGAGGCATCAGTGTGTCTCTTTCAAAACTGTCGCCAGCAGTAAGCACAGCAACTCTCTGATGGGAAATGACTCTGAAGTAGGTACAGAAAAATCCAAGGATCAGACCCATTTGAGCACTTGCAACATTATAGTTAATAGCATGCAGTAAAGAGCAGAGTATAGTGGCAGCTGGGTGCAGATGCAGACTTGTATTTTGAACAAAGCTTAAGAGGAGCTCAGCAGTAATGCTGGTGTGTGCTGCAATCCCACAGCAGCACTGGGACAGTCCACTAACAGGTATTTCTAACTATTTTTTCTTCCTTCTTGTGATGGCTTCTTATCTGAAATTTTCATTTCTCCTGCAGTTTTCCTGTGCTACTCCTTTGCATGGAAACATAATGGTACCAAAATACAATGTTTAGTTTCCTTCCAATACATTAATTTCACAGGCAGTTTTGTTATGAAGTTGAACAGCCCATGATGCAGCCTAGGTGTTTTGGCAGCAAGCTGATGTTACCAAACATCATTATTTGTCCAGCTAGTTTACATGGAAATAAATACAAAATCCCCAGGTGTTGCTTACAGTGTAGCCAATGTTCTTCATTCCATTCGTAAATACAGCATGCTGTTCAGCCCACACACCTATTTTATAGCTCTAATGAAGAATAGAAAGCAAAATTCACACATAATGGTGACCGCCCCACCTTTCAACGCACCTCTGTAAAAGACAGAGATTGCTCAAACAGGTATTGCTCCAAGCACGCAAATGCAATATATGAAGAAACATGTCAAGAATTTTAATTGTACGAGCTAGGAAAAACCCATAACTAAGCAAAAATAGATTGCCTACATAAGAGCACACAGCTGGAATGACTTTAGTCCCCACAGCACTGCTAAGAGGCCTCTTTATGGGCTTGGATTAGAAGGAGAAGTGCCTTTAGCCAGGCACAGCAGGACAGGTTGGAGACAGGCAGCTCCAAACCCATAGACCTGAACGGCTCTTACAGCTCCTGAGTAAGTTAGCACAGGACACGCAGATCTGATAACTTTTGGATCTCGCTATTACTGCCTGACACTGATGGATTTATCGGGGCGCACCAACTATTTTCTATCTTTAGGAAGACTGGCAGTTTTAAATTCATGGTTTGGATATATCAGCAATAATCCATTTATCACCCATGCCTTTCACATTGCAAGAGACAGAAGCTACTGACAGAGGAGGGACACGCTGGTGGCACGCAGGCACCTTGACAGCTCACGAGCCCCTTGACGTTCCTCTGCAATGGCAATACTGCACACACGTCAGCATTTATTTATTTATCGAGGCTTCAATTCCCTGCCAGCTGCCCCAGCACTCTGAGTATGTACTGGAAAAGAAAAGAAAGACAAAGAAACCCTTACACAGGCAGTCCCTCTGCACGCAGCGCCTGATGCATGGGACTGAAGCCCGGACACAAACCCAGGACCCTCGAGGGCACTGGGCTCACCCCAGGAGAGGGCAGGCTCGGCCCCTTTCCACTTTACTGGCCACAGCAAATAAAAAGGCTGCTCCAAATGAAATTTCTTGGCCTAAAATTAACAGCCACACAGGCGCTGCCATTCAGTGTGGATTTAATTACCCCAGGACGCACGCAGACAAAATCCTCATCTGATAAATACAGCCAGATCGGTGAACTGGAAGCGACGTGCCCGACTTTCCTCTGGCTTTGTGAGTATCGGTGACCCCGTGACTTTTTATTAAGCCATATGATTGCATGCTGCAGGCATACACGTGAAAGAATGCCCAGGGAGGGATGTGGTTTGTGGCACCTGAAATCCCTCACTGGTCGTTTACAAACCATAAAGAAAGTTGACAAATTCCTAAAGCTTAGATTTATTTTTTTTTTGTTAGAGGCTTAAGGTTTGTGTGGATATAGCACACCACCAGACTGATGCCAGACATTTTTTTTGTGCATGTTATTATAGATGTGAACAATGGCCTGGATTTATCCAGAGATAAGGACTAAAATTATCCTGTCTGGGCAGTGTTAATGAATAAACACTATTCCTGAACTATCACAAAATTCCGAGCCATGAGTTTTGCTTACCATGATCATGTTTGAACTGTTATTTATAGGCAGAAAAAATTGTATTTTTAAACCCTTTTCTAAAAAAGTTTTCTATCTCAAAGTTTTCATTTTTCACCGTAAATCATTCCTAAGGCTTTTATCAATTGTTACACTCCTAAAGCTCCCCAGTTCTATCCTATCATATATGATATATATTGTAATATATATCTTCTCCCTGTATAAAATACTATAAACAATTTATAGTGAGAAAACAGTTATTAAACGGATCTAGTTCACTTGCCCCCAAGCCACTCATCAGGGAAAAAAAATAATATTTTCGAAATACATTTTTAAACCAGTTTTTTTTTTTCCCCTCACCTCTTTTTAGTACAGCAGATTTCATTACCACATGGCAGGATAATTCATCCATTTCTGGTCCAGAAACTCCTAATTCTTGCACCTGGAATGATGCTCAGGAGCTAAATTGCCATAACCACACAGAAGGGATATCCTGACCCACTCATCTCTTGCATATCCCATGGAAGGTACCTAAAAAAGTACTTACCTTATTTGACGGGGCCCCTTTCCTGCCAGCTGTTGTCTTACAGGGTGTGGGGAAGACCGGAGGACCAGTGCCAGATACCCGGGGAGACGAGGGTAGGTCCGCTACTGATGGCTCAGCCCTGTGGCAGGGGAGCGGTAAGGTGAAGGCGAGGAGGATCCTGACTCACAATCTAGAGCATGGGGGTCACCAAGATGGGTTCTACTACGGAGGACAGGCTTACAGCTTCCAATTCTGGCTGTGTTTCCCAAGGGCAAACGGTAATTATCTTAGACAAGCTGTTTCGTCTTCTACTTATCTACAGTGTACTGGCCCTATCTTTTGATGCCTTGGCAGGCTTCTCTTCATCAGCAGGGCTTTCAGCTCATTTCTTCGAAGCCTGTTTTCTAAGACATTACAAACGTGCTTTGCAAAAGTTCAAAGATCATCCCCTTTGCTTTCAGCTGTTCCATATTCTACGGTAGCTTCAAACTATGCAATGAATAACTTCACATTGAAATTTCTACATTAAATACTCTATTCAGTAAAGTGCAGGTTTTAAGTTCTAAAACATTAACATAAAGAAATTAAATTCATAATTATCTCTATATCTGTCACCTGGGAATGCCACAAGTTAGGAAGATCAGATCTGCCACCTCGGAGTCCATTAGTTCCCTTCAATTCCCTTGCCTGCAGGTATGCCTGGAGCCTGAATCTCAGAGGAAAGAGTCAAAACCCTGCCGTAAAGAGATCTCATCCTGCTATCTACCATCTAGAAACTAGTCTGAGCTCTCAAGCCTGAGATTTAACATCCCAAAAGTGTGTAATATTGAAAAGCAGGTTTTGCCCTTTCCTCAGTCATGCTTTCCTGAAGTGGGGTGTGCACGGGGTTGTGCAAACCAATGACACCGAATGACGAAAGAGTTAACATCGGCAGCAATCTGATAGAGGAAAACCAGTGGAGAGGCATAGCTTGTTATCTGGAGCAGATAACTTCAAAGCAGCCTGAGCAGTGACTGATGATGAAGTAACAGTGATAACAAACATGCTTCCTCATGTGCTTTCTCACTGCAGCAATCCAGAGGCATTGCAGCTGAGCATCACACTTCTGGCAGCGTCCCTGCACATCTGTAGCATCCATTGAGAAGAAGTAAACAGTGTCAGTCAGCTGGAAAGAGCGCTTTCCTCCACCTCCCTGACCCCCTGCAGCAAATTTGTCCCAAGCTCAAAAGGGAAAAAATGCTGGTGTGTGTTTTCCAAGCATCTTGGTGTTGTCTGCATCTGTATTCATTGTTATTTACTATGTTAATATTAAATATGTTAATATTTAATATGGCCAGTTAATGTTCTGCTGACTAAAAAGTAAAGTAGCATGATAAATTCTCTGAAATCAGCTTATCTGAGGAGGAGGGACAGAAAGTTTCAGAAAAAGGGGAAGCGGTGCAGGACTGCGTCTATTCAGTCCTCTTTTCAAAAGCTTCTTCCCCAAAATGAGAATTGTTGGAGAATGCCTCCCTCCTTCCCTCCGCAGATCTCTTCCTTCCTTGAACCAAACTACAGGCTGTAGCAACAAGGCAGCTAATAATAAACTCTTCAGCTGAACTCTAGGAAAGCAGTTTGGTCAAGGCTTTGCCTGCCAAGTGCTGACCAACACGTGTTCCCAGCTGCCAGCAGTGACTCACTGCAAGCCATGTTTTCTACAAACCGGTTGTGCTTTAGCCATCTCCCTGTCGGAGCACGTTTTGCTCCAAACAAGGCAAAACTCCACTTCCAAATGATGGAGTCAAAGGCACTTAAGTCACGGTCCTCCTACCATGTCTCATGTCAACGGGGCATACAGGGACTACTCCGGTCACAATATATTCCACAACTGCTCTTACACTATGGCTCCTGAAACAAAAAACCCACTGCTGCTGTTATCGCTGCCCATGCCAGCAGGCTGTACACGAACAGGCCTGGGATTTCTACAGTGCCAGCCAGCAGACAGGACCGGGCTCCTTCCAAAATGACCTTTTATCAAGGTTTTATGTAACAAAACCTGGCTCTTGCCTTGGGCTTCCCCCATATAGCCTTCTCTTACCAGTGAGGGCACAGAGCAAAGAGGGACCGCCAGTTGGCACAGCAGGCGTAACATTTCCTACTGGTCAGGCAGGAGCTTGAACTACTCGGCTGCATTTCGGCCCCAAGAGCAACCTCTAGTCCTTCACTGGAAATGCTGACCCAGCTGGCCAGTGAATTTGGAGTTTTATTAAAAGATGTGCATGTCACCTTCCTGAACGGAGGAGCCTGGTGCCAGATGAAGCAGCCAGCACTCTTGAAGGCACATGTCTCCTCGTCCCTCCAGAGGTTGCTCAAAGGCTGCCTGGACTTGCAGCGAGGACTACAGAAATGGGAACGCACCGAGTCACATTTTCTGAGGGAGGGGAAATAACTGCTTTAGGGGCCACAAAAGCATGAGCACTTGTAGAAAAACAGCACGCATGCTAGTGCAGGGAGGTATGGAAATCAGCCTAGCTCCTCCCTCTGCTGCCCCATGATGCTGGGAAAGATGAGGAAGGGGGCATGGGAGGAAGTTTGGGCTCCAAAATAGTATGGAGAAAGAAGGCTTCTTGGATCATGACACCACTGAATACACAGCTCTCACCAGTGCCCAAGTTATGGCTTCATGACCCCACTCCCCCATTAGTCGAGGCTCTTCTTCTGTACTGCAGACATCTGGAACACCTCCCTGACCACGCTAATGTTGTTTTCATGAAGCTGAAGTGGGTTATGGTTCTTTCCTAAGGGTGGAACTACCCTGCCTCCTCCTTTTGTGGTGAAATCTCCTCCTCCTGCCACTGCCAGACTGTTGGCCCTCTCCTCCCTCCCCACTGCCCCACCAAGCGCAACACCACAAGCATTTCTGGAAACGCTGAGATAAAGTGTGCATTTCTAAGGGCAGAAATAACTCACAAGTTAACATGCAAAAACCCCATCATGTCACAACAGTGCACTCACTATTGGGATAGTAAGGATTGGGGGGTACCCGCTCCTTGCTAAAACCTTTCACAGTTCACTGCAAGAGCATGCTGACCAGGGATAGCTAGGTAGCGAGCAACGTGGAGGGAAGCTATTTTTATAGGTGTTAATGAATCCTAGTATTTTTTACTCAGCTGGAGGTGACAGAAATGAACAGTTAACATTTCTTCCCATTTCTCAAGATTTTTTTTCTTTTTTGCTATTCCAGGGCCTAATCCAGAAAAAAAAAAAAAAAANNTTTTTCTTTTTCGGGGGCCAAAAAAAAAAAAAAAAAAAAAAAAAAAAGAATCGGAAAAACCCCTATGTGCTGCCTTATGGCAGGACTTTCCAAGCCACAGATGCTGGCTCTGTGGTTGGCTGATCTATCCAAAATAAAGCTCAACAGCAGGGAGCGGTGGAGTAGTTCAAGGGGTAGAAGAGGTCATGCGAATGTGATCCCCACCTCCCAAATGCCGCATCTCCTTACGCTGCCTCCCCCTGCTCCTTTTGGGATGGAGGGAATTGTTGACTTATTTTTTATTTTCAGTCTGCTTTTCCTATCCGTTTGCCAAGTGGGGTTGTTGAAAGTGACTCTTGTTGCAGCCACTTTCCCAGGAGAGGAAAAAACAAGGTGAACTTTTATCCCAATGGCTTACAGTTGAAAAGGCAGCTAGCAGTTTGGATGATGAGCCCCTTTGGTTGCCCCAAGACAGAGTTGGCACTGAGGGAGCTCAGAGGCCACCATGTCACCTCCCTGTGGCTGGAGGGACAGGAGTCAGCCTGTCCCAGGAAAAGCTGTCAGCTGCAGAGACTGAAATGTTTCCCTCAGGGAAAAAGAGCACAAGAACCTTGAAAAGAGGAGCCATGAAGGCTGCTGACCCCTGCGCAGAGATGCCTGGCACTGCCTTCTCCACATGAGAAGGCCATTTTCAGTGAACAAACATGGAAAAAAGGGAAGAAAGTGGAAAAAAGGAAAGAAAGTGACCAAGTGTTTTAATTATTTTTGTCACCAGAATGCATTCCTATGATATACTTTTACTTCTGTTTTGAGAGAAGTGCACAGCATATGTCTTGGCTCAGCTGCCAATACAACCTCCATCAGCCTGCAGGAGGTTCCATGCCACCGCTCTCAGGAACACCTACAAACCTAGCTGCGCATCAGTCTGTGGGCTGAAGAAAAGCCCAGCTGGGCAGAGGATATGTAAGAGGCATGGACCCTTTTTTACAGTCAGCATATTCATTTCTGTTCAGGCGTTGCCTTCATTTTCATGACACTAATGATCAAATAATGGAAACAACCACTTCTTGTTTCTAATCAGGGCTACTTCTGAAGTGTTATGTTTGCCAAGAAAATAAACCAAGTCTAAAAATCAGACTTTGCTCTGGGCAGATATTAGTGTGAAGTGGGTAACGGGACTGTACCAATATGTTTGGATGCTGCCAGCATGGGAGGTTTTCATAGCAAGTGTTTCACTTACCCTAAGCACTATGCAATAGCGAGCTGAAAGACCTGTTGCCACTTACCAAACCTCTTGTAGCCAAAGGACTGCACCTCCTCCTCCTCTGCAAAATCGTCTGGAGAAAGAAAGAAAGACACAGCAACAGATTGTTACTACTACCACTGGAAAAAGATGGGAAGAAGTTTTTACCAGTGCATGTTCATAGATGTACTTGGAAGTTTAATCAATTTGTAAGGCATGTTACTGACCTTCCCCTCTGTTGCTCATATCCCACCTCTGTCCCTGGGTAGAAAAGGCAGTTCAGAGCCTTTCCCCCAACCAGTATCACCAGCAGAAATCCAGACTACAAATGGTTTATCACCTGGCAGCTATCCTGAGGCCTGCTTGGCCACCTAAGTATAGACCACAGGAGACATGTCCCTCATCATGATGATGGCCACAATCGTCACCAGCATGCTGCTTGGGCAGGCTTGCCTGGACCACGGCACTCACTCCATCCCGCTGCCTGCACCATCCAGGTGGTCGGGCTCAGGTTATACATGCAGCAGCTGGGCCGTTTACACAAAGTGCTATGCATAGCTATGCCAAGTAATGAGAGAGGAGTCAGGGGATGGCTGTCCATCCATCCACCACCTCCCATGGGCACTAGCTTGGCCTGAAGAGGCAAGATCCAATAAAAAATGGGAAACAGAACTGACAAACTCAAACAGATGAGAAAAGTAAAAACCATGTAAGCCCTTTTGTTCCCATCTTCACCAGCCAGCAAGCAGTAAAATGCTAATAATCACAATTTTATTTTGTCAGAAGCTTAATTTCTCGCCACTTCCTTCCAGCAGCAAAGGAAAAGGCTGGCATCAGCAGAAGAAATACACCCACGACTTCTTTAAAAAACAAAAGGATATGTTTGTGTCTGTGTGTTCAGCCTCCTTCTACCAACATAACCCCTCTGTCTGCTGAGTCAGGAAGGCGAGAGCCCTGCCTTACCACCAGCACCAGCCTCTGCAGCAGGCAACTGACTGCCAGGGAGGACAGCGCAGCCCAGGCTGCTCATCTCCCACTTCCCTATTTCCCGGGAGAAGCAGAGGAGACACGTTCCCCCTCCCGCAAGCACCGTTTTGTGCTGTGGGGAAGCCTCTGTGGGGCTCTCTTTAAACAGGACACAGCTTCCCAAGCGGTGGCTGGCAGTTCGAGTCGACCATGGCGCTGGGGAACCACATTGCCTTTGATGCATTTCTGAGCAGAAGCATGCAGGCAAGCCTGCCTCTGCGCTGCAAAAAACGCTGTTGAGGACTGACGGCAATCCCTGCTCTCCGAAACCCAGGTAGTCCTGGGCTATCATTGGCATCGCAGCGGTGGGGAGGCAGACTCAGCACCCAGGGGAGCTTCAGCAGCTGCTCGCCACCTTGTGCCACCCTTCCAGCACGGGATGCTGAGGAAGCTCACTCACTTGCAATCTCTCCACCCAGACCTTTTCCCGACATGAGGGGAGAAGGAAACAGAAGCTCAAAGGCCAGTCAAGGGATTCACCAGAAGGGAATATTTAATGAGCAGCAGTGGAAAAGCAGGCTGAAAGCAGAAAGACAGACATGATGGAGTAAGAGGTCTGTGCTCAGTTAGAACTTTGTTGTCCGCAGATTTACTGCACGTGAACAGGCTGCTCTGCATCATGAAACTGGGCTAACTGGTGCCGCAGGTAACTAAGGCCACAACAGAGCCTTGGGGGGGTGAATTCAAAGGTGAAGTAAAGATACAGTCCTCATCTCGCTCAACGAAGTCTAAATCATTTGAGTGTATGTCCAGCAACAGATGTGACCTGCACTTCCTTCCAACCTGCAAGGTGCCACGCACTGAAGTCTGAGGGAGACGTTGCCTGAAGCAGCAAAGGAGTCCGTGAAATGCATCATTTTGCAGAATGTCACCCTTTACTCAGACAGCACTTTTGATAAAACAGCTCAAAACTCATGTTCTTCACAAGGTAACACATATTTTGCTCACTGCCAGAGGCGCTCCTGTCCGTATCTTAAGCTAGACCCCCAATTCAGAGGTGCGTTTAAGAAATGCAAGAACCAGTGGACACTCCTTAGGCAAATCAAACACATCCTGGTTTTGAAGGCAGAAAGAATCCTTTAAAAAAACAAACCCAACAAACCCTCACAATTGTACCAAATGTTATCTGAAGACAAGGTCACCCGACAAAACATGACAAATACTAATAAACCATAAACCAAGCTTCTCATCCCAGCAGTGAACTACTCAGGAAGACTCTTCCCCTCTTGCACAAAAGATAAACGCTGCACAAAAAAAGATATCAGCTCCAGAGCCCTGAGCTTCCTGCTCTCTCCTGCTATCGCGGCCCTAACACAATCGCCTCCTTTGTTTCTCAGGAGCGTAACCTGGCTTATCCGATGCATATCTGATGTATGCAGCCAGGCTGTGTTTAAATCCTGTGGTTTCATCCTACGCTGCATCTCCAAGACCTTCCTCCCAGGCTGCCAGCCTCTTCCCTAGTCGCTTGGTGTTTCACGCTTACCCAAATTAAGTGCCCTCTGGCCACGCATTTATAATCATATTTTTGTTTCTTTGGATTTTTTTAAATTTGCAACATATGTATATGTTTTATATACATATATCATACATATCTATTTATATACACATTTATATACTTTTTAAACCTATATATATACACTTTTTAATATTTGCAACACTATGTGCTGCTGTGTTTGCTAGGGATGAATTATTTTTTTCAAGCTTTTTATACTTTCTCATTATTCATTGATCTCCTAATTTTGAAGAGTGCTTGTGGCATTTGAAACAAAGAAGTGAAGATGGGCAAGGACAGTTTTGTCAACAGGTGACCTGGCTCCCTGCTCACTAAAATCTAAAACATCAGATAAAACCTTTTTTGATCCCAGAGTTGATCTAGCAACAGGCAGCTATGTATTTTAGGAGAAGTCTATTAAAATTATTTACCAGACTAAGCTGAACAGTCTTTCAGTCACAACTGCCACTGGGCACTTTGCTCAAATCATGTGCAAATATAGTATTTTACAATATTAACTGTAACGTAACAAGTTTGAGGAAAATAAAGATGAGAGGAATAAATGAATAAAACAAAGTTAGACTAAATGTTCAGAAATGAACAGCACTGCATCCCTTGGAAAAAGAGACTAGGATGGGTTGAAAGTCCTACTTCAGAAGGAGTCTGTGTTTGAAATATTAAAAATGAAGTCGTCAAACAAGCCTATAAATTTAAGTCCCAAGGCAAAGCCATGTGCCCCAGCCTGCTCCTCCCATGCCTCAGTATCGTGCTCACTGGAGATGGCAGAAACTTGGCCCTCAGCTCCCAGTTCCAGTGCTGAAAATATTAAAGTTTTGTCACAAGTTTTGCAAAAATCTTAAAACTTTCTGGTATCTTTGAATCAGGGAAATACAAGAGAACCAAAGTTTTCATTGAAAAGGAAATAGCTTTTCTAGAGAAAACTATGAAAATGTGATCTGTGATGAATTACAAAGGTTAAGAAAATACACACCGAGTAGGAAAACAAATAGTAAGAAAACCTCCAGCATGTTTTTGTGCCATATGCTTTTAAAGGCAGTAGCAGAAATCAGCGTGGAAGAACTTTGTGAGTTTTGAGCACTGGTGGCTGATAGTACAAAAGGAAATTTTGCGTTTTTACATCAGTGGTGCCCACACACTTGAGTGGGGCTGCAACTGGTGCAAGAGGGTTTTCTTTGACATCATGAAAGCCATAAGTTAGAAATATTTTACTTTAGTTTAAATCCAACTGTTCCCAGTTACAAAGAGGACTGGAATGAATGCAATATTTCCGTTACATACATATACATTTATATATAGGCAAGGCTTATTTTCCTGGGTGAAAGATATGAATGGCATACTTCTCCTTGAAGTGGACAATAAAGCAGAATCTGTTGTTATGTCCCAGCCAGAAGAATTAACTCTTTAGTGCTGGAAAGATCAGTCTTATTTTAGTTACAAACTCGTCTACTGAGCTGTCAGCTGTGAGCCAAAAGAGAGGGAATCTAGAATAAGATGAAGAAACATGAAAAGCTAGTTAAAATGTGATTTCTTATTCCACTGACTTCTGCTGAGCTCTGGCAGATGGAAGGTCCATAAAAAAGGTGAACTTTGGGCAGAATAGAAACACATGTGAGCAACCAATTGTATTTAACCGTGTAGGGGAAGGACCACCAGAGAGCTCTTGTTTCATCAGGTTTACAAGAGTCTCCTTGCAGGCTACAACAGATTGTCACGCGGAGCTTACAGCAAAGCACTAAAAATGAGTGGCTAGCTGTAGCTGAGCAGCAGTACACCAAATATTTCAGGGAGTCAGTACAAAGTAAGAGTTCTGGTTCCCTCCAGAAAAGGCTTTGAGATATTTTGGCAATATCCGCACCCCACCAAGTACCAATGCCAAATTCTGCTTGCCCTCCAGTTATAAATTATTACTGCAACACCTCTAATAAATACAGTTGTAGAGTTAAATAAGTTACAGTACAATGCTTCAAGGGAGTGGAAATTATAAAAAGGCAGTTCAGCTGGGGATTAACACAGCGAACAGAGGGAATTCATTTAATCTAAAACAAATTAGACTCTCATTTGATTAATTTGCTAGAGGCAAAGCAAAAATCTGTGGAGTAGAACTGTGTAATTTCTAGTTCTTGTTCTTAAATCTTAAATAAATTAATCATGGACCACTTATGAGTCACTCAGAGGTCAAGTAAGAAAAAGCTGGCCTGGAGCCAAAAAAGATGCCAAATCTGCCCCGGGACTATATAGGGCCTATAACCCCTGCACTGCTTGGTCCCTTCGCTGGGACAGCACCAGATCTGAGGAGCCTTTGGTGCAAGGTGATTTTAGGGATTCCATTTTCTCCCCTTCCTTTTGGGGGTGTCATTGTTGGCATATGGAAGGTGTTACAGAAAGCTGCTAATGTACATGTCCAGCTGTCACCTCTTAACAGTACACCCCACTCAGCCATCTAAACATAATTAACTAATGAAGTAAACTAGATCTCAGAACCATTAGAGATGCTGGGTTGTATGGTGGCTGCAGACACGCGGTATCCAATCATTTCTAGAACTTTTGTGTGCAGTAAACATGGGTTTAAAGTCTTTGTTTATAAACTTTATTTGAAGTTTTGAATTAAGAAAAGACACCAATATTCCACATTGCATTTCAAAATCTGGGGAAATCTATTTCAGGAGAGAATGAGGCATGTGGGCTGAAAAGCGTCATGCAAGTTTCAGCTCAGATTTTAGAAGTTCCTTTATAATCCCCTTGAAAACTCGATTTATAGTACATTAGAACTTACCCCTAAATACCACACTGGGAACTCGGGACTATAAGATTAATTTGTAGTAACAATGACATCCAGTGTAAGAGTTTCCTTTAAAATAAATCTCTCTCTCAAAGAGCTTTAATAGTTAGGGCTCTGCCTTTCCTACTGACTTAATGGGAACTATATAGTTATATCCTAGTGCAACTCTGTAAAATTCATTTTAATATTATCAAGAACAGATTTTTTTGGTACTGTTTGGAAAGAAGCTGTGCCCATTAGTTGAAAATTATGATATTCCTCTCTTTAACCCATAAACCAGGATGGATGCAGAACTCTGCTCAGAACTGTGTAACAAGTGCATCTCCTTCATGAGGGACCACTTGCAGTGTCAAAAAGCTACTTCTGCCTGCTCTCTCCATCTCAGCCCTCTCATGGAAAGGCAAAACTTGTCTACTTGTGAGGTTTCTGTAATATTAACAACTGTTCAGACAGACAAGAACAAGGAACACCAATATCTTTCTCATATCACATTTCAAAAGATTTTTGAGCAGCCACCAGATTTATATGCATTTCTGGTCAGTATTAACCGGGTGTGCATTCAAAGTGCTGACCTAGAGGTGAAACTGAGCCAGCAGAAGCACAGCAAGCAGCTGCGGCCTTCAGATGTTGATGACTTCATCAGTCTAATTGGTTTCCACTGGTTTTCATAGCTTTTATTCTGGACAGTCTCCTGCTTGTGCTAAAAGGCTGCTCATTCCCTTCTCTCGTCACAGATGCTTCATTTCACTTGTCCTCTTCTTCTGTCTTTCTCCACTACTTTTTCCTTATAGTCCCTTTTCATATTCAATTCTTTCTCCCTGCTTCTATTTTGATAAGCTCCCCCTTATAAAAAGGTACCCCACACTTTAAATTCTTCCCTATTGACGAGGTCCCAAGCTGACACATCATGCTCGCAATGTCACTGTTGGTTGTGTGTGTTGTGGCCATATTTTCCACCCGGTCCTTTGTCCGACTTGTCACATGGTAAGCCCCTTCAGATGGGGATTACACGGATTCTGCATTTGCAGAGTGCCTGGTCTTTAGGGGGGCCGTGGCAGAGGTTCAGCTGAGGCAGTCCGCGAAGACAGCCCACCTCCTTGCATCCCAAAGCATCCTTCGGGATGTTGTTTGAGTCTGGATCCTGGCAACAAGACTGAGGCTTTTCCCCACCTCTGTCCTTCATGCTGCTGATCTGGGAATTTATCTGCTTTTGGTATCGCAAGAAAGCAAGAGGCAAGGTCCCAGACCAGAGATCCTCTCTTGACACATAACCTGAGACCTGGATTGTGTCTCTCATCACCTAACACTTGCATAAAGGAAACAAACCAAAGAATCACGACAAATGGGTGCATTTCAATATTCTGGTCTCGACCTACTCCCCCACTGCTATGCCCAAAAGACAGGAGAGCTTACATGAAGAATGCAAAAAAAAAAAAAAAATTAAGAAATTCAGAGGCATAAGAATGATGGCTCTAATTTTGCTTTTTAGGCACAAAATGAAGACAGTAAATAGGGGTGTTTCTTGAACAAAACTTGTTAGCCCATAAGTGCCGCAGAGCATTTGCTACACTACTGGGGTCAGGACCAGCTGCATGGTGCGGAGGGTCGACCTTAGAAGTTAAAAGTTTAAATCATATCGTATTTCAGTGTAATGATTTAAGAGCAAACAGATCTGTTCTCATTAGTGCACTGAAAAATCGTGCCTCCCTGTCTGTATGTTAGAGGAGGCAATTAACAACAGCATTAAAATGGCATACACATTCCTAACACACGTCTCTATTACCTCCCATAACTCATTCACTTTGTTCCCCAGCGATGTCCCAGTCTTCACCTCAAATTTATGCACTGAAAGGGACTGCAGTTTTAGGTGGAAACAGTGAAACTCCAAAGATAATTCATCTTACGTTGCTCCCTCACTCGTAGAGACCACGCTCACATTATTAGGAGGATCAGGTTCACTTTCAGTGCCTGGTAAAAAGCGTCTTTATTTTGCTTTCCAAGGGGAGAGCTGGAAGGGGGGAATCTCTGGTCTGACACATGGAACCTCAGGATAAGGAACGTTTTGTGAAGCTGAAGATAACTGGGCACACATCCTTCGCAGCACTGAGCTGCTTTCATCCTTGACATTTCTTCCAGCTCTCTGTCTTTATTTTACTCTGGTTTTGCTCTGCAAGGCCTGACCAGCTCGCTCTCTCTGCAAGATTACCTTTGCCTCCTTATCCTAGCAGGCAAAGGTGTTTGAACCTCTGGGCACAATGGTCTTTGAGTGCGGATCTAAGCAAACTGTTCAGCGGCTGTGACAAAAAAGGGCTCTGTTCAGCTCTCAGCTGTAACGAAGTCAGTCTAGAATAAATTTATGTTATCCAAAGCAGGAGAAGAAAGAGCCACAAGAGATTTTAAACAACTCCCTTCTTCACAGGGATAGGCTCGCTGGTGCTATTCTTAGTCCTTTGTGGTTGGGAAAAGTAAAATATTGAAAGCAAAGATGAACAATTACAACTTCGTACTGAAAATACTCCTGTCGTAAATAGCTTTTATGCTAATTCTGCTCAATATCCACTGCAGTTGTACAGTAATCTTTCTATCTGTGCAATAACGGACTTCTCTTGTACTTTCACAGCTTCTAACACTCTGCTTTCCTCTGTATCGTTAATAAGAATATCCTTCGACACGTGCACGCATGATCATCTTTCTCATCCATCTGTTTAAAATCCTCCGTGCTACCAACCAATTCAGGATACACACTGACTGTATAGTAGCATTGCTCGGGATTTGTTCTGCGTTGTATCACACATTTATTATAAGTGCTCATGCCTTTGAACTTCTGCGGTAGGGTCCTGTGACATGTCCAACACACACCACTCAGAGCTCCCGCATATGTTTCATGTTTATGTCACTATATTCATATAAGCTCTGTTATAACTGGACTAAGTGAAGGTTACTGGATCACTCCACTTCTAATCCTTGGTTTTCAGATGCTTTCTGGCTTCTGCAAAATGATCTGGACTGGATTTTTTTGAAATTTGCAGTTTGAAGTTTTGATCCAGGAAAGATGTATTTGCAGATGACTAGTCGTTTGATTTTGTGCACATGAAGACTAGAGAGAGATAAATTTTTCTCCAGTATTAGAAAATCAGAATGTTTATTCCTTAATTCTTTAAAAATAGTGGTGACATCAAAACAGTTAGAGAGAAAAGATGAAATCTGTCAAGACGGTAGACATCATATAAATAGATTATTTATTTTAAGACTTTTCAACGCAGCCAAGAAAAAGCAACTGAATTTGGACGGACGCTCCGCTTTTGCACATGGAGGCTTTACCTGCAGATTACATCCAGGCTCCAAGTTAAAACGCAGAAGGGATGAAATTAGCAATCTGGATGATACGTCATTAATTGTCTGTTAAACTGTGCCCTGTATAAGGCAAACTTGAGGTAAATTGAACTGGCACATCCCATGAAAGCTCAGTGTACTCTATGTACTGAAAACTCTGTGCACAAAGGACGTAGAGCTGCCTTTGAGGCAAATTGGTTGACACTAAGAAAGCTGGGTGTTCAGACTGGACCATTCCTGAGGCCATGCCGGCTTCACTGATTTCAGTGGAGCACAACCAAGGATGAATCTGTCTCACCGCTTCACTCCGTGCATCTTTTTTATTAAATGAGAGGAAACTGCACAGGACAGGGTATTTGGTCACCTTCCAGTTCTCAAGCACAAGACACCAGATGTTTCATCCTCCAGCACCATTGCTATACAAGCGGTACATAGCAAGGTGCCTGCGATGACAGAAAGGAAGGAAGAGAAGGAGAAGTGGAAAGAAGCAGCTGAGCTACCTTGGGTACTATAATTAAGAACTTCTCTGTCATCCTGGAGCAACAGTCCCAAAATGACCACCTTGACTTTGTCATTGCCCAATTTTGGGCATTAGTATTAAGTCGTTATCCAAACAATATCCAGATTTCACATGAAAATACTTATCACCAGCACCACTATGACAGTACTGAATACGGATACAGTTTAAAATAATAATTACAAAAGATATCACAGATATGTAGAAAGAAATTCTCAGTTTTAACAACGCTTGTCCCTGTCTTAAATTAGGGCCAATGTTTTTGAACATGTGGTGGAGTTTGACTATGAGGAAGCTGTTTTCATTTGTTTCCCGGGCAACAAATGCTGCTTCATACCCCAATAAATAACTACAACTTAGAAGTATCATTTGATAAAGATACATCTGACCCTAAAGCAGTCAAGTCCCTTTATAAATCACATGAATTATTACTAAAAAGTATCACAAAGTTTGTGAGCTCAGTGTAGTTTCCTGGAAATAAAACTGCCAGCATACTAAACATAAACTTCAATTTGTTTTACTGATTTAAAACATAACACATTACAAATACCAGCAATGGAAAATATAATTTATTCCTTACAGATATTTAGTGATGTAATTATTTAGATATTCCTCCATTCTCCAGAGATGGTAGATTCAGAGACAGCTGCAATCAACAGATCATTTTGTTGTTATTGAGAAAAATGTGTAACTACACTGAGTTCTAAAGTCCTAAAGCTATCACCACCATCAAGTTTAAAGAGAAAATATGATAAACCAAGTCTATACCCAGAAAAGGAAAACACCGAGTCAAAATTTGGAAGCCAAACTTCCATAATACTGGCAATGGCATTTGACGTGATGATTTGTTTAAAGTCTCTCTTTTCTCTTGCTATTAGCACAGTCATTTAAGGGTTCTTCTTTGCATGTTTTTTTACTGATTTCTGTAACTCTGCGAGGGAAAGAAATGAGATGGCTGTGATCGCTCTTAGGGAAACCGAATGGTAAGGACTAGCAACCAGAGTGAAGCATCTCCCTCTCGCTGGAGTGTGAGGCACCAACATGTGCTCCCAGCGGGAGTAACATCCCTCCAAATGTCACTTCTCCGCTTTGCAAAGAGGAGCAACGGAGGCAGAACGGAAGGAGATGCAAGTCGTGTTATACCTCGCCACGTCCTATACCCACTTAAAACTACAGCAAAACGCTCACTGGCTTCGGTGGGTTCAAAATCTGGTTCCCACTGTCATGAATGACAGTATGTGGCTGCCCAAAAGTGTTATTGCTGTCCTCGGTCCTTTGCATCCCGCCTCCCCCCAAAACTGGCGCAGCCTCAGCCCCAACAAAAATAGAGCATAACACTGTCAGTGATAACAGGCATGGGTTTATATTACTGGATTTCCATTGTTTTGGTTTGTTCCTGCCATTACACTTATGCTGATAATGACAAGCTGATGACAAAACTTTTGGCACGAGTACCCTATAAATAAAGAACATTGTAAATACATTATTTTTAATATGTTGCATGGCCCTGTAGACACACCATGTCACAGTGCCAGAAGTAACTTAAATAGTGTGTGTGGGCTTGCAAAAACAACCCCCCCCCC
>VYXH01012657.1:141182-182006 GCA_013397275.1 Burhinus bistriatus
GGCTCGCAGGGCACCCACCGGTGACCGGGGAGCTTGAGTGGGACACGATGTCACAGACAGGGAGAACGGTTCTCTCCCTGCCCTCCCCACCTATGTGGCAGGCACCCAGGGGCTTTCGGCTAAAGCCATCTTCATGAGGGTCACACCACCCAGGCTGGCCACGCCAGCATGCCTCACACTACGGTGCGCCGAACGAGAGATCCCGGAGCGGTGGGTGCGTGTCCACCGGTTGGGCAGAGGCTGCAAGACGTGCAAAGTTCACCCTGGCACTGAACAAAGCGCCGCGAGTAGTCCCGTTGGATTCAATGGGATTGCGCACAGTGCACGCACTGAAGAATGTGTGTAAATATTTGTGGGATTAGGGATATACAGGCCAGTCGTCTTTTATTTCTCTAGCTCTGGTTGTTGCCAGGAATAATGGATTGTTTCCAGGCTCCCGTTTTCATGAAAGGCGCACTTTGATTTTCTGCAAACCTACCCATTTTTAGGCTACTGAAGATGGTGATAAGTGTTTATGATGCAGCTGCGACTGTTAACGTCAGTGCTGATGAAGCAGAGCTAGTGCAACGTGCACCGGTGCGTTCTTGGGGGTGAACAAAGTAGTGGAGGCACCAGAGAGTCTTTCCCATTGCAGAGAGGAGATGCACACGATTTTGCCTTTGCAATTAGAGGTATCCGAGTCTGTTGACTGTGGGGATGCCCAAAGAAATGATTATACTACATGGTCTTTTCAGGGGGCCTATGGCTCCGATAAGGACCATAGTGTACCAGAAAGGTCATGGCGCAGTATCACAGCATTAGTTTAACACCAGGTCAAAAAGCATTGGAAACCTATCAGGTAAAATCTCACCTGAGCAAGGGATGGAGGATTAAATCCACAAAAAGTAACCATTGTAGAGCAAAAATCAAAGAACAGATTTAGAAATCTGAATTCCTTCTCTTGGTCTGATGACTTGAGTTGACATCTGCTTGAGTGTGTTTAGCTGACTTGGAGGCAATACCTTCAGATTGGGATTGCTGAAAATACTTGAATACCAGCTGCAGTAGCGGTTTGCTGTTTTAAAGCAGGGCTCAGATATCAAAGAGACTTGACTCAGCTTTTAGTTTACGCTCTGGTAGTTGACTGGTATATCTATTTTTGGTACAAGTCATGAGTAAAACACTTAAACCTGAATACGGTCATCAGGTAATTACAAATGTCCTGTAGTGTTGGGTTGGATTAGGACAACAGCTCCTGCAGTGTTTATAAGACCAATTAATGCTTGCTCAGTTGTGTGATTTAGTTTGGATTCTAAGTTAACTTACAATTTTTGTTTTAAAGAATCAATATCCTTCAGTTTCCCAAACTAAAAATTACCTACACTCTGATCCAAAGCCCATGAGTATGTTTCCAAGAAGGAATCTTTCCATTAATTCTCATAGGCTGGATAAAACCAATAATGAAGCTCCATTTCTCCAAAGGAAAAGTACTTCTATTTGAAAACACAGTGCAGAAGGAATGCTTTAAAAAAAGACGAAAGAAGAACATTTCTTTAAACCTGTGTCATCAGGGAATACGCAACCAGCAGGACTGTGGAGGAATTTAGAAAATTCCTCAAAAGCAGTAACTGATAACACTTTTCTAATTCTTCACACAGTAACCTTAGTGAACCGAAGGATAGCAACCAAAAATTGCAGACTGGTAAGTGAACTGCTGTGTCTGAGGAAAATATGTTCCTTACTAATTGAAAGAAAAATAATTCGTATTTTGAATTGCTATAGAGTTTATGATTGATTCATTAGGCCTGAGATCTACCTCCATTCTTGTGACTTTAAAATATTTATTGATTTGTGGACGTAGTGGAACACCATGTTTCTAAAGTGAGCTTCTGTATTATCTTTTAATCGTGTAAGTTGTATTCTACATTGGATTTCTTATAAATATGTTACATATTTAAATGGCTGATGAGCTTCTACTAATGCTACTTTAAAAATCTAGTGTTAGTAAAGCAATTCAGGAAACTCATGAACTCTTGCACGTGTCAAATCTTTCCTCTAAAACCAAGTATTTTATGTTTTGGTTTCTGAAGTAAGTGTTCCTTTTTTCTTCCCCCTGACCCATCTCCGTCCACCAGAGGAAGGTATAACTGTTAGACACTATCACCACCCTTATCAACCCTGGGGTTAATAAAGGGGAAAGCAGATTGTTGGTGGTTCATGGAGATGGGGTAATTGAGCAAGCATACTTAATAAGCTGAATATCAGTGGATTATTGATATTATGGAGCATATACTCCTTTCATCAAAACTAGTTTGATTGTACAGGAGAATTCTACACCCCCAAAACCCCCACCGCAACCACTGAGTGGCACAGTTTAGAAATATTTGCCTTAAAAATCAGTGAGAGCATGTCCCTTTCCATCCATAAATGGATTCAGTGCCCTCTGTTTTGGTTGCCTATATGAACAGCTCCTCAAATTTCCAGGTCCTGTTGGATGAGCACTCTGAAAATGATGGTCTGAGCCACTACATCCAGAGGAGACCTGCCTTATGTCGAGCCTGGCTTCCAACACCCCATCCTGCCCGGAGTAACTGGGTTGTTAGGTGCAGCCTTTTGTAGGTCTGCCGGTGTGCCCTGGGGCAGGCTACGGTGAAGGTACGGGGGGGATGGTGCTGCTGCAAGCAATGCGACAGAGACACAGCAGTCCCTGTAGCACTTCTTCCAGCCAACCGGCCTGGAATATTTTGTTGGCAGTGGTGTCACAGGTCCCAAGGTTTGAACCATTTCTTGTTCCGGGTGAAACCGGGTCACTTTACAGGGGCTCCTCCTCACAGGTAGATGGTGTGGTTGTCCTGTGGTTTGGGCATCTCTCCCTTTCTCTTCCTGTGCCCTGTGACCTCTGTGCACAAGGACACTCAGGCACAAGGACACTGGGAATCACCCAGAGACACAACCTGTGGCCTGAAAAGATACTGAGCTCAGTTCTCCCAAATTTCATCCCTAGCTACCATGCAGATGCCCCAGCATACCTGATTTCAGGTAACAACAGCAGCCTCTCTCCAGCCTCCCTCCGCTGCCTGGGTTTCAGACAGATGCTGACCCTGAACAACTAAATCAGGGGCTACTTTCAGACTCCCCCTTTTATTTCTGCTTAGGTGCGAGCTCCCCATGAAGTTGGGCCACCCAGACCTTAAACTTTATCTCCATTTCTTACTACATGGGGATCAAGAGATATTCCTATATAGCTGGGTAAACCACAGAATACATACATATTTAGGGTGCAATACAGTACATAATAGAGGGTGCAATAAGTAGCTAGCATTGCCCGGTCCTGGGCCTTCACAAGCTTGAACTTTTTATACGCTCTTTTATATTTTTCAAGTTTCATTTAAAGTGATGGTGAAATTTGCCAAACACAATTGCACTGTCTCTCTCGTTAAAACCACTGATCTTCTCAGAAAAAGTTTCAAGCATATTTTCATATTCTTTTATTTTTTAAGAAACTTTAGACTGTATTCTAGGGAAATCTAATTTTACAGAAATACTTCATTTTACAGACTTTTTTGTTATTCTAGTTCAGGACATAAATTATGAGACCTGTTTTTTCATCCAATAATAATAATATCACAACAGCTTACTACCGCAACGGGCTGCCTATCACAAAGTGATCCCATGTTGCAGCCAGATTCAGACTCAGAGAAGGTCTAGAGGATCTAAACAAATCATCCTTGTTTAGAAATGTTTACATATTGATTTAATATGGCTTGTTTATATGGAACTATTACAATTTATTCATCAAATGCTGAAATAAGTTACCCAAGTGAGCGCTTTGCAGTTGATGTGCCATAGTGTGACTTTAAGCACTTACCAACCATGTGTGTGTTGTTCATTTTTTGCTTGCTACTGTCTTCTCTTGAGTGTCAAAGAAGTTCATTTATAACGGTTCACACTCACTTTTACTCTGCAAAACACGTTCAAATTCAGCAGTAATCCAAAAGAAAAAAGATGGAAATTTAATCTCCCTGTATGCGCTTCAGAATAAATTGTGCAGACTTTACTGAAGCAATCTAAAACCAGAGGTAATGTGCTGGGTTCCTGTTCACTGTGATTCCACATCACAATGGACCATTACCCTCACCTGGCTCTTTCCCACAGCCTAACCTACACTTTTTTTTTCAGCATCGCTCCTCTCTTCTCCAACCGCAAGTTCTTTGGCTATTTGGTGAGTCTTGGAGATACTGGAAGCCCTGGTCTATGCACGTGGAGGTATGTGTGGCATTCTCTCTTGATTGGCAGCCTTCTCACTGCCTGAGTCCATATGCAATACAAAGGACAATAATTAAATTAAAAAATCTGAAAAAGAATTGCATGCATCATTGAGGAGAACTGCATGTGACATGGGAACCATATGTGGAAGATCATTTGTCTGAAGTAAGTACCAGTTGGTTTCGATACAAAATGTGCATTTGAAAAGTAAGAGTTGAGTATTATAACATATTTTAATGATAAATCTTTTTCTCCACAACAATTTCATATTGTTGTTAATGACCATTTTGGACCCGTGCCCAGAGTGAAGACATTATCCTTGAATCTGGGTAATGAGTTTGTAAATGATCCTGAACAAACGGTGAAGTTATTTATTAATAATTTTGTTAAATCCGCAGATGAGCCTTTTCTTAATCTGGGTAATTAGCATAATAATATGAAAGTATTTAGCTATCTAGACTCGTCTCTGACAAGTGAGGTTGGTTTTTCCTTTTCCTTTCCTATTTTTTGATTAACTGGGAAACTGGAGGAGATTCTGAAAGCAGCAAAACACCTGGCTACCTTTTCAGTATGCCAGAGTTACTCAGAGGTACAGACTTGTAGATATGGTTTAGATGTCGATCATGCAAAGGCCCACGCACCACTTCTCTTATCTTTCAATTGCTGTGACCTTTTTCTCTTAGAAACTGGATTTCTTGGAAGGAAAATGCAAGACAGCTCTAGATTAGGCTGGGCAGTCACATTGCCTTAACTAAATTTAAAGAAAAGCAAAATGCTGGAATGCAATTAAAAGTACAGCTATTACGATTACCTGCAGATGATATTTAGGGACCACTTTCATATTTTTTATATTTGATGAAACACATCATTATGAGTTTTATTCATATTTTAAATGAAGAGTGATTATTTCCGGTTCAGAAAGTTTGGGAAATTTTATTCTGGCAATTTATATACCGATTTCCTTGCACAGTGTTGTGTCGAAATTGCCTAAAACAATTGTAGCTGTGTCTGCTGAGTATTTAAATCAATAAAATATTTCACTTTTGTGCTCCAAAATTTCACACAATGAAAAGTAATTCCATTACTGCTAGAGTGCTTAAATGTTGAAGACAGCAAAACCAAGACCAAAT
Organism: Burhinus bistriatus; assembly: GCA_013397275.1. Taxonomy (NCBI): domain Eukaryota; kingdom Metazoa; phylum Chordata; class Aves; order Charadriiformes; family Burhinidae; genus Burhinus; species Burhinus bistriatus. The sequence continues at coordinate 146,558 of VYXH01012657.1, forward strand.
AATTAGTGCCAAATTTTATTAGGATGTTTGCAGAAGTAGATTTTTATACATTAGTAATAACATTTTGTTTGTTCATAGTGTGTGTTTCTTTCAACACACACAGTAAAATAATTCTGATTTCCTCAGGAATAATTTCCTATTGCCTGAGGTCTAAGCGGGTCAGCTCTTCGGTTGGAGTATATCAAAACAATACTGGCCAGGGTTTGGTTCATATTGATGGGGGAAGGTAAAGCTGTTGCCATGTCTTGAGACTCTCCAAATGCCGGTGATGCTCAGTTTCCAGTTATCTTCAGTGGGAGCCAGCAAGCAGGAACCCAGAGTTGGGCTCTGTCAGCCCGGAGGAGCATGCTTCTGCTGTCGTTACATGGCACGCATTTCATCTGGGGTACAGGGACAGCCGGGCGTGTTCCGCATGCTCCTGTCTAGCTGTGCAGCTTCTCCCAGAGGTAAGGTGATGCGCAGAGGTGTCTCTGTAAGGCCATCTGGCACTAGAGGGAGTGGAAGCCGGTGTAATCTACTTGCAGTCACCGACACGGCTTGGTTCAGGTGCATCTGCTCCACAAATTTGCTGATCGTGGCAATATAGATCCACATGGCAAGTCCAAATGCATCATACAAGGGTCTTCCTGACCTCTTGCCTTGCAGTGCAGACCTAAGAGTCAAACAGAGGCTAAGTGAGTATGGCTTGTATGCTGCCTGGCCACAGGAGAGGAGCATTGCAAGAAAAGCAAATAAAAAGATAGTGAATCCTCCCTACATTAAGTTAACATTATTGCAATGTATTTTGGCTCTTCGGCCTGTGAGTTACACCCACCAGGACTCCCTGACATTTCAGCAAGTGGGTGTAAGTAGGTCCAGGGGAATACTAAATTACAACTTTTCAGCTCTGAATTTGACCCAAAAAGTACAGAAAAACTTTGAAAATCAGGGAACATCATGATTGCAATTGTAAAGTATTTTGCTTACTATGTAGAACACATCTGTAATTTATGTAAATTACTGTTCGTGGAGAATGTTGAACCTTTGAAGTTTTGCTTGTTGGGGCATAATGACAATAAAATATAGTCACTCTAATAATTATTTTTAGTTGTATTTACTGGGTTTACATTGGTCTTGCTTTTTAGAGTAAACAGATTTCGAAAGGAACAAATGAACCAAAAGGTAGATAGTGATAAATAGTCCCTTGCATATTGCTTCTGAGATCATATTATCAACAGTTGATTCTGATGCAGTATTTCTGTCTTCTTTCAGGTAGATTACAGGCCATTAGATATTCACTGAAAATATTGGTGAAGGCTTTGGAGAGATCCCATGTCTTTTTCATTTTGTCAGACTTCATAAATACCACACACAAGTAATTGTTGTCAAAGAACATTACTGAGGTGGTGAAATCGAGCACTCACAAGCTAGGAAATGCCAGGAGAAAGATTTCCCATGGCACCTTAACTTATGTGCATATGTTTGGAATAATTGACAAGACATATTTATTCCTACTGATAAAAAGTATTGATATGGATGTTAGTTTATAATAGTGTATTAATTTTTCTCCAGTAACTCCATTTATTTGGTACAGAGAAGGGACTAGACTCATTTAGCGAGCACCCATTCAATATTTTATCTTCTCTTCATTGTTCCTCTAGGTCCCATTCACTGCAACATTTCACGCTCTGGGCTGAAGATAAAATTACTGATTTTCTCTATGCCTGTCATCAGGGTAGCATTTATATATTTCACAAGTGTTAATTACACTTTGCAAGCAATAAGGAGTATTATTACCTCCATCTTATAGGACTGAGCCACAGTAAGATTAAAGTTAGAAGTTATTGTCTCATAAGAAGTGAATCACTTGAAGTGCTGTGATTTCTCAGGGTACTCCATGTTACAGTCGATGTTTACACTATACACCCAAGGGCACCTTCCACTTTCCACTTTGCAAGCCTGGCTAAAAGTCCTAGTCACAGCCCCACAAGACTCAGCTACCCATGATGCTGCCTCTGCCCTTCTTCTCCCTCGTTTCCACATGTATAAAACCTGCAAAGAGCAACCCTGGCATACTCTGAGCCAAATTCCGCACGTGGATGATTGAGACGTTGGCACATTAGGTGTGCTGCTGATAGCACAAAGCCGGTGATCCAGCTACAGTCATGCACAGTATCGTACGCGCTTGAAGGCTAGATCCCATTGACTTCCATGGCAGGGGTGAGTAATCAGCCCTTCTGCAAATGATACCATAGGGTTCCTATCAGGACTGTTGAGAAAAACATGGACAGTGATAAACGAGGACAAGCTGAATGTTGGTGAGTTGCTAGGGTGGGTTGAGGCCAGCCAGTGGCAGCTCAGCCCCCACCCAGTTGCTCGCTCACTTTCTCCCGGCTGGACGGGGGAGATAATTGGAAGGGCAAAAGTGAGAAAAACTCGTGGGTTGAGATGAAGGCAGTTTAATAAATGAACGGGGAAAAAACAAGAGAAAAAAAAATCCCAACGGATGCAAAGCCAATCACTCATCACCTCCCACCAGCAGATGGATGACAAGCCAGTCTCCAAGCAGCAGCTACTTTGGAAAAAAAACCCCTGTTTCATTGCTGAGGATGATGTTATATGGTGTGGAATATCTCTCTGGTCGGTTTGGGTCAGGTGTCCCCTCCCATCCTCTTGCCTGCTCCCATCCTACTTGCTGAGGCAGAAGAGTGAGAAACAGAGAAGGCCTTGATGCTGTGCAAGCACTGCTCAGCAATAGCAAAAGCATCGGTGTGTTATCAACACTGTTTTGGTCACAGATCTAAAACACAGCACGGTACGGGCTGCTGCGAAGAATATGAACTCCACCTCAACCAGACCCAGCGCAGCTGCTGACATCACCCAGGCACTGCCTGGCAGAGTCAAAGTCTTGTTCTCTAGCACAGAAGCCACCAGCTTTGAAAATAAGAACTTCTTTTTTTCCCCTGTCTCTTCTTTGGCCTTTACAACAAGTGAAGCAGAACTCTTAAAGACTTAAAATTTTCTTCACTATGCAAATCTGTGGTTGACATCTTGTGTCCACGCTGTGCAGATTTCCATTGGGAAAGAGAAAAGGCCATTCCAGGCCCAAAGATCGTCAGCCCACCAAATTTCAGGACTGTGGTCCAAAGCCTGGGAAATGAGAGTTTTTAAAAGAAAACGTCCACAAGTTTTTGACATAGACAACAATATATACATTTTCCCCTAGGTTCTTTCCTGGAAATGTCTGAAAATATTCCAAAAAAATTATCAAAAGAAGTCCAAACAAAATCAGCCAGAGGCATCCAGCCAGCAGGAGAAATTACAGCTAGAATGACTGAACTTTGGCAAAGCTATAAGGTCCTTATAATGGAAAGTATTGGGTAACTTTAGTGAAAGGCCAAAACCGGTTGAGGAATGAAGAAAGAATGACCATGGTGGCCAGTGATTGTAATCTTCCATCTATCATGCAACCCTGTAAAGGGAAGATATAACCCAAAATGTGTTTGGAGATATCTATGGAGAGGACACAAGGGAACAAGCTGATTTTGACCTTTCTTTTGTCACTCCAGGCTGTCGGGTCTTCTAAAAGCCCTACAAAGCTTTCTCCCCCAATAGAAAACTCAGTTTTCTCTACTTGAGAAATTTGTGAAAAACAAGATATGTGCATCCATATCTTCCTGAGATCCATGTAAAATTACCTACAGGCCTACCTGAGCAATGAGTTACAGACTTCAGCTGGTGCTTCCAAGCTCTGCATTAGCCACTCAGACCTCCCTAGGCAGAATGTAGACCACCCTCTTCCTTACTTGGAAGACGACTGCTTGGCATGCAGCTGGCTTGCACAGCCTTGTGTAAAGGATATTCCAGGCATTTCAGTTTAAAGTTCAGCAAACAAAAGCTGTTACCAGCCCATTTCAATGCAGGTGCTACAGCGGAGTATTGGGATTGAAAAAACTCCCTTATGCTCTGGCAACAACACATCTGCTGCTGCTAAGAGCGCAGTGAGGCCTCCAGCTCTCTGCCTCCCAGAGAGGCCAAAGCACAGAGACCAAGAGCAAAGCTCCATATTACTCTGTTGTTACTTCAGGGACAGTTGGGATGGAGAGGGAAGGATTCTGCTACACATTTATAAAATAACACTTTAAAGTGCAGAGTTTTCATGCTGTCATTTGTAATACTGTTTCCTTCATGGAAAGAGACCAGGTATGCTTGTTGACAGAGAAATTTTTGGTCAAAACATGCCAAAATCAGCATGAACTGCAGATCAAGTGTATGAACACCTGTTCATTCAAACTTTTCCCTTATGATCTGGAGATCTCTGGGGTTTCTTGGGCAATGGAGAACCACAAGAGCAGGAAGGAGCGTGAAGCACGGAGCAGCAGTAGACACTGTGTTCAGTCCATGTGCCATATGCAATGCAGGCAAGAAACATATCCCAGGGAAAGGAAAACAAGACAAGGCACCAGAGACACCACCTGACCACTGTTCCTGGGGGCTGTTTATACGTTTAAGTATGGAGGGGTTTGGTTCTTCCGTTGCCATTTAATTTTCTGAGTTTAGGAGGGTTACTAGTTTTGTATTGCATTAGACTTTAAAAAGTATACTTTAAAATTAGTAACAGGCAGCTGGTCTGCTCATAATGGTCTTTTTTCCCCCTTGAGATACTTGCCTGTGTAATAAAGTTCCATTTTTCTATTTGTTAAATGGATGTTGTCAAAGTACTTGCAAAGAAATAAATACCCAAATATATGCAGAAGTATCAGAGAACAAAAATCGCTTGGATAGCAAAGTTGTAACACAGAGTCATTTATGTTGGAGGGAACCTCAGGAGGTCTCTGGTCCAGCCTCCTGTTCCAAGTAGGGTCAGCTGTGAGGTCACACTAGGTTGCTCAGTGCTTTTTCCAGTTGAGTCTTGAATACCTCCAAGGGTGGAGACTACACAGCCTCCCTGGGCAACCTGTGTCCCTGCCTGGATGTACTCAGGCTGAAAAAATTTCTCCTTACATCCTGTCTGAACCTCTCTTGTTTCAACTCATGTGTGTTGTCTCTTGTCCTCCCACCATGGACCACTGTGAAAAGCCCAGCTCCCTGTTCTCCCTAACCTCCCCGTAGGAAGCTGCTATCACCTGCCAAGCTGCCAGGGTGCACTGCCGGCTCCTGTTCACCTCGCTGTCCTTCACGGCCCTTATGGCCCTTCCTGCAGAGCTGCTCCCAAGGCACCCAGTACCTTGCCTGTCCCATTGCAGTAGGTTAGTCCATTCCAGGAGCAGAAAATTGTACTTGTTTTTGAATTTCAAAACATTTCTGTTGGCCCATTCCTCTGGCCTGCCTAAGTCCCAGCACTGCTCCCAAGCACAGTGACTACATTCCCCAGTTTGATTTCATCTGCAGACTTAATGCAAGCGTACCCCACCACCTCCTTCAGGTCAGTAATAAAGGGTGGACCTCACTTGTAACTAGTCTCCAGATAAGGCAGGGGAACCATTAACCACTACCCTTTGAGCCTCATGATCCAGCCAGTTTTTCATCCATCTAATAGTCCACCCATCTTGACTGTAACACCGCATCTTGGATACAAATATGCTGTGGGAGACTGCATCAAAAGCATTCCTAAAATTGAGATAAGTGACATTGACTGCTGCCCCCTCATCCTCAGGTCCAGCCATTTCATCACAAGACACTGAGGTTAGTCAGGCATGATTTACCCTTGGCTCCCAGTCACCACCTTCTCCTTCATCTGCCCAGAAGCCAATGAGACTTGCTCAAGGATTTTCCCAGAGAGCAAAATGAGGCTTACTGGCCTGTAGTTTCCCGGATTGCCCTTCTTGCCCTTTTTGAAGATGAGTGCAACAGTTGTCTTTCTCCAGGCATTGGCGACCTCCCCCAGTCTCCATGACCTTTCATAGATGGTAAAGATGACTTGCAATGACATATTGCAATGACATAAACTAGCTCTTTTGGGACCCTTGGACAAACCCGATCTAGTTCCATGGACTTGTATACACCAAGGTTTCCCAAGAAACCGCTGACTCAATTCTTTGCCCCTTCTTTGAGTTTCCCTTCTCCCTGATCATTGCTGCTAGGCACAAAGGCCTGAGAGACCTTGGTGAAGACCAAGGCAAAGAAGACACTGCTCTGCCTTGTATCTGCTGGCACTGCTACATTCAGTAGTGGGTCCAGCCTGGAGACTACGAGGCGCTCCTGACAGCGGTCCTCTCTCCCTTGACCTTACCAGACAAGTCCTAAGAAGAAACTGCTGGAGATATGGCCACGTTAATGTATATTAGGTGTAGGGTGTTTGTGGGAATACAGCAAGGATGTTTCGAGGCAGTGTGCTTTGGCCCAGCTCATAGAAGCAATAGCATACATTGCAGTAAAGGCAGGACATCTGAATGAATCTGCTGTGGAGCTGTACGCTTTCTGTTTACTCCTGCAAACCTCCCTTAACCCGTCCAAAGAGCTTAACTTTATGTTACTGTATTGTATTTTATGTATTGGTAGTATTTGTGTTTGCAATTAAAGCAAGCTGAAACTTGTAAGCCATTTTCATGTCCTGTTGGCCCAGATGCTACTTCTTTCACAGAACTAAAAGGCAGAATGCAAAATTTTGCTGGTGGTTGATGCAGCCCCTTGGTCCCACAGGAACAGGGAGGGAAAAGTTTTGAGTCATTCAGCAATAACCACAGGGAAATATAGCCCCATCCACATTCATTTCCAGAGAGGAATTTGAGGTTTGGATGATATAGAAGAGGAATTACTGGGGGGAAAGGAGGCTTCCCAGGCTCTGCTGATAGAAGGACCTTCCAAAGTGCAGATGGATTTTATCGTTTCTGTAATACTTTTAACTCTGTGTTTCTCATTTTATGAGTGTGAGCTGTCTCCTGCCGCTTCCCCTTGGACCCATTCGCCTTTGTGTAACCCTGAATCAGCAGCAGCTCGGTGCCTCCCGGGATGAGGGTGAGAACTGGCTGTATTTGCTGGCTACAAGAGCAAACATTACCTTGCCTGAGAGGAACTGAGCTGCTGCCAGCAAATACAGACAGCTAACGAAGCCTTGGCCGTAACTGCAGCCACCTCTCATTTCCCCCTCCTGCAGGGAGCGAGTCAGTTCCTTCTGACTAACAATGGTTTCTGGTAACTCTTCATGATGCCTCGGACCTTTTCGCAGCCTTGGGATGAAGGAAAGGGACGTGGAAGTGCAACCTCCGATTTCAGAAAAAGTGTTCAACATCTTCCAGAAGTGACAACTGGGATGAATTGATGGACAGCCAGGCTCTAAACGTGTATAAGCATTTGCAGAATGGTACTTGACAAATGTCCCAAGTATCAATGGGACCCTAATGCCAGTCTTTTTAGCTGTACAGTTGGGTGCTTATCTGGGCTTGCCATGTACCCGCTTCCTTAACATTGTAGCTCCCACCTTTAAAAAAAGGAAATAATTATAGTAAAGCCCCACTTTTCCATTTATTCAAAATAAATGATCGTGTTATAGTGTTTGAGGTATTCATTTGGATGAGGAGAGTTATGCATTTAGAAAGACGGCAGAGCACTAATATCATCTTGGTCCTACTGAAGTCAGTGCCAGCCCAGGTTCCACTGATTGCAATGCATTTGCTGTGCATACTAGTTGCTTGTGAGGAACTGTTGGAGCTAAGCTAACTCACAAACATGAGTTTTGCATAAGTTATTTGGAAAAATATGGAGTCTGTAACCCTTTTCATGTCTTCTCAGAATGGATTCCAGTCCCAATTCAACCTTAAATCCATGAAATACGAAAATCCTCTCTGCACTGATACCAGGTACAATACATAGTCCTGTGTAACATGGCATGGCCATGATCCAGCTTTTTCCATTGAGCTAGAAGCAGACTGCTGCGGTGAGCCCTCCATTTTCTGCACTTTGGAGCTTCTTTGCTGACTTTGGTAGTTGCCCCAGAAACACAACTGCTGTAGGAGGTAATAAATGCAGGAGATTAATTTGTCCACTGATGTAGCTATGTGGGCATCTAATCACCAGACAAGAAATCTTGAAATGGATTTTTTATGTGATAGGGTCAAAATGTGAAGAATACAGCATTTGGATATGGTCTACTCTGCTAACCAAGTAGGCCGCAGCATTTTATACCACTAGAAGCTTTTTTCAAGGAGGTGACAGTTCTCGTAATGGGTTCCTCTTACCAAAAGGTGACTCTGAATCTGAAGAGTCTTGTGAAAACAAGACTGTAACCAATAACTGCAAAGAATAAACAGGAAAGCTGAAAGTTCATAACCTGTGTGTGTCCAGGTGAATGCTATTGAATGGATCATTTTGTGACATTTTAGATTATACATTAAAGTCTCTGTTCCTGCTAGTTTTCTGGCAACTTTATGCTGGTCATGCAAAACACCCTTATGACTGATATATTCAGGCATATTCACTTGGTTGTAGACTCCGGCGAATCAGCTGAATGACTTCAGAGCTACTCTGTCCTCCTGCTGCTGCTGATAATCTGTGATTGTGGGTTTTCTGGTAACTGAACATCTTTAACTGTCCTCTGAACTGTCAACAACCGATGTCTGATCTCATTTACACCCAAGTCTGGACAGATGTGCAGCCAGCGCCGGGCTGGGGAGCTCGGGGATCGCAGGTGAAGAGTCTTGTTCATGGTCTGATGCGCTAAGTCTTCTGCAGGAATTAATTGGTCATGCAGCCAATACTTTTGTTAATGTTTTTCTTGGCAAGAGTGAACTGAAATGGTTTGTATATAATTACACGGCTTTACTTTGACTTGTGCTTCCCGATTATGCTGATGGGCAGCATTTTTGGCTATTAAGAAATCTATATATAATCTTACACTGTACATGGTGATGATATATGAATTGATATTGGAGCAATGACTGAATTCCTTCATGGTTTATTTATACCATTCTGAATTTAAACAGTTTTGATTAAATGCTTGCTCAGACTCATGCTGTTTAATAGCCATGTGGCACATTTTGGCAAGAGAAGTTTTCTTCTAACTTGTTTGTGTAAATACCAGTCCTGATCAAAACATGGAATTTATGTGTTCAGGAAATTTTGCCAGTGAAAATTTTTTATTCTTAATCAAAAGAGAAATGACATTTGAAACCTATTTTCCCCACACTCTACGGTACAGAAATTTAGAAAAGACTCTCTATTTAGAAAATTGTAAATTTTGTTTTGGAGTTTGAAATTTTGGTTTAAATTTTTAAAATGTTTGTTGTATTTCTTATTTTGTGCTTTTACATTATTTTATTGATACTACTTTTTAATGTTTTTAGTATTTTGAAATCAGTTTATAACTTCAGTGGGACTATATTCTATTCTATTATTAAAAAAAAATCATTAAGTTCAGCTTCTGTTTACTACTCATTAAAGCATTTTATCTTCTTGATGTAATTGTCTCCGGTTTCTGTTGGGTTGAAACAGTTTATCAGACTGTTCAGTTCCAATACAAACAGGAAATACTTGGACAGGAGTGACATACCAGTTCTTTGCAAAAAACAGGCGACACTGTGATCAAGGAAAGACGTTTCATTCAGTCTTACATAGCAGCACACAGTAATGATTTTAAAAGATAGTGCCACCCTGTAATGGAATAAAATAGTTCAGCTATGATGTTAGTCGGTATTACATTATGCTATGTTGTTATGTGCCATCTGCAGTAGTGTATAACATGCCATACGCTAGCGAAATGATTTTAAAATGAATGCAAGACAAATAGGAACATAATTTCAGAATGCCAAAATGAAGTTTCATAATGTATGATGAATTGTATTTCCTTCAAATAGCCAACGTTTGTGCTGAAAGCCTTTGGGGGCGGAGTTCGTTTGTATCAACATATTTTAAAATGTTTCCGTTTTGATGAAAAAAGCACTATTGCATTGGAAAATATTTTGGTGGAAAAGTCACCCAGTATTTTAGGTACTGTTCTAAGATAGGATGCCAGTTTTTTAAAACCTGTGTATGAAGGAAATGAACACATTTCAAGGACATATGCAGATGTGGATGTAGATACTGCTGCTTGTTTCCTGAGAGGGGGACTGAGCTGCCATTAAAGGCAACAGAAAAGCTCCTATTTACTTAAGTGAGTACTGTTTAGATCTTTAAAAGCTATTAGATATCTGCTTGAACTTCAACTGCTCTTTGAAGATGCTCTTTTTAGAGCAGTTTTACTACTTTTGCTCTTTCTGATGGTGCTAGCTCTAGAAAGCCTGGTAAGGTGCATCTTTACATACATCCTTTGCTCTAAACTTCCACATTCAACAGCTTGGAAGACCAGAAGCCGTCACTGAAATCTTGGCCCTTCTGAAGTCAATGGGATATCTGCCACTGATTCAGCGGAGCCAGGATTTCACGGCATGTTGAGAGGATTACCTTTCTCTGTATTTTATTGGCAGAAAGGAAAGCTGTGCAAATCCAATACAGTTAAACAAACATATGATGGGTTTGGATGTGTAACTCTTCTTTGTATCCATATTAGAGGCGAATTGTGCTGGAACTGGCCCGTGCTCATTGCAAGCAGGCGGCAGAGTGATTGCTGATTCATAACAACATGCACAGTTGTTTGAAAGCCAGAATTACCCACACATGTGTAGGAAATAATATTGCAACACTAGTGACAATCTAGCAAAGATAAGGGCAAAGCTATATAGAGGAGAAGGTGATTTTATTTGAAAAACTGAACAAATTTCATTCATACTCACACTCTTGTGCTCCTGTGCTGATGCTGACCAGCACCGGCAGAGGTATATACCCAAACCAATGCATTCAGACATCCAGATGTGAGTACCCAGGTGGTCTGGTCAGGACTCCCTGGCAGGCAGGACAAGGGATGCCACCTGTGAAGTCCTCCCCACATCTTCTGGTTTCTTCTTAGGTTGGTGACAATGATCTGGTTTTGTATGTGCCTCTTTCCTACCATCTAGGAGGTGAGAGTCATTAATTACTCCAGACTGTCCCACCTCTGTGTCTCCCAGTCTAGGTGTCCTGGGAAGCCGCACATGGATCAGCTGGGGTCTTCATGGGCTGCTAATCCAGGCACCGTCAGCAGCTGTTGCACTCATAAACTTTCCCCTGCTGTTCTTCAGGTAGTTGCCCACCCTGACCTTCCCACTCCTGTTCCATTCATACCAGTCCTAATGTTTCTACTGCCGTTCTTCACATGTTGATGCAAAATTCAACAGGCTTTCTTTGTTTCCAACTTTTTCAAGGTCTATACAAACTTGAGCTACTTGTGAACAAATACAGCCCCCTTTTCACTTATTTTACTTTGAAAATGGCTCTGTTCTCATGCTAAGATTAACTTTCTCTGTCAGTAAAAAAAATCCATCTTATGATGGATAGTTTGTCAAGATTGCAAAACTTCACTGAATAATTCCTATGTTTATATATATTTTTTGTATTACATCATATTGGGAGGCCCCGACAAGACACATTTTTGTGCGTTTATGTTAAAAAGAATCATGTTTTTCAGCTTAACTGCTTGGCTGTGTGATTAAGAGACACCCATTTGATGGGGCCCCCTGGTGCTAAGCCCTCTAAGATGAGTAAAAGACATTACTTTCTGTTAAACTGTAAACACCACATACTTTTAAAAAAGATTTCAGACAAAGGGACAAGATAATAACGAGGTATCTTAAATCTATTGTCTAATGGTTAGTGTAGTTTTTGCCTTTTATAGACTGTTGCATGTGAAGAACTGTGTGAAGTTGACCAAATTAGAAACAAAACAGATAGCTTTCTATTGCAGGAATGAATGAAGGCTTTAAAATGAAATGCAAGAACAACCTTCCGCCCACAAAACCCAGTCCAAAAGTAAGATTTTGATTTATTTGATTCTACACATATTTTTGTCATTAAGCTTTGTAGCATATTCTAAACTTTTGCTGCACTGTTATGCATGTTAAGCCATCGATTCCCACATGGTGAGCTAATGGCAAAGAAAACACTTGTGTCACCACAGTTGAGGAAAAGAGAAAGTTTCAGGCAGAGACACAGAAGATTTCAATGCTCTCTCAGACACGTTAGCCTACATGGAGATGACACCATACAGGATTTCTGGGCTCTTCTCCCCTGTCTTAGGACACCTGCAGGAGCTCCTGTCAGTCACAGGAGCAGAAGGGAGGACAGAATTTAATGAAACCACAGTAAGGAGAAAAAAAAAAAAAAAAAAAAAGGAAAAACCAGCTAAGATCAGCTAAGATCTTCAATTTTAGAGAGCTGGGCAGAGTTAGCTGCGCAGATTTGGAATAAATGAGTCAAAATCACAGATGGTCATGAAAAAGAAGAAGCAAAGCTGTTCATAGTAACGGCAGAGTTGCATCAGCTAGTCACGTGTGTGTGTGCGTGCAAACATCGGGATCCCGAGAACAAGAGCCTGTAGCCTGGTACACAGCCCATTCACATCTGCAGGAGTCCCACCACTGCCAGTGGCTGCCCCTGGCCCCCGCCTTTGAAGGCAAGAGGCTCCTTGGACTCTTTCTTCTTTTTTTGTAAACAGGGACAACAAATTGCAATTGCTAGTGCCAAACCGTTCTCATCCTTTGAGTGGCTCAAATGATAATTTTCAGAAGTGTTTCTGTAAGTGGGTGCCATATATAAATTAGGGGTTGGATATATAAACATTTTATTTATTTATTTATTTATTTGTTTGACTTAAAGCTTGGCTGTCCTACGGACTTCTGCTTGCTCAGCTGTGTCAGTCCTGGGCCTGAAGAGGTGCAGAGAGTAAGACAGCTGCACTGAAGAAGGTCTTTTGTATTTCCTGTTATCTGGCACCTGCAGTTTCCATCCAAGATGGGAGAGGAGGGATGGAGGGAGCTGCAGCAGCACAAGCCCTTGGACATTGCCCGTCCTCCTCTGTGCTCACATGAGGGGCAGTTTGCTGCATTATATACCAGGAGGTATCTCCTGGAGGAGAATCCAAGAGGGATGCAATTCCCTCCAAAGTACAGTTGCAGCTACAGAGATGCCCATCTTCACTTCCTAGCGGACCTATTTCATCAAAGGTGGCCTGCCTCCTCGTGGTGGAAGGCCAGAGTCATGCTGTGAAGGTTTGTTGGCTTATGTCTTATCAGAAAGGACTATAAAAATAAGCACTCTCACACTGACAGATTTATCCCCACGAACTCTGTGTGTATTTGTGATGTTGTTCTGTGAAGTCCTTTTACTGTGTGAACATAAAACTCCATTTATTGATGAAAGTTGTGTCTTCACTAAAGGTGTTTGCCAGTGTTTATTGGTCCTCCTTACTGAAGTACCACCTGATGGGTTGGGGGGAACAAAAGAAGTCCAAGGATCACCTTGCACAGAGTTGCTGAAATAGTTTTCACTACAACCAAATACCAAGGCTAGGCTTCAAAAACACATTGATTAGTTTTATTTTCTCCCCTTCTGCCTGCTTGCTTGTTTGTATCTGTGGGAATATGTGTGCGTGCGGGTGTTTTTTTAATTTTTTCGCAATTGTTTCACAGTCTCCCTTCTGATGTCTTGGAGACCACACATTAAGGAACACTGGGTGTAGACTAATTGTAAGACTTTCCTAGTAGCATGAATTTAAGCTTGAAATCCCTTCTGCTCTTCTCTTTTTCTTCCCACAAGCAATATCAAAATGCCAACAGAGAGACATTTTTCATATGGGAACATATTTATCTTGCATAATCCAATGTACTTGCATGCTGCAAGCGTAAACCCATCAGGGTATGGGACAAGCCAACAAGTTACTTTGACGTAAATTGAGGGCATGAACTTACAGCATAGCTGCATCCTGGTGATAACCGCAGTTCCCTTCCATTTTCCCTTCACGTGAAGTAGTTTACCTGCAGTCACGGCTGAGTAACCTGCCTTCTGCTGACTGCAAGATAGGAGCCTACAGTAAGGTCATGGCTGGGAGAATTTGTTCATCTTTTTGATTTTTTAAGGCTCACCACAATGGAGGGAAAGACCGTTGAAACACAGGCGAAAAAGCAATGAAATGCTATGGAAAAAATGAAGAAATATGCGCTTCATTTAAAATATGTATGTATGTGCTATGTTCCTTCAAAGTAAAGTAAATGAACACACCACGGAAATAGTGCTTCATATTTCTTTTAGATGTGGGATATTTGTTAACATTGTTAGATGGACACAAAGCCAGATGGCTTCATTTTGAATTGTTATATGGTGTTCTTTTTCCACTGTGCCTAACAAAAAATCATTTATGAAGCAAAAGAAAAAAAAACTACTTATATTACGTAACTGTTAATTCAGCCTCAAAAAAGAAAAGAAAAAAAAAAGAAGCCATTAGGGATCTCATGGAAATATTATTGGATTGTTGCTGAAAATTTATTGCTTAAGACAAACATTGGATTAAATGACAACTATTATAATGGCACCTTCGTGGCCAGTACATGCATTCATGGGAAAGTGGTTAATATTCCCTGCAAAGCAGCTGAACTTTTCAGAGAGGCAAAAAACTAGGTCATTTTTTTCAGAGGCAGTTGATGTTTTCTGAAAATTCACACTGCTAGAGGTGCTCAGGAGCTCTCCTGCTACCGGCACTTTCCCAGTGGCCCCCAGCACCCAGAGCACAGCCCAGACAAAGTCCGTAAGGAACAGTGGCAGATGATGAAAACAAAGCACAGAGGAGCTGTGCATAGCGTAGTGTGATGGTGACAGGGCCAGGAATAAACCTAGACCTCCTGACTCCCTACTTTGTGATCTCCCCACTAGACATCTTCCTGTTTTCCTTTGAAAATGTTGACAGCTTACCAGAGAGGAAAATCTACAAACATTACACATTCTGCTGTCAAAAAAAGAGCTTTGTTATTTGATATAGCAACTCTTTTAATTATTGTGGTAACTTCACAGTGTGAGGTCACGAAGGGCAAATTTGTTAGGAGCATTTATGAGTGATCTCTCCATGGGTAGCACACAAGTCCAAAAGAACGGGCTTGACACTGGAGTTTTTTATGCAGTCCCATTCAAGAACATTTTAATAACAAGCATCATAACTTTTTTGACTGGAAATAGTGAAATTGGTGCTGATCCAGTGAGAACTGACCTGATTTTTCATGCGCCACTTGAATCAACACCAAAAACTGTTCCAGTTCCTGTTTCTTTGGATTTTAGTTTCAGATAGAAACAGATGTACACAAATCCAGAGACAGTTTTTCCCTGTAGGAGCCAAGAATTTAAACAAACTTCATACACCTCCATTGCTCTGACTGTACTTCAATAGTCTGAGTTTTCAGACAAATGCAAACTTGTTATTAGCAGGACTGATTAGATATCTGGATAGCTGATTTAAATGCTTACATTAATCACAGAACATTTTTGTTATTTCTTATGAATATTTCTATTAAATTTGTTCACAATAAGCCATTTTTGCCACTTCTTTATAACGGGAATATTAAAGGGGTTAGAACTAAAATATGTCACAGGCAAAAGCTCTCCCCTCTATGTACAGTAAATGCATAGTAAAAAGAAAAAAAGTATTCAGCCATGTAAAAATGTGGTACAAAAACTTATATCCTAAATTGTTCTTGGTCTGAAGTCAGTAGTGAAGTTCTGTCACCTTTTTGCCTTTTTACACTTAATGGTATGAGGCACGTTGGATTCGGCACTGGGACTAAGGCTGAGAGAATCTGGCAAACTTTATTCTTAAAAAACCCTTAAAAAACATCAGCCTACACCTAGCAAGCCAAAGCACACAACTTTGGGAATTTCGCATCACACTCAGAGTTTGGTCTGTGCCTAAATAAGGTGCACTGGTTTAATGGAGCTGGCATAACTCTGCTCACAGGTTTGCATTTTGCATCACTGGAAATTGTATGAGCTCTGCACCCCTCTTCAAGCAGGTCGTACAGTGACCGTGATATTAGAGTGGCCATGCAGGATGTGTTCTTTTCATGGCTATATTAAACAAGAGCTACGGTAAGCAGTGCCCATGGAAATCATGGAATCACGGAATTTTTAGAGTTGGAAGGGACCTCTAGAGATCATCTAGTCCAACTCCCCTGCTGACACAGGAATGCCTAGAACACATTACTCAGGACGGCATCCAGGTGGGCCTTGAAAATCTCCAGAGAAGGGGACTCCACAACCTCCCTGGGCAGCCTGTTCCAGTGCCCTGTCCCCCTCACTGTAAAGAAGTTTTTCCTTATGTTTGAATGGAACATTCCATTGTTCCAACTTGTGCCTGTTGCCCCTCGTCCTGTCACTGGGAACCACTGCAAAGAGTCTGCCTCCATCCTCCTTCAACCAGCCCTTTAGATACTTATAAGCAAGAATAAGGTCTCCCCTCAGCCTTCTCTTCTCCAATGAGGAGAGAATGAAATTAAATGAAATGAAAACAGCAACTATGATGATGACATCATAAACATCAGTTTCCCAAAGGGATGTATGGATCTGTATCGTTATGCTGGTGAGGGAAAAAAACCAACACACAAAGCAGCTTCTCACATTCGCTAGAAGAGTGAGAGGTGGGAATTCAGGTACCCTCATTCCCCAGTCCAGCACCCTTCCCATTACTGGCCACAATATTCAATGTGTGTGTATAGATTTGTAATCCCTGGAAGTGAGCCTGCAATTCAGATATACCACAACATCTGCGTTGTCCTGGATGTCACTACACCCTCTGGAAGGCTCAGAGGTTTGCAGGGTTAGGGCTCCCAGGCACCATGGGCCATGCAGACTGCTGTGCCTGTGTTGCTACCATGGTGTCCTCATTCAAAAGCATGATGAGCTCTTTAGAGCTTGCTGATATGCCAGATTGCAAGGTCCTGGTTTATACTGACATAGAAATAACATTGAGACATCTCAGCTAAGCAAACTTTTTGCTACAGGCACTTGTCTTTTAGGTGCCACTGCTACTATGGCACTACGTTCAGGACGAGTGGGGCTGCTGGACCTTGAGTCCCTGTATGATCCCAGCCTGCCCTGCAAGGATCTCAGAAGAGCAGTGATGGGCCATACTCTGGCTGTCCACTCCAGGCTTTTAGCCTAGGTTTCATAACTCCTTCCCTTGAATATACAGGATGCTAGGATTTGGCAGCCTCAGGTTGTAGGTGGTCCAAAGGGCTCATGAAGCTTTTGAACTTTGACATCACAGTGGCACCAATGTCCTCCTTAAGCGCTATATTAGCAGCTCTGAATGTGGCCCACATGTCCTTTCCTGGCAATATGATCTGCAAGGGTAGACCTTTATAATCAACCTTATACATTCCCAAAGAAGCTATCGAGGCTACACGTGAGCTGAAGAGTCTCAGCTTTAAATAGCTAACCCTTGTAAACCTTCATAGCCCTTGCGGATGTTTGTGTGAACATAATACCCTACCTTCATAAGGAGGGTTTGTTTTCTGCCTTTACTCATCTGAACATGTGAAATACTTCGGATCATCTATATCATATAGCAGGGTCAAGCATTTTAATTTATAGAGGGTCACAGTTGCTACTCCTCTTAAACACCAATGGAATTTTTCAATATCCTTGAAGTAAATCCCTTTTGCAAAACAGTAAATGTTAGTATGACAGTATGTCAAACATGGATTTGTTCCGAGATTATTTACTTACAATTAGACAACTGTGCTGGCTCTCAGAGAGACTAGTCAGCAAAATCAACATTATTTGAAAGAGCAGCGGGATGGCCAGTGTTTTAGAATCCAAAGAATGTGGTTTTCATAAATTCCACAGCCTGGTGAGATGCCACAGCACTAACTAATTTGTTCTTTAAAGGTTTTGGGGGGGGGAGCCTATTTTACATGTATCTACATTTTCAAGGGTTTATATTTTGTGAGGAAAAAGCAGTTAGCAATTTCTCCATTTTAAACCTTGTGAGACAGGCATTTTCCCATTAAGATCAAAGTATTTTCCATTCTTTTTTTTTTTTTTCTTTTTACTTTGCCATATGTGGTACATATCACACACACACCTCTTGGGCAGGGCAGAATGGGGAATCAGCTAGTAGCAGCTGCCAAGAGTGAATTTTTCAAACACAAAAAGGCAGTTAGTCTCTTTGCAACTCTGATCTGCTTCATGACACCATTAGGATTTCTGCATGCTGCAGTTCGGACTCTTCTTTGAAACTGCTGGTTCTTGATAAGCATTCCTTGTAAATCTTTGCTGTGTCGTTTGCTCGTTCCTGAGCTGCAAGCGAGAGGCAGAGCCTGTACTTACGTGCAGGAAGGCAGTCTTTAAGTAGACATTCTTCCTGATGTATG
Source organism: Burhinus bistriatus (assembly GCA_013397275.1). Lineage (NCBI taxonomy): Eukaryota > Metazoa > Chordata > Aves > Charadriiformes > Burhinidae > Burhinus > Burhinus bistriatus. The sequence goes on from VYXH01012657.1 coordinate 164,737, forward strand.
TTTTCAACAAAATCTTAGTTACCTTCTTTACTAAGTTGGCATGTTTCTCTTTGTAGACAGAGCGTAGCTTAGCACATACTTTTAAAGCAGGGCAGGGACAGCAAAGAAACTACAAAGTCCACTCAGGAGTTTGAAAACAGGTGTTTGGACATCTTTTATGCCACATTGAAGGGCTGGGTTTTGGTTTAGCCGGCAGACCGAGGGCAAAGCAGATGTGGAGCGGCTCTTTGCCTGTACCAGGGAAAGCAGCAGGTGGTAAAGCGAGGAGCTGCTGGGGCAAAGCATCTGCATGGCAAAATGACGGTGACCCGGATGCCTCCTTTGCCTGGACCACAGGTCTGGACAAACAGACTCGCTGCTGCTTCTGCTACAGCCTCTGAAGCAGCAGTTTTGGCAGGGGCAGCCCTCTCAGGGAGCCCTTGTGAGACCCCTGCCCGCCTCTGGCTGCACAGGAGCAGCAGCCACTCTGCTATCCCCCTGCTCCCTACACCAGCCCTGCTCCTCATGTCTCCTCTTTGGGACTGTCCCTGGCCTCTCTTTTTCATGGCAGCCTTGCAAAGCCCTCAGCACCTCTGCTTGGCACCATATATTTGCACAGAACAGCTAAAGGTGTGGGTATGAAATGTCTGCATGAGCCAGGGGTGGGGAGCTCTGCAGGTCAGTGTGGGCTGTGGAAAATCTTACAGGGATGCAGCGTTTGAAGGGGAAGGTCATCAAAGAAAATGTTTTAAATGACATAACTAGTATGTTGTCTGTCTACCCATACCACCATTCTTTAATTTTCTCTGCAGAATAAGGAGTCTGTATCCATTGTATGACAAGCTGCAAATATAAGCAATATTCTGAGAGTTGCCACTCTTTTTCAGCTTAATTAAAAATAGTCCTTGAAATCCCTAAAGCCGGTTTACAATATCCGAATGAGTTTAAACTGCTCTTTTCAAAATTTGCCTGAGACTTAAAGTCTGACTTCAAGATCTCTTTAGTATTTCTGCTCTCTTAGAGATGAAAATCTGTCTTAGAGATGAAAATCTGTCTTAGAGATGAATTCTATGAAGTGCCACATTCCTTCCCTCCCTACACCCATTACCATCAGCAAGGACTGGGCTCTAAATGGATGAAAGCAGATAAATGAAGTATCAGCCAGCAATGTTTCACATCAGGTGTGCCAGGTAAGGAGGTAAAAAAGGGAGAGGAAATGAGAAGCTTTTCATACATGTTACAAGGTTCTTTTCAAGTTCATCCTAATGGGACAAAGGGTCAGTGAAAAAGACAGTAGATATTCTTACAGATTTACAGATTTGTATTTACTTGATAAGCTAGGTAGAGTCTTGCTAAAACATTAAAGACATTTTTGCACTCAGTGTTCACATAATGATGTGGAAACAGATGCCAGAAATAGTCTCAAGGGAGGAAAAAGAAACAGTGAACTAGGAAACCAGGCTCCTGTTAGGGCAGATAATTAGAATATCTGAAGAGTGACAAAATTCCAGTGCCAAACCAGCTCCATTTCATATCATGGAGGAGGTGCCAGGAAGATGGAATATAACAAAGACCCTAGAAAACGGCTAGTTTCTGTTAAAATTGTTGCAAAGGGCCCATACACTAGGAAATTTGCTTCACAAGCATACTCTCTTGCTAGTCTTACCCATTTATTCAGTTTGTGCCTTCACTACTTTAGTATTTGTCCTTTAAAAATTTGCAAGTAGCCATTGTCTACCACAGGGATTTACACCACCTTGAGCACATGAAGTTTTACATGCACCAGAACTAAACCACACACAAGAACCAGACCGAGACCAGCAGCGGAGCTGGCTGTAGATGAGGAGGGGTCAGCACTGCTGCAACCTGCCTGAGATCCACTTGTACAAGTTGGCTATATTTTGCCCAAGGGATCCTGGGGGTACAATGACCATCAGGACATATTTTCCCTTCAGAACAGGAGAAGCCTGCTTGCGCAGATACTCTTCTTTAGACTTGGTTGTGTAAGAGAAGAGGGAGGAGGAGGCATCTGGAAGCAAGGAGCAGAAAAGCAGGAAAGAAGAGGGGATGTGTTTTGCTCTGCTCCATCGAGTAGCCCTGCCCTGGTCCATTTGTTGTGCAATTTAAAACTGCCTGTCAGCAATGTTATTTATGGCAAGGCACAGGCTGAGTCTCAGAATCAGGAAGCCAAATCCAGCTTCCCTGATGTCATTCTCCACCCAGGCTATTAGATTTTTTAGCCTTATTTCCTAAGAAAATGATTCCTATGTGATATTTGCAGCCTGTTTGTATGACAATGTTTGTCTTCTATCACTCTTTTCTTAAGAACTTCACAATGCAATTCACCAGTTTCCATCAGATTCGGCAGAAGGGCACAGAGCTCAAAGTTATTCAGTTCCCAAATGTTCGATCGAACCATTTGTCCACATAGAGAAACAAGAGCCAGAGGAGCATTTGTTCCTCAAGGGAATGCAGACAGAGCTCAGCCTTTGTTCCATCTGAAAGTGGCCACTGGACTCGACCCCACATGCATGTTAGCTGGCCCGCTGGCATGCACACATGTCCCAGCCAGCCACAGCCTGTGCTACCCAGAAGGTTTAGGGGTACTGAAGGACACTGGAGGGGGTTATTGGTATTGCAATGGCGGGAAGAAAGGGGGATATGAGAGGAACTGAAGGCATGAGGCAGAACCACACGTTGATGAGGACACTAAGAAGAAATGGGACGATTCACCAAAAGGCATAGAGGTTATGTGGTGCGAGTCTGCGGCAAGCGACTTCCAGCCCTTACAGAGCACCTTAGCCCTTGCACGGCTCCCGGCCTCAGCACAACCTGACACACATCTAGCTGAAGTCTCAGAGAAGTGGTGATACATCGAGAGCAGAACTGAGCGCACCTCATGACATTCTATATATTTCTTGGCATAGACAAAGCACTGGAGATAAAACAGATGATACATAAATTCACAGATTGTAGTTTAAGAAGATTAAAGAAATAGGGGGTTTGACTTTATAAAATAAAAGACGCAAAGGAACCTTAAGGGTGGAAATAGAAATAGGAAGGGTCCGGAGACATGTCAATAGCAGAGATTATTGCTTTCCTAATAATAAACCAAGGGGCTCTGATTTAATCTATGGAATGACCAGACACAAAAGGAATTCAAGTGGAATTCTCTGCCTGCAGAGCAGTGGATAGAGCATGCAGGAAAAACAGTGAAGGAAGAAAAAGGTGTGGTATGCAAGTATGGGCTAAAGAGTATTGTGGAATTTATCTAGAGACTCAGAGAGGGGTGCACTTAATTAGAAAGGACTCCTGGTTTCCTTCTGTCCCAAAATGTCTCTCATTTGCTATTAGCAGCACAGTGGGGAGTGGTATGATACAATTACTCATTAGGTAAAGGAATTTCAAACCTTTGCCCTAAGAGGAGGCTAAACCTGTCACTCAAACTCAATCCTGCATCTTTTCATCAGCCTGAGCAATACTTAAACAAGGATCACAGAGTCGGGCTTTATTTTTGTTTTGTTGTGAGTGCTCAGGGTTTGAAATGGAGAATTTGCTCCTCGTTGTATGTGCTGTGCTATACTGCAGCTGTCCTGCACACACCATCCTCCCATCTGCTACATGAGGCTGAGACAGGCTAGTCTTACCTGCCTAAGCTCATTTCCCTCATGAAATGCATCAACTGCAGCCTCTCCTTTTCTAACAAAATCATTAGCTGTGAGTGCAATAACTATATTTCATATTCTGGGCAGAGGGGAAGATGCAGGCAATGAGGTTACATAGCTTTGTGGCCATGTCTGCATGAATGATTAATCTTTTGTATCATCTTACTGTTGTTGCTATACCTTTTGTGGTTTAAGGGTACAAGAAAGGTACTATTTTCTATTAGACTGAATGACTTACTTGGAAAAATGGGCAAAGTTTTTAGATTTGTGTCCTTTTTTCCCAGCTATGGCAGCTAGGCTAATAAAAGATATTTCCTCCCTCTAGAGATCTTGCTTTTCTGATTAAATCTCTACAAACTAAATACTGCACTGACTTACAGCACATTCAACATTATCCCCATGTGTCACTCTTTTCAATAACTAATAAATAAAAATATCAAGTTAATGTACATCAAAGTCATTTAGAATAAAATCTTCAAATTAAACAGGAACATATGTAGCTCACATATCTTTATTTGAATAAAGAATATGGAAAAACTAACAAAGTGTACTATTTCAGCTGATCTGTTTTCCTCAGAAAACTTTGCTGAGTAAGACACTGAAATGTTAAACTTTGTTTCTCTTTCCATTTCTGTTGCTTAAGGAATTTTCTACAATACTGTTGAGTGTGTGTGTCAGGAAAATAACACCACTTTAACATTTTTTGTAAGTCACTTTGATTCTCTTTTGTTATGCCAGAGATTTAATGTTTCTTTTGACATCATAGTGGCTGCTTTTGCACAGACTGCTTGGGACAGCAGCAAAGCCATCTTGCTCGCTTCCATCTGCATGTACAGAACAAAAAGCTAATAGATACCAAGCAGTTTTGATGTATGTTTGGTGGATAACAAGGAACTAGCAAAATCCCACAAAATTCTCAGAAAGAGACTGAAAAAAAAGGAAGCAAAGTTATCCAGAAATAATACCATTTAGTTTGTGACCAAAACTGAAGGGCAGCATCTCAGGTTTCTTTGGGAGGCCACTGCTTGGGATCAGGTGCTCCTACAGGATGTACTCTGCAAGCCAAGTTCTCTCCACAGCTTGTGTGTGGGACTGCCTTTGCTTTCCTCAGTGGAAATACCACCCAACCCATCCAAGGGCTGAACTGATTTTTCAAGGATCCTTTAGTGGGCAGGATTGCTATTTCCCCTAAGAAAGTGGGTTATTGGTCAGCAAGTGAGTCATCCCTCTGCAAACACCAGCCCTTTTATAGCAGGGCTACTTTTGTGCAACCCTATGGTTTCAGATGATTTCCACAGAAATCTCCAGCAGGAGATTCCCCAGACAGTGGACCAATAATGTTCTTTGCTCAATATACTGAAATCCAAGCCTGAGCCTGGGGAATAGGTACTTTCTGTCTCTAAATACTTCCTTTTGTACAACTGGTTACAGAGGATTAAACTCCCTTATGACTTCCCTGCGATGTTGCTCTAGTTAAGAGAGATATACACGGAAAAAAAATAGAAAAGCTTTTTGGAAAAGCAGCTCAAAAGTTTTCAGCCAAAATGTATTCCCTCCATGATCCAAACAGATAGAAAGAAAGCACATTTAGAAAATGTGATGAAGAAAGCAGTGAAGCAGGTGGCCTTAAACTTGGAGTTATGGAAAATATGACAATGAGTAGAAATACCTTTATTTCTGGCACATTAGGCAATGTCCTGTCCTGACTAACCTGGAAGAAGCTAAAATTAAGTACGAGTTGGGTATGCTAAGCAGTTATTGCTGTATTATGGCCAATACACCTGGGAAAGCAGAGCAGGCCAGGGCTCTGCAAATACTCTGGGTTACCTGAAGAAGAGCTAACAAGAACTAGACAATAGAGTGAATGCCTCTGTTCTTCTCCAGTTTAGGCTTCGTATGTTGTCAGATAGGAAGAGGCATTTACTTTTAATAGGCACTTGCGGGTGGGCTACATTCCTGTAGTCCTTGCTCAGATTTATTGTGCTTGGTGTTTTGCTTGTGTAGGATTAAATAAAAATGAAATGCAACAAAATACAATGCATACCAAGTTCTTTAGCGGAATAAACAACATCTACCTTACTGTCATCATATCAGCTATATGCAGCCATTGCGGTGCGCTAGCATCAGCCTGAAAGCATTTAGGGGCAGAACGGTGAAGAAAACGTCTTGTTCAATGAAAGAAACCAGAAGAGCTAGACAAGGATGCTATGTTTACCTGTATAATGGCATTCGGTCAAAACTCCTCATCCCTTGTGAAGACAGACTGCTCCCTTAATAGGCAGGAGCATAGCATGGTCTCTCACCCAGTGGATAATACTGCTATTGCAGCCCAATACCATTCAATACCATGCTGCCACCTTGACTCAAAGCATTTCATAAGGGCTATAAAAGGTAGGAGATCTCACGACCACTTCTCCCAGCCCCAGGATATCTCCAGGGAAGTCTCCCTCCCTGGACAGTGCTGTCTTTGCACAGCTTCCTTTGGCTTGGAGGGATCAGCTGCAGCTCTGGGTGAAGGAGTGAACCATCCTGCCAGTGAAACTGCAAGATGATTTATAGAGAATGTTTGAGGAAAATTTTTGATTTGCGAGGCTATGAGGATATCTTGCAAAATCTGCATTGGCAAACACAGCCACATAACTGGATTCCTAATACAATTTCCTCCAGTTGCATATGCAAATAGGGTTTTCATATAATCACAAAATGGGAGCTGTCTGTTTGTAAATCTCTTTCATTTTACCATCAGTTTCTTGGCTGCTTGAAATACAATGAATAAGAAATGGAAGAGCAAGACCTTAGACGACCCAGTTGAAAAGTAAGGAATGGAAAAATTATGTGCTAAGGATATAGACTTGGTATTTCTGGCAAATGTCCACATTTAAGTGGACTTTTCACATGATGTGGATAAATGTTGTGAGTTGTTGATAAAATATAATTTTTCTGGTTTCTCCATGACATGAAAAATCCCTTCTCTGATTTTGCAGTAAGTCCAAACACCAAGGCTTATGCTTAGCAGCAAATGCTATCTAATGACAAGCAAACATTACAAACTTAAATTGAGTAAAGTTAACATGGGCAGTTTTTTGTGGAAAAAGCAACTGCTTTAAGTGCACATACGAGTGAATGCAACTGCTTGTCTGCTTCCACTTGGAATACTGTTGATATATATTTCTGTTCAATATTGACCAGTGTTGAAATAAGTCAGTTATAAGGTTTTCTTCTTTAAACTGCTCCCTGCTTTGGCAACAGTTATCAGTCAAGATGCATGAAGGATAAGTGAGCACTTTATATGACTATCCCAGTCTTAACTAATGTTTGATGGATTTCCAGAAGACAATCCTTCTGATGGGGTTATACATGTGAAGATTTTCCTGGTATTGAAGATGAGCTCATATGGGTTGCTCATGGCCTTTAGGCAGAAGTAAAAGCATTTTGTTGAAGAAGTTTCTGTCAAAACGTCTCTAAACCAATTTCTGTGAAAAAAAAATACATATAATGTATTAGCTCTGAAGCTGTAACAGGAAGGAAGCTCTTCCTTTAGCTGAAGGGAATGGAAGAGAACTTCCCCATATAAAATTTAAAGGAGGGAGCGAATAAAGACAGTAGCTATCAGCAATTGTGGGTATGGAAGCATGAAACTTTTTAAAATTGAAATATTTTATTTTGCTGACTGAACACCGAAAACATCTAAGATTACTTCATCTGAACATGTTGCAAAATGAAGTACATATCTTTCATTGTTAAAACCACTTCTGTTCTTCAAGAAAACTGGAAGTGGGTTTTGGACACAATCTGACAATTAAAACAGCTACTGTTTTCTCATGCTGCTATGTGTCACAGTGCATGACGTTTCATTATGATTTCTTTGGTAGGTGTTCCTTTCTGTATTACATGTGAGTGTGTACACTTCTTCAGTGACCAAAAAATCCTAAATCTGTTTGCATATGTGAGAACTGAAGCCTGACTTAGACACTACAATACTTGTCTTGTGTAACGAGAACAGTGGTTAGATGTGGTTTCAGTAGTGGTAAATTCTTCACTAACACAATGACCTGTAAGAAAAGTAAGGAGCCCCTACTACTTATTTATGTGATAACATCTCTCTTATTAATCCACTCTGCCATTACGCATGCCGCTCTTTTAACATAAATGTTTCAGACAGATGGGGAATTGTAGTCTATTTTTTTCTCATTAATGTTGCCCGAAATCATGTGATGGATCTGATCTCCTCAAGGTCTCAAGTCATGGAAATTTACACCTGCAAGAAACCATTGGAATAAATGATTATGCTACTAAAGGGAAAGTACAGATGCCATGAAAAGGCAACAAAGGACTGTGGCAAAGGTTATTAAATGTTTTTATTGAAACAGTGAGACCCGAGTGCCCTATAGCTCCACAACATTACCAGAGTTGATAGAGATGGGGATCATTTGTCCATTTGATGCTTCCACGCTACTAACAGGAGAACATATTTCAGTGATAGCATTAATATTTTGGAGGCATGCAGGCTAAACCACAGACTTTTCGCTTATGCCCCTGCACTCTGGGTGGCTTACACAGCTCTTACCTAAAGCCCAGATACTTGGGACCTTGGGATGCGTGTCCTAGTTGCTTATCTGTATGGTTTTGGCAGTGTATAGATAGCAGCTCTCAGTTGCAGTTTGTTGCCTCAGCTGGTGGCTAAAAGCAATGCCTAAACATCATTCTCAGACCTTTTCTCTTAGGTAAAGATTTTGTTGCATTTTTGTTTGTTGGGATAAAGATTCAGAGATGGAAACACTTTCCTAGGAGAGATGAGAGGGAGAAACTGCTGCTGGGGAAGAGTTTTCACAAGAAAGCGCCCAGCTTTTTCAGTACTGCTGCTGATCACTTAGAGAAACTATGCACAGAAATACCTACAGTTCAACTCCCTCTTGGAGCCAAAGATAACACTTATCAGTTAGAGCTGGAGAGGAATCTGTCACAAAAAAAGAAAACTAAACCCAAATGCTGTCAATGGATGCTCTTGTGCTGACTTAGCTTCTTTACACAAGGCACTGTTGGATAAGTGATTCATGTTACAGCTGAAGGAAATGGTGAATAGCAACAGAATGTGAGTTCCCAGGTAATAAATCATAGTTTGGATGTAGTTGATCAATTTGCATTTACTTAATCTGAAAATATAAAACCCGATTTTACTTCTCTTTCAATTCTATATCTTTCTATCATGAGACTGACAGAAATCAAAAGCACATCTTTGTTTCTTGATTATCTTAATTGCAATGGATTGCATTAATGTCCCGGCTGAGACATAAATTGCCTGAGAAGTACTTCATATAGGATGAACAATACACATATTTTGACTACAGATATGATCATATTCCATGAGAATGACAACATCAGTTCAGACTCCACCTAACCAAGCCATAACAAAGCAACTGTCCTCTTGCAGAACGCAAAATAACAGAATTTTCTGAAAAAGTCTCAATTTCATGTGTCCTGTTTTTTTCAGCCAGGCAGAATACTCCTTCCCAGACTGTAGAAATATAAAATAAATGACAATTATTCTATTTTCATTTTGGAAAGGTTCATCTGGTTTAACCTTTTCTGTATGGATATATGTCTCTGCCCTCAAAGACAAAGCTTAATGGAATAATGATGCCACCTTGGCTATTAATAGAATTAGTTCAGCTGATTAGTCAAGCTTAACCTACTTGTTTTGACAAGGTCTTCAAGTTTACTCCTGTTTAAACAAGAATAGAAAGCTTCTCACTGATGTTTATTAAGTATGAAACCATGTTTTTCTGTAATGGCAGCAAAAAGAAACTAATAGTTTAGGGGTGCCAAACAAACATTTTAAAGTATACTTTGCAGAACAAATGACTCCTGTCTCATTTGTTTCCTCAGATGTAGTGAAAACACCCAATCCATGTAATAACAGGAGGCGATCCAGCATCAAATTCCTTTGTTAGGGAGTGAGCAAGAAATATTATTATATGCATTTAATAGGTAAAAGAATGAGTATTATTCACTCTTAAAAATGTCATTTAATGGAAGGATTGGCATTACTATCGGGAAACTGTAAGTTGCAACTCTGTATAGTAAATCTGAATTAAATGTTGCTTGATCTTGAAGAAAAGAAACCTAAACTCTAAATGGGAGTCCAGGTCAGATGCACACAAGGCACTTAAGAATTCAAACCCCTTTTATCTACTGAATTAAACGTACTGGCCAGATACTTTGTTTTCCACCAGGTTTCCTAAGACGCTTTCTCTGCTATATCCTCCCCCCCTCAGACAGTGACAGCTAAGGAGACAATTAAGCCCTTAATGGAGGAATGTCACTGAGGCAGGAGAGGACAGGAGCCCTTTTATTTGGTAATGCAGAACAGTGGCCAGCAGAACAGTTGCCCCTGGAGCTATGGCTCTTAAACTGAGATGAGTTCCTGTGCAGCTTCTACAGCTGTTCCTCATCTCCTTTGGGCTCATCACCCAATTAGTGAAAGTTTTTGTGGCAAGTATCACAACGGGATACATCGTGCCATGCTTCCCCGTGTGTGTTTCAGCTTGCATCTATGCACGTATCTTAGGTACCAGTCCCCTAGCTGTGTAGTTTGTGGAGGCATGTCAGGGTTGGGTAGACTGAGGAGATGGCTGGCTGATGTATCTAATGTCAGTCTGGAAACAGAGCACAGCCTGGACCCCAAAACTGGAAGCGAAGATAGCTCTGATAGCTTACATATTGCCCAAGCATCCCCATCTGCAATGAAAACATTGCTTATCAATCTGAAAAGACATGTAGCTCCATAATGATCTAATTCTCTTTCAACCGCAGCTCCGAACTGTCACTGAGGCTTACCTGTCCTGACTTGTAATAACAACCAGTCTGGTGAGGTGGCACCGAGGAGTGCGGGGACTGGCTTTCAGGTCTGGTGGGAAGGGGAGGAGGACAGAGGAGGAGCTGTCTGCGCAACTGACCACAGGCAACTCAGCTCCTGGGAGAAGCTTGCTGGAGGCAGTTTCTAACATCTGGTTTGAGAAACAGCTGTGATTTGCTGATCTACATAATTGAGATGCCTCCCTGGAATTAAGTGTCTCCAAAGGAAACTCAGCCTCTAAGCAAACAAGACAATGAGGAAAGACGTGGTATTGAGATACATGGAAGTCAGGTCTCCCATTTCTTTGTCTGTGCTAAACATCTTTTTTGGGTACCTTCCTTCTTCACAGGAGATTTATAACGGGCAGTGTCAGTGCTGCAGTCTCCTGGGATCGCCATGTGGAAGTTAGTAGCTCATGACTAATCCTGTGTCTGTGCTCATGGTATTTGAGCTGAAAGACATGCATCCATCTCCCTGTCAGTGCAGAGTTCTTGCCCAGAAAGCGTTTCCAGTCCTTTATCCAGTCTCTGTCTTCAGACACCAAAACTTCCCTTTGGACTCTATTCCAGTCCAACAGTGCCAGGCTATTTCCCCTTGTATTTATACTAATTTTTTGCTACTTTGATCTCTCTGTGCTACCCCACACCCTTCTGCCCCCTCCTCAGCTGCCAGCCCCTATGGCGATGGTCCAGCATTTCTCTCCACGTTCCTGTATCAAATGCTCAATTCTCCTTTCAAGCCTTTTCTTGAAAAAGCCTGTTCCCCCAGGTCTCTAATCAATATATATTTTTGATGAAGCTCTGTGTGATCACCTCAGGTGATGCATGTATTCCTGATAAATGGCTCTCCCATCCCTAATGTTGCTTCGAGCACTGAGTGGGAAAGGAGAGCTGGAGGAGGCAGGGATCAGGAGAAAGGGAAGAAATAATAATAGAAATATTTTACATTCCCCCAAATGCATGAAACTGTGCCTATCATTTCACAGTTAAAAGTGGGATTCAGTTGCCTTTCCCCAGAGTGTTTTGAAATAGCAGGCATAGTTTTTGCAGTTTGAAGACTGCTAAGACATTTCCAAAATATATCATATAGCAAAAGTAGCCTTTTTTTAACAAGATAATTTCCTGTGGAAGTTCATTTCTTATTGAAAAGCAAACATATTACTCCTAATGGTCTTGGGTGTGTGCCTCTGACATGGATGAAATCTGGTTTCCAATTATATGTGCCAAAGTTATAATTTTTCAGGAAAATGCAACAACTACAAATAATATAACAGAAAACATGCAAACAAAGCACAATTGACAAACAAGCAGGGGAAAAAAATCCCAGTCTTATGAGAACAGGTTATTATCTTAGTCACAAGTAAATTTTCCAGGTCAGCCATCCCTCTCAAACACGCACAACCCTGTTATCTGACCAGCTACTGCATTTGACACTCACACGTACATACTTAGTGCTTCATGTTTTCTACTGCTTGCTCGCTCAAGCACACCTGATGGCCATCAATGTGGTCTCCTCTGCTCACCAGTGCAGGAGGCTGAGCAAGACCTTGGGCTCTTGCTTGTGCTCAACATGGGGCCTCAACCCTTCAAGCGATTTGAGGTGATGCACCTTCAACTTCTGCCAGGACCAGGGCAGGCAGCTCCAGAAGACAACCCTGGGTACATCAGTACTTGTTAACTCTGGGGTCAGACTTGTGCTTGAGCCGGAATATCAGATGGTCTGCACTGCCTACATGAATCTTCAAGCTCTGGCTGATGTCCCAAGCAAATTAATAGGCTGATAACTAGAAAAGCCCAGGAACAAGGGAGGAACTGGCCCTTTCCTTCAGACAGTGTAGAAACCAGTGCTTTGAGACACAGTTCAGCAACTTAAACTCCAAATTTTGGTGTGGCAGAATAGGTGCAGCCAAGGAGACTTAGACTCTGGAAAAGAAATTTGAGGTGGTTAGCATACCTGAAAATTAGGGCCTTTGCTATCATGCCTGGCTACCAGCCACCTCCCAAATTTAATAGACCCGCATTGAGAAAACTGACCCTAATCCTTCTACACTTTAAAATTTTTGGTCTTGTTTGTGGGAATTTTGAATTGCCAAGTACAGCAAAGTTATATCTCAAGTTACCTTTGCCTCATAAAGTCCTGAGCTTTTATATTGCAAGGATGGAAAGCACAGAAGACAAATCTACCCACAAAGACACAAAACCATCATACGCAAATCTCCCTTCTTGTGACTATGCATAAAGACAATAATGTTGCAAAGTTGTCAAGATGTTTGTGTTATTGCTACCTGTAAAAAGTGAAATATTCCTCATTCCTCAACTAACATTCCTAAATACCTTATTATTTAAACTGTGTACTTTATACGCAAATATGCATCTATTTCTCACTGATTCTATATCATTGCATAAAAAAAGAACAGAAAAATCACAGCTTAGTATTTAGCAAAAAGCCTAACATTGAAACTGGGATCATCTCTCTGCCGTGAAAGACATAGGTGTCTTAAACTGAGATATTTTCAGTAAAAGTGCACATTTAATTGCTCCCAGCACTCTGTTATGCCTTGAGTCTAAAGCTAAGAGCTGTCGTACGGAAACTTGCAGGAGCTCTGGCTTAAAACTGCAGAAAAATATTACTGCTATGAACTAGATCCTTAGGGTTATACCAGCTGTGCTTCTGGCCCAGAGCGTGAGTCTTTTCTCATTTAAAACCCAGCCAATACTCATCTAAATTATGTGGGCTGATCTCAGTTTTGTTTTGGGAAATGGACAAACTGTGGTGAAACAGCTTTTGTCCAGTGGCTGAATCCTGCAGGGCCCTATAGCCCATGCTAAACTTCTCTCCTATAAGTAATTTTAAAAGCTTTTAACTTCAACAGACCTTTCATACAGAAAGCTGAGAACAGTATCTCCTGAAGATATCTTTACCTAATTGAGCATTCACACATTTAATTTCTGTGATGATGCTGTTACTAGTCCTCTCTGAATAGCTCTGCTTGTGATCATTTAGGTGTATGTATTTACTGCAAGCTGAGCTGCATTCTTTTTGGACTTCGGTTGACTCGGACAGAGGCTGTAGACTGAGTTGAAGTCTTGCTTATGCAGAGTGAAGTCAATCAGTCAGATCTCTAGTTAATCACAGGATAATCAAGTTTTATCCAGATATTCCAGTACTGAAATAACATTTTTTTTCCTTAGGAGATTAGAAAGCATGTGCTGTGGAGAGGAGAAACAGAGGTCCCTTCCTCACGGCATGGCACCCTGGCTGCTGGGATCTGCTTGGGCAAGATGTTCCCAGGTGACTCCAGCTCCATTGCCAGCCACTGTGATACAACCAGCTGCGCAGTGTGGTACGCACTTCCTTCCCGAATCCTGAAAGAAGCTGAGGATTGTCGGACTGCTGAAGAAAATTTAATCAATGCTGTTTCCCATCAAACTCATGAACAAAGGTGGTAAGCAGAAGAAGTCAGACTGACATACTTCAGGGCCAGAAAAGGCTGCAAATACCAGTCAGCCTAATCCTCTCACGATGTGTGTGTACGTGTAATACAGTATCAAAAAGAAATACGGTTGTACAAGGTTAAACCAAAAATATGTCTAGCACAGTACTACTTCCAAAAGTAGTAGATGCTTACAAGAAATACAAAAAGCAGGGCAATATAAAATCATCTGTCTCATAATCAGTGGTTTAGGAATCTCTTGAACTGGAGATTGGACATGGACCAGTATACTGCAATAAAGTGGTGGAGGGGTCTCTCCTCCAGGAACTGCCTAATTTATTTATTTTTTAAGCCTTTGAGTTTATTCCCAGAATGTGGAATAATCCCCTTTTTCTTTTAATATATTTAATGTCATTTTAAGAACTCTATGTGAGGGTAAATCCACTTCCTTCTCATAAGCTGTCTCAATATTTTCCTCACAGCTATGAGGAAATGTCTTATTTCAAGGCTGGATTTTTCCAACTCTAACTTCTCTGTGCTAGATCTTATCACGCCTTTGTCAGCACACTTGGAACAGAGGATGGAAAACAGATTTTTCTCTTTGCCTTCCCCTGTCGTACTGTATCCATTTTTAAGTAATAACCACTCAGATTTTTAAAATCCTGATCCAGAGGACCATTTAATCGCATGATTTACTTTAAGTATGTAAGTAATCCCACTGACTTCAATGGGACTACTCTCAGGTTAAAAGTTAAATGCGTGGTTAAGTGCTTTGCTTGAATAGTATTTAAGTTCTTTTTAATTTCTTATTTACTCTCATTCCTTGCTCATGATACTTGATCTGTACAATGTGTTGGAAGCGCAGCATTTCAAGTAAATAGTTCAGCATGGGATCACGTAGGTTACAACACAGCAATTTCCATTGCAGCTTTTGTCTAGCACTGAAGGAATTCTGACTGATGGATACCCAGGGCTTTTTTGATGTTATTTTCTCTGAGGAACTAATGCTCTTCATTCCTGCTAATTCCCTCTGCTGCCTAGTTTATTTGTTCAGCAGTGCCCTAAACAAGAAAGGTTTCCTTCAAACAATAGGCTGCTTTGCACTCTGTGTGTGTGTGGTTTACTGAATCCAGACCTAGGGAAAATGTACTGGTCTTCAGCTGGTATGAATCAGAGCTGTCTGTAGAGATGAGGGAGCTATGCTTATTTACATCGGTTAAGGATCTGACCTGTTGTCTACTGTGTTAATATATAAATGTGTGTATGTGTGCAGTTAAATATATAAGACCTGAGCAGAGGAATAGGCCTTCAATAATCTGCTCTTGGGATATGAGATATAATATTAGAGACACAAGGGCAAAAGGCTGAAATGGAAGCTTATTCCTTCCTGAGATCAGTATAAAAATACATAATATGGTATCGTCTCTCAGTGCCAATTGCAAAATACTTTTGAATAATGTTTGCAACATATTTACATCTGTACTATGGACCTTTGAAAGCTTTCTGGCACTTAAAGTGTTTCAAATGAATCTGCATTATTTCAGAATTTTAATTATTAGTCACTGAGCGTTCTTGTGCCCTACATATACGTGACCAGGGACTCTGACTCCAAACAATGCGAAGTGGCCGTTTCAGATCAGCCAAGTTAGGAAGTTAAGTATTGCCTAACTCATGGTTTCAATTATTTTCTGAAGGCTTCTATATCTGTCTGTTGACCAGATGCGGAGCCAAACTCCTTCTGCAAGGTGCTCAGAATATACAGTGAGACTACTCCTTCACACACACTACTATCACAATACTCCAGATTTTTGTCAATATTCCAGAGTAAAACCTTTGTTCATTAAATTGCCTATTAGTAATTTGCATATACAAACTATATTGTACATTACAGAGATCCAATTCTTAAAGAACTAAATGCAATTCAACTTGAATGAGCAAATGGTTATATTTTTATGCCTAATTTTCAGTTGGAGTTGAGGTGAATATTTTTACATCTTCAAATTTTATAAAATTCTCAATGTAGAGGTGCAAAATAGCCTTGATTTGCATAAAAGGCAGCTTAGTTTTCCACAGCTCAGGAAAGGCAGGGCTCCACTGTAATGAGACCCTCTACAAGCAAAGAGGTCATCACTCCAGCAATTTCTGGAATAACATTTTGATGCAATTGCTGAGTCAGACAAACAAAGCCATAAAAAAACCCAACCCTGTACCACTGAAAAACAGTGAAGTATCTCCCTTTAGCTTTTTTATGAGAAAACAAACACCTTCCAGGTAAATGCATAAATAAGAGCCTACCGCGAATATCCTTCCAGTGAGTAGAAGTTCATGGACTTTTTGATCTGCAGACAGCATTTTCTCCATTGTGCTAAATAACCACAATGAGCCTATCTTCCAAGATTTTTTTTATATCCTTTATCTGTAGGAAATCCCTACAAGCCACTGTGCAGAAAGTAGGATGTGTGATATTGTGCTGGACACTAATTATAATGTAGCTAACCCAAAACCTAAGTGAAAATCTAGTATAACTTTGAAGTGTTAGAGACTAATCCTAAGTAAATTATTGTGCTATATTGTGCTCCCTGGAGTTCGTCTTCATCTTTTATGAGTTTAACACTTTGATTCAAGTTTTCAGAAAGATGATGATTTAGATGTGGTAGCTGCCATCTTGGCCAACTGCAGATTGTCTAGGAAATGGTAGACGGGATTTTGTACAGCTTCAAATAATTTCTAACTTGGTTGTGCTTTAAGTGTGGATGCTCAGAACCTGTCAACTTCCATGTATGGTAGATGTTGCACATCACGGAATCATGGAATCACAGAATTTTCAGAGTTGGAAGGGACCTCTGGAGATCATGTAGTCCAACTCCCCTGCTGACACAGGAATGCCTAGAGCACATTACTCAGGACTGTGTCCAGGTGGGTCTTGAAAATCTCCAGAGAAGGGGACTCCACAACCTCCCTGGGCAGCCTGTTCCAGTGCTCTGTCACCCTCACCATAAAGAAGTTTTTCCTTATGTTTGAATGGAACTTCCTATGTTCCAACTTGTGCCCGTTGCCCCTCGTCCTGTCACTGGGAACCACTGCAAAGAGTCTGCCTCCATCCTCCCTTAACCCACCCTTTAGATATTTATAAGCAAGAATAAGGTCTCCCCTCAGCCTTCTCTTCTCCAGGCTAAAGAGTCCCAGCTCTCTCAGCCTTTCCTCATAAGGGAGGTGCTCCAATCCCCCAATCATCTTTGTTGCCCTACGCTGGACTCTCTCCAAGCAGCTCCCTGTCCCGCTTGAGCTGGGGAGCCCAGAACTGGACACAGTATTCCAGTTGTGGCCTCACCAGTGC
>VYXH01012657.1:182178-208063 GCA_013397275.1 Burhinus bistriatus
CCCTTGGTAAATCTGTGTTGACCACTTCCAATAACTTCCTGTTCTTCAACGTGTTTGGAAATGACATCCAGAAGAAGTTGCTCCATTACCTTCCCAGGGACAGAGGTGAGACTAACCAGCCTGTAGTTCCCTGGATCCTCCTTCTTGCCCTTCTTGAAGATTGGAGCGATGTCGGCCTTCTTCCAGTCCTCAGGCACCTCTCCTGTTCCCCATGACCTTCCAAAGATGATGGAGAGTGGTCTAGCAATAACATCTGCCAGCTTTCTCAGCACATGTCCATATTTAGCAGGCTATGTATCCCATTTTGGCCTGTATCATACACATCATAGAATCATAGAACCACAGAATGGTTTGGGTTGGAGGGGACCTTCAAAGATCACCTAGTCCAACCCCCCTGCCATAAGCAGGGACATCTTCCACTAGATCAGGATGCTCAGAGCCCCATCCAACCTGGCCTTGAACACTTCCAGGGATGGGGCATCCACAACTTTTCTGGGCAACCTTTTCCAATGTCTCACCATCCTCATCATAAAAAAAATCTTCCTTATATCCAGTCTAAATCTACCCTCTTTCAGTTTAAAACTGTTACCCCTTGTTCTACCACTACAGGCCCTGGTAAAAAGTCTCTCCCCATCTTCCTTAAAGCACCCTTTAAGTATCAAAACGCCACAATAAGGTCTCTCCAGAGCCTTCTCTCCTCTGGGCTGAACCACCCCAACTCTTTCAGCCTTTCCTCGCAGGAGAGGTGCTCCAGCTCTCTGACCATTTTTGTGGCCCTCCTCTAGACCTGTTCTAACACATCCATGTCGTCTTTGAACTGGGGGCCCCAGAGCTGAATAAATACAGAAATCACAGAACTGTTGTGGTTGGCAAGGACCTCTTAAGATCATCTAGTCAAACCCCCCTGCTCAAGCAGGGCCACCTAGAGCTGGTTGCCCAGGACCATGTCCAGTCAGGTTTCGAATACCTCCACAGATGGAGATTCCACAACCTCTCTGGGCAACCTGTCCCAGTGTCTGACCATCCTCATAGTAAAAAAGTGTTTTCTTGTGTTCAGATGGAATCCCACATTTTACTTTTTGCCCATTGCCTTTTGTCGTGTCACTGGGACTACTGAAAGGCGCCTGGCTCCCTCGCCTTCATTCCCTCCCATCAGATAAATATACACATTGATAAGATCTCCCTGAGCTTCTCCAGGCTAAAGAGTCCCAGCTGTTTTGGCCTCTCCTCATATGAAAGATGTTCTTATCCCTTAATTATCTTTATAGCCCTGCACTGGACTTGCTCCAGTATGTCCATGTCTCTTTTACTGGGGAGCCCACAACTGGACCCAGCACTCCAGGTGTGGCCTCACCAGTGCTGAATAGAAAGGAAGGATCACTTCACCTGAGCTGATGGCAATTCTCTTCTTAATGCAGCTCAGGATGCTGCTGGCAAACACAAACAAGCCAGGTCATGCTGAAACTGCATGTCATATCAATGAGATTAATTTGTCCCAGTTTTAGAGATCTACATTTATGTTAGTCTGCTGTGTTCAGTTTCTAGTCAGGGGAGAAAACCCAGGTCTTCCAAAGTGCAACTCATCTAACTCTGAGGTCAAGGTCTACAGTATGTCAGTTAAATTGCAGCTTAGCCAAGAGCTCTTCCTTGGCTACAAAGGAAACCTAGATCACTCACTAGCTGAGGTGCATGTGCTGTGCACACTCAAAACTGCACTGATAAGTCCCATAATTCTTTTCTTAGTGCTTAGTATTTCACAGTGCCTGCAAATGTATTAAGCAACTTGGACAAATCCCCTAGTCTTTGCCAGAATGGTTTCGTACCAGAGAAGACGGAAACAGGTTGAACGAGAAAGGACTCCAAGAGTTACATAGTTGTCCTATTCTGCTACATGTGCATCTTCATGGGCTTCCTGCATTTTTGTTGTTTGCAAGAACTAATAAGCTGTTGCTAGAGGATATGGAAGTGTGTTTTACTTCATATACTTCCAATTGGAGAGACTGTTCTCACCAGTGTCTCCCCTGACATTTTGGTACTTTGTGGTCTTTCCTATCTCACCTTCATTTCCCTTTTCTGTCTTTTTTGTCTCATTTCTAATTCCCATTTGCTCTGAACTCAGGTTTTCTTTCTTAGTCTTCTCCCATTCGTGAGATCTCCGTCACTAATGTTGTTGTTTTTTCACAGCGCTTTAAAAGCTTTGAGTACTGAGGCAGATGCATGGGGCAGTGTACTAGTTATATAAAAGGACAGCTGTAAAAACATGTGCGGCAGCAATTAAGCAAGAACTCTTAGAAGCATGAAGTCATTAATTCTAATTGCAGTAAGGTTCTTCTTAGAAATTGTCCCTAATATTTGAAATGAGGAAAAAGTCAGCTTCAGGCAGCATTCCAGCTTTACTTCTTCCACTTCTGTGCTACTGCAACCAAGGGGACTGTGTGCGTCCTATTATTGGCTGTATTGAAGAAGCTTTATCTACAGACATCCCCCTTTGGGCTTGCTGTCCCCCAGGCACTGGAGCAGGTTCCACTTCAAATGCAGCAGAAGCAAGAGGCCAGGTTACCAGCCAGAGGATTATTCCCCACCAAAGCAATTTCCAGTTCCTTCATTGAATATTATCAAGACCCTATCCTGAATGCCTTCAATTATGTTTCAAGAAAGCAGCAGATTAGGGCAGTTAGCAACATCTTCAAGAGTTGTTCAGCACCTCACAGACTATTAATTCAGTCATCCTAATTTCATTAAACTCCAGAGTTGTTTCCAATAAGCAGCCACTCTTTTAACTAGCTGATACAGAACTGAACGACAAAGATATGCTTAAGCAAACCAGATGAAAACACACAAGGAACCCTGTTCCTTTCAGTTGCAGGCTGAAAACTGATATATTACATGTCTGCATGCAATAAAACTTTTTTGTTGTAACGTTCCTAGGGAAGCTTGAAACTAAATCCTTGCAAAACATCTGGTTCAAAACTTCAGCATTTTAATATTAAATGCTTCCTGAAATCTGTTTGTGTAACTGTACCATGCAGGTTTGCTTCATAGCTTTATAATAAATTGTTTCTAACTCATTTTGTTATCCTTGCACTGACTTTGATATCTCCTGCTGATAACACAACATCAGTAATAGTGCTACTCCAAGTTCAATAGTTAGCTGATATCCCAAGCATAAGTTCTGAAGACAACTGCATAATTTTTAGGTTTCAGCTTCATATTGTCTTACATTCAGCTTCAAGGTTTTAGTTCTCTGTTCCTTAAAATTAATTAAATTCCTTTACATTATAGATTTGTCTTCCCAAATACGGTATCACTTACAGGCACAATAGGTCCCTTCTGCAATGTCCCTGGATAAGGCATGAAGAAACTTTGCATGCCCTTGTGAACAACAGTTGTCATGTTACTGCTGGGACTGGTATTTAGAACTTCACATCAAAGCCCTGGAGGGCTTGGAAAAAAAAATTCAGCAGTGAAGTGGAAGATTTTTTCCAAACCTAATAGTCACCCTGAGTGTCCATGGATAGACAAGCAAAAGGAAATCGGAAAAGGCTCATACATTTTAAAGCGTGCTAAGCCTTGTGAAGATGGTCGTGCTGACCTCAAAAGCTGTATCTTAATAGTTCCTGTGGTGGGCTGACCCTGGCTGGATGCCAGAAGCCCACCAAAGTGACTCTATTACTCCTCCTCCTCAGCTGGCCAGGGGAGAGAAAATATAATGAAAGGCTCATGGGTCGAGATAAGGACAGGGAAAGATCACTTACCAATTACTGTCATGGGCAAAACAGACTCAACTTGGGGAAAATTAATTCAATTTATTACAAATCAAATCAGAGGAGGATAATGAGGAATAAAAACTAAATCTTAAAACACTTTCCCCCCGACCCCTCCCTTCTTCCCGGGCTTAACTTCACTCCCAAATGCCCTACCTCCTCTCCCCACCAGCAGCGCAGGGGGGCGGGGAATGGGGGTTGTGGTCAATTCATCACATGTTGTCTCTGCTGCTCCTTCCTTCTCAGGGGGAGGACTCCTCACACTCTTTCCCTGCTCCAGCATGGCGTCCTCCCATGGGAGACAGTTCTCCATGAACTTCTCCAATGTGAGTCCTTCCCACGGGCTGCAGTTCTTCATGAACTGCTCCAGCGTGGGTCCCCCACGGGGCCACAAGTCCTGCCAGCAAACCTGCTCCAGCATGAGCTTCTGTTTCCATGGATCCACAGGTCCTGCCAAGAGCCTGCTCCAGCACGGGCTTCCCACAGGGTCACAGCCTCCTTTGGGCATCCACCTGCTCCAGTGTGGTGTCCTCCACGGGCTGCAGGTGGATGTCTGCTCCACTGTTAATCTCCATGGGCTGCCTCACCATGGTCTTCACCACAGGCTGCAGGGGAATCTCCGCTCTGACACTTGGAGCGCCTTCTCACCCTCCTTCTTCTCTGACCTTGGTGTCTGCAGAGTTGTTGCACTCACATGCTCTCACTCCTCCCTCTGGCTGCAATTGCCCAGTTGATTTTTTTTAGTCCCCTTCTTAAATATGTTATCACAGAGGCGCTACCAGTGTTGCTGATGGGCTCAGCCTTGGCCAGCAGTGGGTCCATCTTGGAGCCGGATGGCATTGGCTCTATCGGACATAGGGGAAGCTTCCAGTAGCTTCTCACAGAAGCCACCCCTGTAGCCCTTCTGCTACCAAAACCTTGCCATGCAAACCCAATACAGTTCCAAATAAAGCCACGTTAAATCTTAGCGTGATGCTCTAAGTTATGCAGGCTGATTTCCTGCCTTCAGCTGGTTTCATATTTGTGCTGAGCACAGTGCAGAGTCCTGACCTGAGCTGCAGGGCTCACGAACTTTGGGATCCTGTCATGCTAACACAGCTGTGCTACTTTTGGGGCCTGAACTTGTATTTTGGCAAGACGTGTAGCTTGGACTAACTCTAGCTGTCTAACTTAGGGCAGTCTCAGCTCCTTAGTCTGAGGCCTTCCAGCATGACTGAGAGCATCTCAGGAGCTTGCCCCTCTCTTTGTGCTAAAGAAGGAGCCTTGGTTCCTAACTTTGGCTACTCAGGTAGAGCGCAAAGACAGACTGAATACAAACTGAAGGAGGGCTTCAAGAGCCTCTGAAATACAGGAGAAGGCAGAAACCACTCAGGAGCTCCTGAAGGAGAAAGGATTAAAAACAAAAAAACCCACCACTTCACACAACAAACGTTCAATTCTATAGCCTTAAAACCCATACTAACTGTTAGCAAAGCTTTGTGCATGCTTTAGATTAGCCATGTAATTACATCATAAACCCCTCCTAGGATTTAATTTAAATTGAAAGCAGTGGAACTAATGGTGTGCTTACAAATAAAGCTAATTAAGATTTTGTAGAACTGGGGACTATTTCATAAAAGTATCAAGAGATTTAATGTCAATATGTAGCACTTTGTGTGACTCATAGAGTCTATAAATATGTACAGGTATTTTCAGCCTGATCATTATATGACTGGCCTAGCTCAGAAAGAAATGTGAAAATACATAGTAGGAAACAAGTCTTCCAAACAGCAAATAATTGTGTAAATATATAACTGGAACAAAATCCTACAGCTGATGTATAACACAGGAAAGTCCATTTCAACATATTTCTTGATGCTTAATCCTGCCAGGTGGAATGGATCAACAAAAAGGGAGAAGTCAGAGTACATTGTAAAAAAATGTTATACATTTGTAGAGGTCATCCAACAGGACAGAAGAAAACTCCACAAAGCAGCTACAACTCTCATCACTCAAGTTCAGCTAGGTTCAAGCTCAATGTCTACCCGTATTGTTATTATTATTTAAATTTCAATTTATCACTATGTTGCAAAAAGACTATTTTTACTGAAATCCCTTTTCAAGCTATTTCCTTAATTTTTTCCAAATATATACATATTAATTTCAATTAAAATATAGCAGTACTAGAATAACAGTTGGGGTTAGGAAAGAGACATTTTCTACAATTTGATCACAAGAGCTTCTTCAGACTGTCTCCAGTATGATTCAATATAAGAGCAGTACCTTATAATTTGCAACAGCATCCGTGAGCATTGAATCATCTGCTTGTATTAGACTGTGAAAAAATGAACATGTCAGCACAATGTCATGACAAGGCATACTATCGCTGATTGAAGCACTCAAATTCAGAGGAAAATAAAATATTAAGAGGAAAATGTTGAACATGGCAGCTGAGATAAAAATTGGAGATCTCCACAACAGGTCACTGCAAATCAGATTTGGAATGTTAAAAGAAAACAGAGTGGATATTTGAAATGAAACCCGAAGGTAAAATTGGTGAGACTTTTGTTTAATTAAATTCAAAACAGAACTGAGAGAGGAAAAGATTTCCAGAGTGAGCATGACTAATAACTGCCTTTCAGGGACGGAGTGTTGGGTTCTTAAGTGCACTTCAAAGGTTACGTTTAAACCCAAGATTAACTTTAACAGGCATAGTAGCTTTAGACAATTTTGTCCTCAGGTTCCTTAGACCTCTTCTTTCAGCCATTAGACATAGATGAAATACCATAAGAGCAAAGAACCAGAATTTGGTGTTTTTTGTAAAAAGAGACAGATATATATAGTAATGCCTATTTCCATGTGTTTACATAGTGGTTATAATAAAGTGTGAGGAATAACATCTAAGACAATGCAACACACTTTGCAATGTTCAAAATCAACTGAATTGAGAAAAGGAGCCCGACACCCAGCAGGACTCCATGTCTCAGCATTAGCTTTGGTACAGATTTCCTTTAAGGACTGGCTTTGCAAGGTGCAAGAGTATTTTTGACCAGAGACCCCCACAGAGACCTTCAGGAGATGGGCAATTGTGAAAATAAGAGGTGGGATCTGCCAGAGGCAGCCTCCAGCCTCTCCGCCCTGGGGCAGGAGCGCTGCTCTCCCTCCCTGCAGGGCTGATGCCGCCTGCTTTCTTGCAAATTCCTGTGAACTGTGGGTGATGTGTTTTTTCCTCTGAATCAAGTAAAGCTTTCTTTATACTGAGTCAGGTCCAGAAAGGCCAGCAGTAACCTTTGCTAGTAAATGAATATTAGCAAAGATAAATGCCAAAAATGAGGGGGCAAACCCTTGCAGTGAAAGATTAAAGTCTTTGTCAGGATTCATTACACATGTAACACGCATTTCACAAGTGTCTGTAATAGACTGTCTTCCTTTGTGCAAATGTATTTTCCATTTACTCTCTATCCTGAGCCAAGCATGAGGCCCAGAGAGAGCGACTGCCCCTTTTACTTCAGCCCAAGCCCCAGAGGTGCTTAACAACCAGTCTGACCAGGGGACTGCGAAGTCTGCAAGGACGCTGGCTTGGTATTGCCACAAAAGAGAACTTGAAAGGTTTTGTGTAGTGATGAGTCTTGGTTGAGGAGTTAGCAGTATTTCAGTGAGCCAGCAATTCATATATATTAAAACAAAATATGTACTCCCCTTCCATCCACCATCTTCAGAAAATAAGAGTGGAGCTATCTTAAATTTTAATGCAAATTGAGGACTTGCAGTTCCCATTAGAGCTAACAGGTTCTCCAATCTTCCTGAGAACATGTTTAAAAATAAAACCCTCAAATCTCTTGCCTAAGCAGCATTAACCATGCTAGATCTTAACCATCAATCATCAATTGGCTTTTATGAACTATGAGGTAAACAAAAAAGAATGGGATGTTCTAAAACTGCTGTTACAGACCATGAGCTACAGGCATCTACTTTCCCTGCCTCCTCTTTGACTTCAAGGGAGTATTATTGCTGAACATCACAAGGTGGGATATGATTTGCTAACAATACTTGTCTATATTTTATATCAAGCATCTGTTAGTATTTAAATATCTCATTTCAAAGTATCCAAAACTTCATGCAGGTCAGATCCCAGACATATTTCACACACATGGATTAACTGAAGAAAATCATTAAGAGGGCAACCCCCGAAAACATTAGCAAGTATAATGATGTACAAAAGGCCAAAATTTGCTTATCTCATTTCAGACTCTACTCATATGCCAGCCTGCATTTGGATTCCTGATTTTTTTTTTATTTCTGTATCTTCAGAAGGTATACGAAGAAGGCCATTACGTAATCCAGTGTTTTTTACAGCAAACTAAAACTATGCAGAAGAGATTAAATGTTGGAAGGCATTTTTAGCCAAACTAATTGTAACAATTTCACTAAGAACATAAGCTGCAGATGTCTCCTAAGGTAAAAAGCAAGACGATGGAAGAGCTAGTAAAATGAAAGGCTACAGACTACAGAAAAATAGCATATTACATGAAATGATGCAATTCTGCCCAACGCTCCCCCTAGTGGTTTTGCCCACAGAGATGAGCACGAAGTCCCACGCACGCAAAATCCTCCAGCCTAATGACAAAATGTCCCGTTAATAGGATTAAGTACCTTCTCATCAGATAAGTAGAACATGGCAAAATCCCTGTCACTCCCCACAATTAGATCAGAACGCAGTCCGACCCCTTCCTGATACGGGGAGCAGTTTTGCAGAGGAGGTGTTTCAGTATTCATGGTAAATATGCTGGGTTTTTTTTACTTTTCTTTGGTAATGGGTTTGTATTTCTTTGCAAAGTTAATTAGTCTTTCACTGTAAATGTAAAGGTACAATATGCAAGTAACTATAGAAGTAAATCCAGGCTATAAATAAATCCAGGCTCTTAATTTACACGTACACTTGCAGCTGATAACTGCATCTCCAAGAAGTCTATGCTGGCTAACAAGAAGGTACTTTACTGTGTTCACTTAATCAGATGAGAACTATGAAGTGTAGTTGAATGGTTTCTAAAAAAATAAACCTTTTTCCTCTAACTGATCTTGGGAGGGAAATAAAGCAAATGGAATTTCTTTCCCTTATTTTGTAGGAATTTCTTTCAATTGCTGACGTGTTTGTTTACAAAACTGATCTAATTGCCAATTTCTTGGCACACTTGTTACTGCGTCTGCTACATTAAGTATTATCCTGAAGGACAATGAAAGGATGCATGTTTGGAGACAAGGAAGGGAACAACATTCTAGAAATTTCGCTTTTTAAATTTGGCAATAATGTTTAGCATGGATACATTTATAATATGAACTAAGAACACAGTGTGAGATCAGTAAGCAGTGTGTTTCACAAGGTAGAGAAGGGACAGACTGAGCTGCGTAAGCTTTTGGGTTTATATATAGATATGTCCTGATTCTGTTACACCACTGTGTAACTCAGTGGAATTCATCTAGTTAGTCTGAATAGATAATTACAAATGAGGTCAAGCTTCTTACTCATGTGTTTTCCCTAACAGTACCATTTAGGTGCATGTTAAAGAGCTCAGAAACCATCGTTAAAGTCAAAATTAATGGGAACTTGTATAATACTTAGTAAACATTACACCTAGGCATTTGAGCATCATGAAGATGCTTACATTTAACTGCACTGACCTGCTTCTTTAACAGAAAGAACATGAAGTCCTCTTGGTTATTTATAATATACATGCTATGGCTGAACGGACATCAGTGTGCACCGACAAGGCAGGAGGAAATGAATCTCCGGGAAAACCTGAAGTGTATGTATGCTTTTCTTACTAGGGGTGTGCTGGAAGCCCCTGGGTCCAGGTCTGCAGTCAAGAGGATCCACTTTCATGTGTGGAGCTTAGAAACCATCATATAGTTGACTACATGCATCCACACATACACAATGGGGAGATAAGAACAACTGGGATGAGAAAGTAAAGGGATTAACAGTTAAGCATCCCTTTACAAAAAAGTATTTACAGCATTTTTATTGGTTATTTGGTCTCTCATAGATCCTTAGAATATAAACTGAACCTAAAATTCAATTCAACAGATTTTGTATTATTTTGTTTGCTTAAATAATCTTTGGAAAAAGTGGTTATTACAAATAACTGAAATAAGATTACTTAATTTAGAAAAAGGCAGCTATTCTGCATATACTCACCTTTAAGCATGGTTTTATTTTGCGGATAGGAATCCTAAGAGGATCAGCCATGAAATATTCCTTTGCTTCAGTCTACATTAATAATATTTCTGTTACAAACAAAAAGTTAGGGGAAGGGAAGAAACTTATGAAGGTAGAAATGACTGATGTGCTTTTGGCAGTCTCAGGGTGATGTATTCTTTACTTGTTTTGCATAGCTTCAGTAATATTCAGGGTATTTCTGCAAAGGGAACAAATACAGATAAAGGACAGGCAATCATGCAGAGCTTCGAGGTGCAGCGTGTGGGCCAACTTGGGATTTCATCAAAACTCTATGGTCATTACCTCACAGGAAGTCTGGAGATATAGTATTTTTATGAAAGTAGGTTGAAGGCACCTGTAATCCACATTTTCAAAATATAAAGGGAAGCTGTCACAGGCTGCTTTCAGATCAAAGATATCTATGTTAAGTCATCAGAAAACTGAAGAGTAATCCCTTGGAGATATCCAAAACCCAGGATGAGGTCCTGAGCAACCTGCTGTAGTTGACCCTGCTTTGAGCAGGGGGGTTGGGCTCAATGATCTCCAGAGGTGCCTTCCAGCCTCAACTGTTCTGAGATTCAGTGATCAGCAGTGGGACAGCTGAGTATATAGCTTGAGTTACACACAGCTGATCACTGGCAAAGGCTCTGGGCCTGATTCTTATCTGATGGAAATTGTCTTGGCTCTGTGTTATTCAGCATTCACTATCTCAAGATTTGGCTCTGCAACTGTAAGGAAACATAGAGCTGTTTCATTCTCCCTCGTCATCAGTGCCTGACAATTTGTGATACTGTTAAAATCTGATTAAGTCACTGTAAAATTTGGCTTTTTTTTAGTATTATCTGAAGTTGGAGAGAAGTATGTAGATGAAGAGGTAAAGAAAGCCTTGATTGGTATTAAGCAGATGAAAATTATGATGGAAAAAAATGAAGACAAACATGTAGATCTGATGAAAACCTTGAAGAAGAGCAGTGAAGAAAAACAGGTAACTTAAGTGCATCTGGGTTTTTTTGTTTGTATTTTTGTTAAGTTGTGGCTATTTTTACTGTCTCCACAAAGCACATTCTGACAGTTTTCTTTTCTCTTCTCTATTGAAATGCTGCCAGAAAGGAATAAGACTGACCAATCAAAATGTTTCTGTCATACTTAGGAACACCTTGGAAAATTGTTTGGAAACCTAAACTATTAAAATATCTTGTACTTGCAGAAAGAAATGAATGATGTGCATGTGCAATCTACTTCAACAGGAAGAACTTTCTGTCTTTCCATTACCAAGTCTATTGTAAAATGCTGCTTCTGATGTGCTCAGTTTTGTGCTCTACCTGATGAAGAATGACCCAATATATAGAAGGAGCATTGTAAAATGCATCTTGTTTCCCTTCAGTATGGAAGGAGTGCCTCACACTTCCACAAGAGCAGGAAGAAACTCCCTCGCTACAGTCTCGCAATTAGTATAACCCCAAACAGAGGAAATGCTCTACTTTTACATATTTTTGCATTAGAGAAAGAATTTATGTATGGCAAGGACCTAGCCTCATGAAATATCAGTCCCTCAAAGAACAGAGCACAGCAACAAAAAAGGGCTATTTGTGGTACAGATGAATACTGCAGATACGACACAGAGAAAAAATTACATGAGTTGAGCACATAACCTTGTGAGAGGTTGAATGCTCTTGCACAGAAATACGTGTGTGTGTTTTCATAACCTCAAAGATCCAGGTAGACTGTAGAGATCCATTTGGTTTTGTAGGCTGTGCTCCCTGGTTTTGATTTTTCACTTCCCTCCATATGTGGCTGCAGTTGAGAAGACAACCTACCCTAACCGTTAGGGATTAGCAAGAGAAGGAACCATAAATAGCCAAAATCAGTGATTAACAAATCAACAAAATTCTTATTCAAAATAAGAATTTTGAATATTAATCTGAAAATTGCCCTCAACTGAATCTTTTTTCTTACTTAGCAAGCCTTGCAACTTATGGATGAAGTAAAGGAAAGATTAGAAGAAGAAGAAAGACAATGTCAAGTATCCTTGAAAAACTTATGGGATGAATGTGCATCTTGTTTAGAAAGTACCTGCATGAGATATTATACAACTTGCAAACATGGTTTGTCAACATTTAGAAGAAAGGTAGGAAGAAATTTTGTATTTGGGAAATACTCTTGAATTCATCTAACAGTTTTAGAGAGAGCATATCTTATTTTCTCAATATCCAGATCTGCCAGTTAGATCAGGTTACTAAAATTAATTTGATTTGGAGGGTCTGGAAATGTGAAGTTATATGGCAGACATTGCATGCAATTATATTCATTGAACATTGAGCCAAAATGAGTTCGGTTGCACCCTGGCATGACTCCATGGACACTGATTATTTCTCTGACTCCAATGGAGTGACTCCAGATATACAGTGTTGTCTCTCACAGTAGGACTTGCATTAAGATGTTCAACAACTGTTTGTGAAAAATACCACATAGATTCTTTCTGGTCCCTCTGAAAATCAGCAAAGTTAAAAATGTAGATATACTTAGCAGAATTCAATGGGAAAAAAATCACCTACTTTTACAACATCATTCTTTCCTATATTTATTTTATTTTAAATCTACTCTTCAAGTAACTAAATAGCTTTAAAATGCTTAACTGTTTTTTAATAAAGGAAACTGTCAGCAAAGGAGATTCCCCTAATTCTACGAGAAAGAAAATATGCTTTCCTGGCTGGCACATTATTATTACAAGATTTAACAAAATTGTAATCACATTTTTTATTTGGGCATGTCCTTAAGTGCAACTTAACAACTGAAACTGCACAATTACTGGTACTGAAATTTTAGCTAGACTACCTAGCTTTCACATTCCCAGGCACTGAAAAATATCATAACTTAAAAATCAAATGTGGTGTGTTTCAAAAGCGACAAGTTTTAGAGCAAAGGTGTTTAACATTTATGCACATGCTTAAAATTATTCAAGTAAAAATGTGGAAGATATTAAATTTAAGATTATTGGTGATACTTTGGGCTTTTTAGATACCTCTCACGGATACCTCAAAAGTATCTCTTGGACTTTCAGGAGTCTGTGGATATCAGGTTGAAATTATTGCAGTAAAAGTTATTTGCTGCACTGTCACTGTCTTTGACCCTCTTGGTCATTGAGCTATATGGTTTCTTTGAAACATTCAAAGTAAGAAATGTGTTGTGACCTAAATAGTTTTAAAAAAAGAGGACAAAGACGATAGCTGTGGCTGATGACACAGGGGCAGCAAGGGCAATACTGGCTTAGGCTGTTCCTGCAGTGCCATTTCACAATCCACATTCCCTCCGAGCTGCACTAGCGGTCAGATCAAGCAGCTGATCTGATTTTTTTTTAAAAAAGGTATATGTATGTGTATATGCATGTGTTCAGCAGGGTCTTTCTTAACCCGTACCAGTTTTCTAATGCCATGAAGTGCTGCTCCACAAAACATTGCATCTGCTCTGGCGAAGGTAGTGCATTGAAGCATGGAGCCAGCAGCTGAGACCCAGGGACTGGGAACTCTGCAAAGCAGAGGGGACACCCATCATCAAATCAGGGACTCAGGGCCACTGTCTCATTGATTTTAATGGGTTTCAGTTTGCACAAGCATGTGAGGGCTTGGGTAGGGTGTTTACAGATCACAGCAAGAACAATTGCCTTCTGTTCCCTACAGTGCACATAAGTACCACAGAAATGTTTCCAAGATAAAGTCCAAATTGTTTGTTGGAAGAAACCCAAACGCCGATACTAACTTTGAGCCTCCACAGATTAAAGGCCAACTGGCAACCCTTTTACTCCAGATCTGATTTGGGAGCTAATGATTTAGACTGAATGTACTTTCACTCTTTAGAGTCTAGTGTCTTAAATTACTTCGGAGAATATGCTGTGTTTGTAGTTATTAAGAGGGCATTGTTTCTATGGGTATTTGAAAGGGAAAAAATAGAGCTACTTCCCTGAGATGTGAAAAACTGGTAACTTGTCAAGCAGCTGATCTACCTCCTTCTTATACACAGATTGAAGATTTTTTGAGGAAAATACCTCCACGCATTTTTACTTTTCATGAGGATCAAGGAAAAGACATACAGTTTAATGAAAAGCCTGAGAAAGAGGATACCCAGCTAGTAAAAATGGAAGATCTGTTTAGCCAACTATTATCAGACATGGGCTCAATATTTGACAGAAGCTTCATTTTTTTCAAGCAGATGCAAAAAGAATTTGACCAGTCTTTTCAGACATATTTCATGTCTGATCTGAACTTGAATGAGTCTCTCAGCATGCCAGCTTTACCTGAGGACACCAGCAGAAATGACGGCTCACAGAAAGGCTGGGGTATACCTGGCTTCTTACAGACAGTTTTTGATTTCAGTAAGACAGTGTTTGAAGGCGTCAGTGAGGTGATTACCGAAGTATTTGATGAATACAGAAATAATAGAAGAGATGTGCCAGAACAAGCCAAAGGCAAGTGTTAGAAAATAAAAATCTACTGCATTGTAAATGACGTAAAATCCCTTGGGATTGCTAAACTATGGTTAGGGATTCAGTTTGGGGTATGTTGGTGTGAGATGCGGTATGGAAGCTCTGGAGGCTTTCTTGGTTAAACAGGCATGGGTCAAGGACAACTTTATCAGTTAAATTAACAGGTACAAATCACCTGGAAATCTCAAAGAAATGTCACAGCGAGACTTATGGGTCCCACACAGTCTGATTTTCAATGGCAATTCTCAAAGTGTTTGCAGGAGTTCCTCAGGAGCGCTTGAATTCATGACGAATGCAGGTTTTCATAAGGCTGACTGACAGATCTGATCTCAGCATTTGTCAGGATATGATATGTATCATATCATATTGACATATCACCAATTCTAAAAAATTAGAGTAATTCTATGACATATCAAGGCATATCCCTGCCCTTGTCAAAAGACACTAAGTTCAGCCAGACAGCTACAAGCCCTGTTCTAGGCTTCCACAGCAGTGCAGCGTGCCAATCAAACATAGGTGGAGCCATCAGGTTTTCCAGGAACCAGAAAAATCCTGGGCATAACGCTGGTTTCAGGTGATAACTCTCAATAGAGGAAATAACCCTTGGTCACCTTGTGGAATACAAATAAGACTTATCCTTCGTATCTTACTAATGCAAATAGAAAAACAAGCATCATTCAAAGACATGCTGTTGCCTATCCATAAGGAGATCACAGTAAGGACATGCCATAACTCTGAGTGGCAGGTGACATAACGACTATATGTTCACAAGGAAATAGGAAGTTAAGTGATTCTACAATAGCGTTTTTTAATTTTTCCTGTATCTTGACCCATGTTACCTCAGAAATAAGCTTTGGTACTGTGCTCTCACCAGTTACATACATGATTATGAAACATCTTGACTGCTAAGGGTCAAAAAGATCTTATCAGAACTCGCATGTTTTAGAAATAACATGTAATAGTATTAGCAATTGTTTCGCTATTAGTGGAGAATACACTACTACGCCTTTATGAGGGAATATACTATAGTGGCATGAATTCCTTGAAAGAAAACATGATTTGCATCTTCTCCTGACTTCTACTTTTTAATGTTTTATTCCTTTTTTTTTTTGGAGGTGGGGACAGAGGGATTTATAACAGATATTTTGGATTAAGGGCAAGAAATTCTATTCTAGCACACAGAGCAGGTAACAAAAATATATTTATCAAGACCCTAAGCTTAATGGCAGACTAAAAATACTGTGGCTTCATTCTAGATCCCGACAGAAGTGGCATGTTCTCAAAAATTGTGTCAGGGCGCCGGAGGCCTCTCTGTAGGGAGCTTCGGGAGAACTCCTCTGGATGCCCACAGTTTCATGAGAGATGTCAGAAATGTCAAGACAATCTTTTGCATGGTAAACAGCTATTTTCAGATTTTTTTTCTGTAATGCACTGATAATCGGTTTATAGATTTTGAGGCTGTAATTTTCTACTGTGCTGTTTCCGTATTTTTTGAATTAACATCCAGTCACTGAGTTTTTTCTCAGTAACTACAAGCGCTATTTCTCATTTCAGATGATTTCAATTACCTTTTCCCACTGTCTCCACAGAGTGTCAGTATAACTCAGTTGTTAACATACCACTGGAGGTCCAAAGAGACGTTCTGCACTCCATAACAAAATACCTATACATTTTGTTAAGAGCTGCCATCCTGCAGAGCAGCAAGAGGCCAGGCAGTAATCGATCCTGGGTGCAGAAGTGCTGAGCAGAAAGTGAGGAGAAGCTGAAACTCCTGACACTCGCTTCTCCTGCAGACAACCAGACATAAAGTCAGGTAGCATTCAGCTCCTCACAAGGAAAGCAAGAGCTGAACAGCCTGCAATTATTCTCTGTCAAACCATGTAAGCAAACAGGGCTGACATGACGGACAAAAAGGGGACTGCTTGTCAGTACGTAAGACGATGGCAAAGCTCTGGCACACAATCCTCATGGGCACCTGGAAAAAAATTCAGACTGCATCACCTAGAACTGCTCTCAGGATTCCCGCTGCAGAATAACACATCTGTGTTTCCAGAATTATTTAGGTCTTAAAAGCCACAGAATATGCTTAAACCCAAATGTTTTCAGAATATCTCCACTGTGGCAAATACTAATGATTCCATGACACGTTTTGAAAAGAATATCGGACCACTTCCATCTCACTAAAAATATCTTTTTGTCTACAACTGTGTATTACAGATACCAATTTGTATCTGTGGTTACTGTACTATCAGCCTGAAGGTGTTCCTTGACAGTCCTATTTGACAGAGAATAAATTGAATTTTTCCATAGTAATTTTTGTATTGGTTTAATATAATGTTCTTGTTTAAAATCCATATTTTAGTAAAGAAAAAACAAGCAATCTTCACTTCTGAATTCAAGGCAGATGATACTAGTCAGATACTAACGTCTAGCCTATTGTTAGATAAATATTAGGCCTTAACACTCAACAGGAATACTAACATACATTACAGGCTTTCTTGTAATAACCTATACACTTGGAAGGACTGATAACGGAATACGAGCAATTAAAAAATAATGTATAAGGAGATTATGAAGTTGTTATATGTAGAATCTACCAGTTCTTATTTAGCATAACAGAAAATCTATTGCCATGAAATATGATATAAACCTTAAAGTACTTGGTAAGTCACTGTAATACAGCAAATGGGATAATTAAGCCATTTAGACATTATGAGCCTAAACTAAATCTATCAAAATAGGTCAGCAAGAATTACTCTTTTTTTTCTGCATTATTTAAACACCAACCCAAAACATGCCCCCTTGCTAGACTTTTTTACAGTTTTCTATACTTCAGATAGAAAAGACGAAGTACAAGACATACTACTTTCCTAGAAGCTTCATGCTGGCTGTCTTTTCTAACAGATTGCCCAAACGTCCCCGAACTGCACATCAAGTTTGATGAAGCCTTTAAACTGGTTAATCTCTCAGGGCAGCAGTATGAGCAGATTCTCCAGGTGGTTCAGCGTCATACAGAAGACACTTCCTACTTGTTGAACAAAATGAAAGAAAGATTTGGGTGGGTGTCTGAGTTATCCAATATGACCATCGGACCAGAAAATATTTTCAATATAGTTAAGGTAAGGGTTATCTTCCAAAGGGAACTACCACACAGTGCTGTCTTTGACCTACACTTTGCTCATACTTACACTCTTGGGGATTGTAGATATTTGTACGTATGTAACGTTTGGGTTTTACAACACAAAGTTCCTACTCATCTTGAATTTATATATGCTTGATAATCCCTCAAAACTCCAGAGATTAGAAACTCTTTTCCTCTAAATCCTTTTAGTCTGATGGATGGCTGACAGGCTAACCTGAATCACTGTCTGATAAGAGTAAATTGACACTAGCAGCTTTGACTGACCTCAGATTACCTTCCCAGATAAATTTCACTGTACCAGTCAGTAACACACCCTTATTAGATCACTGAATATCTAGCTATATGTGTATGTCTGTACCTGCATATCCCAAAGCTCAAAGGCAGCAAATGTTATGCA
This sequence comes from Burhinus bistriatus, assembly GCA_013397275.1. Classification (NCBI taxonomy): domain Eukaryota; kingdom Metazoa; phylum Chordata; class Aves; order Charadriiformes; family Burhinidae; genus Burhinus; species Burhinus bistriatus. Next base: position 200,158 of record VYXH01012657.1, read on the forward strand.
GGTTATTGCAGTGGAAGCTGCATATCTTCAACAGCATCTGTCAATATTCCAATAAATACATCATGAATAACTGTATCTCGCCCACAAGAATATATCCAAGGTAAATTTAGTCCATTTTCCTGGGTGAGGGACAAATCCTATTCCCCATTCCAAGTCAGAAATCTGACGTACTACTATTACTACAAAACTTCATATGAAATGATTGTGTAATCCACCAAAAATCACAACATCGGGAACAAAGGGACAGGCAATATTTAAGCACACTTTCCCAACTGAGTCTGAGCTATCTGTTCTAGAAAAATAAAGCTACAGAACTAAGTCTGGCTTAGAAAAACACATCGGAATGAATAACTTCAATCACACAACCTTTGTCTTGAAATTAGTGGGACGACTCACACATAAGTTTTCATTAGGAGATCACAAACTCTTTACAGATGTAGTTTATGGCACAAATATTAACATGCAGTTCTTTAATATGGTCTTGCAGTGCCATGTCAGCTCTTCCCACTGCTTACAGTAAGCTTTGGCATAAATTCAGACACCCACTGTCTTTTCAGAAGAAAGTAATTTAAAGGAAGTAGACAAATCTGAAATTTTCCTCTCTTTAATTTTCCCCTATTAAAGACAGTAGGCACAGTAGGTACAAACAAAACAGAAAGTATCCAGTTGTTTGTAGTGTCTAAAGTACTGATTTGTTCTCTTCTAGGTGGTACCTGGGGATCCCTCTGGTAAAAATGAAACCGTGGTAGACGTGAATATTCTGACTTCACCTACTTTCACCATTAAAGTTCCTCCCAACTTAGACCCAAAGAGTGCTGAATTCATTGAATACATAGCTGGGAAAGCACTGCAACTATATAAGCAGAATTTTTAAGTGGTAAGTTCATTCTTTCTCCTTTCATAGAGAATGCGAGTCCTTATAAGAGGTGTTTACATCACAATAAACTTTAGTTGGAACAGAATTCAGTCATGGTATATTCAAGAACGTTTCCTCAGAAAAGACACATTGATTGAGAGACAAACACAAGCATTATGGGAAACAAAAACAAATGCTCAATGTTCTAGCCTGCAAAACACAGACATGATGATATTAAAAGACATTTAACTGTGAAACCCTCAATCTTTAAGTAACATCTGGGATGAAGTAATGTGATGATAAATGTTCCTTCAGAAAAGAATTGCCTCACAACCACAGTGTAGAGCCTTGGCATTGGAAATCATCTCTTTGTGTGCATTAATCATGAGTGAACTGGAATTGCCGCTATTCATTATGGTTTTTATTTTAGCTGGTGTTTAAGAGCATACTCATTCTTTTTATGATAAAGGAATGCAAAGTTAGAATCAGCACCAGGACTTGAAAGAGCTGTCTTGCCATAACATTTTCCCATTAGCAGCGCTCTGCTCAGATTAAGTGTTAACAGTGTCTGCAGTTTGACTCACAGGAATGTCCACAAAAGGATTCTTCTCATGAACTTGTAACCATTTTTGCAGAAAGGGCTCCCAGAGGTGTCTCTCCATGCTTAAGAGATTTCCAGATGGGGAGGGAAGAACGAGGCAGAGAGGCAGGGGAAAACAATGCTTCATATTCTCTAACCCCAAGGGGAATCTCCAGTAAAGATGGGGTGGTTTCGGGTGGCATCATGCTGCTGTGGGGCTAGCCATCCATCCAGGGAAACCCAGGCAGCTCTGGGGTACACAGCTCCGGTGGCCTCTGACTCTCACAGCTGGCTCTGCCAGGGGCCAGAGCCACAAGAGGCATGAGACCTACAGGCAAATCACTGCAGTGTCTCCTGAGGAGGCACTAGAGTTGGACACAGTTCCTCTTTAGGCCATGGGTGCCTGATATCCTCATCTCAGCAAATAAAGCATGACCTGAATGCACACAGAAGTCTCAGGAGGCACGTAAAAAGGACTCAACATTAACAAAGTAGATGAAGAAAAGAAAATTTCAGCATTTTATATTGACTCTGGTTATTCTTTCGAGGTCAAGCTCACAGTTTTTAAACAGGTGAAAGAAATCACGTCCACTAGAGAGGCTGAGGTGGGCTGCAGAATTTAGATGGAATATAATAAGCCTCACCATACACTTTGATTAGGTAAATACTGGTGAAATTATGTGTATATATTTTAAAAAAGAAACTTTAAAAAAAGTATTTATAAACATACAAAATAAAATGTTCATCAGTTTCTCTACAATTTTCCTTCAAAATTCTCTGCAGTTATTGATGATATGTACTATTTCAGATCATGTAAGACTAATCTTCAAGGCCTAATGTGACAATATTAATTTCCTTAGTCTGATTATGATTTTTAGCCTGAATCTTACTCTGATTCTTCTATGCAACATATCTTGTGTAGCCATTTCATACCTGAGAAAAGTAAGTGGCATTAATTTCCAAATCACAGTACCATTTTGTGTTCAGTTTGCACAACAGATTCAGGGTAGATGAAAGCGTGACGAAAGCAATGAGTTAAAACTTGGAAAGATCTACAAGAAAGGAAAGAGAAAAAAAGCTGTTTCAGTCTGGTTTTTATGTCATGTATGTTTCTACAGCAGGGCACTGATACATTCCCCATACACTTACTTTTCCATCTTTTTCTCAGTCCAAAACCAAAATGTTTAATCAGTTTGTTGTGGTTTTTTTTTCTCCTAGGAAAGATGTTGAAATCTTTGTTCCTGAAATCCAATATTCCTTAGGTGAAATATGCCTAAGCTCAACGTACAGCTAATTGTTAAATGACTATGGTTAAAATAGTTGCATATAAATAAAATTTTGCTTAGTAAATACTGTGATATATGAGCTAGCAACCGAAGACTGTAGGAATCTTAATTCAAAATCAAATTAAAATCCATTTTAATATTTATTTATTTAAATAAAAATTATTTATGTTGTAAATTAGGTAATCTTTGATAACCAGCTATGGCCCTGGTTATGCAAAGATTTAAGGAAATACTCAGCTGTAAGCATACGAATAATTCCTATTTGCATACTTAAATTCAAAGCACATTCTTAAGGCTTTTCAAGATTGGTCTCTACAGATGTTGCACATTCAGCTAAGTCTGAATCAACCAGATTTCCATATGCATGTAGCATATTATTTTCCAATGAAAATGTTCCATTTCTTCTTCTAGTTGCTTTTGATGTTTATCATGTACATTAAATGACTTTTCTGAATATGCAGTAATGAGTAACTCTTCTGCCTTTGGCATTTCTTACTTGTAGTTCGCCTCTGGAGTCATAATTAACAGGGAATCCTTTATCAGAAAAGATGTTTGTTTTTTCCTAAATTATACACATTAGCTTGCAAGGGTATTTGCAAATTACAATAAAGGTTAAGACCTGATATATCTCTCAGTTAGAAGGAGAGCTCGAGGTGATTTGGTTTCATTTGCTATGCCTGGCATTTCTAAGCATTTTTTGCATGCTGTTATATTCATTTCCAACTGTGTCTCTGCTAAATAAATTGTATTCATTTCAAAGTGTACAAAGGTATCTATATCAGATATGTGTATAGAAAAATAACCATACCCTAATTATACCATACCTTTTTCTTTACTTCTATACACGCAAGTAAGTATACACATTCATATAAGAAAAAGGCCATTTCATTGTTTTAATTAGTGGGAAAGATATGTTTTCCTGCCTGCTGTAACGAGAAGTAACATTTTCTAGTCCACAGTCTTCTGTTCCATTCAACCTCCATTATATATGCCTTAGAGGCTCCTAATCATGAGAGATTAGCAGTCATAACTCCCGTCATCACACCAGTTGTCAGAAAGTTGGGCTTTATCCAAGGGATAAGTGACTCACAAAATGCGTGACTTCTAAGATCATCGTATCATAGAATGGTTTGGGTTGGAAGGGACCTTAAAGACCAACTCGACCCAACCCCCCCGCCCTGGGCAGGGACACTTCCCACTAGATCAGGTTGCTCAAAGCCCCATCCAACCTGGCCTTGAACACTTCCAGGGATGGGGCATCCACAGTTTCTCTGCGCAACTTGTTCCAGTGCCTCACTACCCTCAGAATAAAGAATTTCTTCCCAATATCTAACCTAAATTTCTATTCAGAGAAGAGTCACATTGTCTTGACTAACAGAGAGAGCATACCTAGAAAATTTTTCTGCGTTGGGAGCAGAACGAGGAAAAACCAGTGTGATTTGGGGCACAGCCCCGGCCTGGGTGCTCGGGACAGCCCCGGGCGTGGGCCAGAGAGGGCGGCTGTGGAGGATTTCCAGCCTGAGGCGAGGAAGCTGACAAGGGCAGCAAAGGAAGGGACACCGGCCACCCACCTCAGCGCGGCCGTGGGGCTTCTTAAGCCCCGCCTGACCTCTCCAGGTCCCCTCCGGCCGTGAGGCCGCAGCCGTCCTGCCCGCGACGGAAACAGGGCGAGGAGGGAAGGGGAAGGGAGGGAGGGAGGAAGAAAGAAAGGAAGGAGGCGGTGGCGCCCCGNTCGCAGCCCCCGCCCCGGCCCCCTACCCCTGCCCGCCGCGGCTCCAGCGGTCGCGGCCCTGCGCCGGGGTGGAGGGGAGGGGGGGAGGGACGCCATCTTCTTCCCTGGCACTGTCCCGCTCCTGCCCCCTGAGAGTGAGGCCTCCCCCTGCTCAGGGCCGGGGCTCGGACCCGCTGCGGGGGCCTGTGGAGGCGTTTAGGTCTGTACCGTCAGCTCCTTCGCCTTCTTCCCTGCCCGCCAGCCTGCGGCAGCTGGGACCCTTCCTCTCCCTTGGCCCAACAGCCAGGCCAGGCCCAGCCCCATAGCTGTCACCTGGTGAAAAAACGGGTAAGATCTTGAGATAGCCTGCCCTGGTCCTTCCTGCCGTTCGAGCATACTAGGAAGGATGTTTTGTGAAATAGATTTGCCAAGAATATTATCTTAAGCCTCCACTTTCCGTTGCAAATGCCTACACAGGCATCCATACGCTGCAGCGCAGCATCTTCATGGCGGACTTCATCAAAGTCCCCATGGGTGATTCATCTTCCTGTCTGGCCAAGAAAATAAAAGTCAGGTTCTTGTCTTCCTTAATCTGAATATGAGAATTACACATCCATTACCAACTTCTTACTTCACATCCAGACCTCTTGAGTGTCAGATGGTGGCATTACCGTCTATATGGAGGTCACCCTGACAAGTGGCTGGTCACCTCTGACACTCTGAAACTCTTTTTCAGATCAGTTTCCACTGCTAACAACGAAGAGGGTATTCTGGAAAGGAGTGCTGGAGGAGCTGCTCTGGTTCATCAAGGTTCAGTGTTGGGATGTCTCTGTGGGTGGTGTGCCTGAGAGTGGTATCGACAGAATGAACTAGTATGAGATGGATTAAGGAATTTGGGGTAACTGCAGATGCTTCTGTTCATACAACAGAACAGAAGAAGTGCAGCCACCGAATATTTTGACTACACGTGGAAGGCCATTATCCTCACGGCATTCTGTACATTTTAGTGGACGCTATCGCATTGTTACCAATCAGAAGAGTTCTGGGTTTTTTTTTAAGGGAAATAGTCTGAAATAGTGAGGGCTTTCAACGATTTGCCTGTACCCCACAGTTATAAAGCCAAGTACAGTCTCTTTTATGAATGTTTGAATAAGAAATCATAATACGAAGTAGATTGTAGGCAATTTAATGATCTGCTTTTTAATATTGAGATAGCTTTTATTGATTTGAACAGAAACAAGCAGCATGGAACCACAGGTGAGGTAAGACTGATGTAAACACTAGGCTTTTTAGTAGCAAAAACCTGAGAGCTAGTGGAGCTAATAGCTGTAGTTAAGAGTATTAAAATTCAACTGTAGATAATACATGAGGGTGTAAGTGTTCCTTTATATGTTGTGACATTGTGCAGGTATGGGAAAGTCTACCTAACCATTTGCTAGATAGCAGGACTCAAATACACGTTCATTTTTTTAAACTATCTTTATTTGAATATAAAAGACTAGACACTCCCCAAAACAGAACACTTTCTGTGTTGGATTTTTGAGTGTGCTGATTTGGACATGTTGCAGAACTCAGGTTTCTCTGGGTCATTTTGACATATTTGTCATTTTTGTAATTTTAACAAAAGGATTTTTAAGACCTTAAGCTCATTATAGGTGGCTGGGCAAAAACAATGCCTGGGCTGTAAATATTTTCTTTGCCTACTTTTATCTATCTGTAAAGTAAAATCTTGTTTTATGCAAATGTGCACATGAAATGATATACCATAGTTGACCTTGAGACTGTAGTTTGTGCATTCACAAAGTAGAATAATTCTGAGTTAAATAATAGCAGCATGGCACTTCAAACTTCATGCTAGTATGTTGCTCATAAGTTTTATTTTGTCCATGTGCAAGAAACTCATCCAGTACGTTAATCAGACTGTTCATCCTTTATAAGTGGAGAAATACTGTAGACTAGCAAAGCTTAATACAGCTGTTTCAAATCGTGTTCTCTATGTTGGGATTAGGATGTAAAGTCCTTACCATCTGTGTTTTGTAGGGTTCTACAAATGCCAAAGAGCTTTCCGCAAAGGGTGTGAAGATTTGGGATGCTAATGGATCACGTGAGTTTCTGGATAAGCAGGGTTTCAGCAGCAGAGAGGAGGGGGATTTGGGACCAGTTTATGGTTTCCAGTGGAGGCACTTTGGAGCAGAATACAAAGATATGCACACAGGTAATCACATACAAATACAATTTTGATTGCTTGGTGAGATAACTATGACACCTCACTTCCAGAATACCAATGCAGGTTCCTAATTTCTGTGATACGGTTGTGCTGGCAAGAACTGATGTTAGTGCACTACATTCATTGGAGACTATGGAAGAGAAAGATTTTTTCCATTCTGCAGCTGGAACAAAGTAGGATGAATGCATAGCTGATGATGCTGTGGACAGGCTAGCTGTAACAAGTTATGATGTGATTCAGTACCTGTTGGTATTATTTTCAGTGGAACTGGTTCATTAAAGGTACTCTGAAGTGTCTTGATGGCTCTTTTCTAAGTCACTGAAGGAGAGGATGTACAAAACGTTTAGAGGACTGCCATTAAAAAAAGAGTTATAAAAGATTGTCCTTATCTGGTTGGTGTAATTTTTAATTCAGAATAAAAACATGGTTAGTTATGGTTTTTCCTCTTTTTTTTTTTTCTGTCAATACAGTCTCAAATTAAAGTTGACTTTAGTTAAAGATATTAGACTTAGTATTGGCATGTCGACTGGTGGCAGAATACAGTTTTATGCTAACACAAATGGTGCAAATTGTGAACTGACATGTCTAAGAACTTACTAAAATGTTTCAGCATTCCTGAACTTAAAAGGTCTGAGGCATAACATAGTTTGGAAAAAATGAACAAGATAAATTCCCATAGGTTTCATTACTAATAGATTTTCTTAAACTACATTACTAATGGATAGGTAATTAGCTCAGGAACTAACATGATCATTTGAGAAGGCTTCTGGCACATTACTGCTGGCAGAACAATTCCCTGAGATGCTAATTATATATTACTACCTTGTTTGCCAGCTTGGGTCTCCCTGTATCCATAATTTGGTGTTGCTTTCCAATAAGAGTTATTAGAAAAAATTAGTTACCAGCCATGCTGATTCACTGGCATGATTCAGAACAATGAGTAACAACTAATGACTCTTTTATTCTGGAATCCACTCTAGTGTTCAGTTAATTCCAATGAATTTCTTACATAACTGGTATTGAGCCTACAAATCAGCCTGCGAGAGTCATTGGGTGAAATGTAATATCCTGTACTATACATGATTAAAGTGCCCTTCTCACATTAAATGCTATGGAAATTTAGTTGTCATACATGACTTTGTGAGTGCTAGATGGATGCACTTATTCATCTGTCAAAAACTTTTTCCTTTTGAGCATGCAAAGAATGCTGGCACCCCATGTTACTGGGCTGGGCATTTTTTTTTTT
>VYXH01012657.1:208118-237392 GCA_013397275.1 Burhinus bistriatus
TTTTGAGAAGGAGCACTGTAGCATGCAAGTTTAACATCTAGAAAAGCCTCTTAATCCAGAAATGCAATGAGCAAATTAGTTTAAATAACATGAATGACTAGGTGGTAGTATCTTGCCCATTCCAGTACAGCTTTTGTCCTATTTAGGTAACAAGTTGTCATGAATGATAAAGTAACATGCTTTGTCCAACTAATTTTTTTGTATTGCAACTTTTGTTTCCTGGCATGTTGTGTTTATGCAGACTTCTTATTTGGTCTTAAAAAATGTCTAGTTTTTTAGGCTTGGAATAAAGTATTCTAAATGGTCCTATTTCAGTGAGTGCTAAAGGTATTCAAAACACACAAAAGAGATGGGAGGACACACGAAAATACCATCATGAGAATTTCACAAGCCTTAGAGCACCCTAAGGAAGAGCAAGAATAGCCTGCATTTGGAGGGTGCCAACTGATAAATTTAATCACTTTCAAAGTTACAATAAAATCATCAGAGGTTGTCATTTGGGTATCACTTTTCAGTGGGATGTGGGCTGGGCTTTAAAAAAACATCGTGACTTGAATCTGGCTGGCTTAGATCTTATTTGCTATCTTTCTTCAGATTACTCCAACCAAGGAGTTGATCAGTTGCAAAAAGTGATTGAAATGATCAAAACCAATCCAGATGACAGAAGAATCATTATGTGTGCTTGGAATCCCAAAGGTATCAGTCAGCAGACTTTAAGTGAATGCAATTGCACGTTATCTTGCTGTATGCTAAACTATGTTCTAATCCTGTGTCAACAGTCAGTTCTATTTGATGTCCTTGCTTATTCTTTATAAAACTACCAGGAATGCAGTAAAAATGGCCAGGGATTATAAGCTTGATTCTCTTTCTACTTAATTTTCATGTTCAAACCTCAAAATTTTTGAACGATTACTTCAAAGTTTTTCTCTTGAGGTTAAAGTGAGGGATATACCTGGCTACCAGTGTCTTTGACATACAGTCTCTGTTCACAAAGACAGCAATGCGTATTTTAAAAAGGTTAAAAAAACAAAATCAAAAAAGCGTATACCAAAGCAGTGTGTCTGTTTTTTAGCCATATAATAAATTGTAGAGTTAACAGAACCCTTAAAACTAGCAAATAAAAATAGTACTTGTGTTTAATCATCTCCTTGCACATAGGTTGTCTAGATATCCATTCACTCTGTAGGGGTACTTCTAAATAAGAGCTACTGCCAAAGAGTGTTTAACTTCAGCAGCAGTAGATCTGTGCACAAAAAAAATCGCCCAGCATTTTCCACTCATGTCTCTAAAAGGGGATGCTGTATGCTGTTGCTGTTATTTTTAACGGTAAAGATTCTTAGATATCAGGAGATGTCTGGTTAAAGTTTTCCTTAACAAGCTGTAATTGCACTATCTGCACTTTTAAGTGTAGATAAACACTCAAAAGATCTTTTGTTTTCTGATTATTTTTTTATTGATCATTACTTTTATATCTCAACAAGCAGTAAAGGCATGTTGCAATGGGAAGAGAGTAAGATGAAGCAGTTGGAAGTCGCTTTGGGGTACATGCTTAATTTTACTCTCAATGTCTTCCTTTAGGGAAATCAACTGTCTCACTGAGGTGAGTAAAACTAAACTGCTGTGCAGCATTATGGCATAAATCTGTTCAGTGGAGTATCTGTTTATGATTTCTCTGGTCATACAGCCCAGGAGACAGCTTGTCGTGACCCAGACTTAATTGCTTAGGCAGCAGGTGCTTTTAAATAAGAGAAAAAGCAACAGAATGATAGTGCAGTTGGATTTGTGCACTCTACTGTATCTCATTAAATGCTTGTTCAGGTTTTGCATCTTCTACATTTATAACACACTGTTACGATTTTTCCCCCCCCTCCTTCCTGTACTGCAATTCGTAGATATTTCTCTGATGGCTTTGCCTCCATGCCACGCCCTTTGCCAGTTCTATGTTCTAAATGGTGAATTGTCTTGCCAACTCTATCAGAGGTCTGGAGATATGGGACTAGGAGTGCCTTTCAATATTGCCAGCTATTCACTGCTCACATACATGATTGCCCATGTCACAGGGCTAAAGGTAGGCTATTTAATCATTTTACTTAATCTTGTCTGAGAAGTGAGGGATTAAAAGATCAGCTTCTTCATGTCATGTCCAAGAAAAACTGGAATGAACATGCAGTTCAGAACCTTGCTGAAATATGTGTAAGGGCCCCGTGAATTTAATGGAATTGTCTCTGCTCTGTATGGGTGGTTAGGATCAGCAATGTAAGAATTCTTAAATTCAGATCAAACAGACAAAAGATCCTCTAGGTCTTTTTAACTGAACATGTCAAAACTGCCCTGTTCCACTAGTCTGCCTCTTAGAAATCTGAACTGAGCACTTGTCCTTATGGGATAATAACATACAAGTGATTAAATTTGTAGCATGTGTTTTTTATTGGAAGCGAACAGTAGCTCAGCGGTTGCTGTCAAGGTTCCAGTTTGGATATTCTGCCCACCTAACTTCCAGCTATGATTTCAGCTGGGTATTTTTTTCATTTACTACTGTAGATGATTATGTAGAGTGGTAGTATGTGCTCAAATAGCTACTGCCCTGACTCCAGAGCTGTATTTTGTAATTTGGCAGAGTAATTCAAATGCACCACAGTCTTGTACAAGTGGAAACCCTCTTTTCTTTAGATTATGTAAAAATTTATACTGGTAAGGCCATTTGGGCCTGATCCTCCTGCTACCAGCAACATGAAGGGGAGCTTAAAATAGAGAAGTAGGGAAGAACTGGACAGACAAACACAAGAAATTAGGCCAAGGTACTAGAAAACGTTAAGTTTAATGTTATGTCCATAAAGCAGCTGTTGTCTTTGAGCCACTTCCTCTCACAGCTTTGGTGGTTTTTAGCATAATATATCCGAGGGCTGATCTACATTGGTCAGAGGCCAGAAAAAGAGGTGATTTAAGTTAAATTAGATTGCTCAGGGGAGCAGAACTTGCAAGATTGCAAAACCCATCTGGGTGCTTGATAAGTGCTTTGAGGTTTAGCCTGTGACTGACGCCTCCACTGCCACAAACTACATTGTTTAGTAGTGGCTAAGGCAACTAGTTTGAAAGCAACTTTGGCAAGTCCTGCTTATTAGAAGTAGAGTGAAAAAGCTGGATGTCACTTTCACATCTGTTTCCATCTTGGTGAGCAGATTAGCAGTGCTCCATTCATTTACCAAAGCTATTATCCTAGCAGGATTTCAAAGATAACTTTTTGGGTAAGCTAGTGTAAATGTCATTATATTTTTCATTAATTGTGCGTTAGTCTGGGAAGATAGTGTCCTTCAAAGCTTTCAGGGATGTCTTGATAATCCAATTCAGTACAGAAGCTGCAATTCCACACTAGATGTAAGATGCTAAGAATCAATACTGCAAGCATTGTAATGTTTTGCTTTCTTGAAACCTGGCTATTTGAAAACCACATGTATTCTCCTTTCTCTTCAGCCTGGAGAGTTCATACACACGTTAGGAGATGCTCACATATATCTGAATCATGTGGAGCCTCTCAAAGTTCAAGTAAGTACTTACTCTGTATTCTTGTATCCTTTTATCTTCCACAATACTTATCCAATACAAAGTTATCTTGGTATTATAAATACCCTTTTGCAAATATTAATTTGTGTGGCTTTTCTTCTTGTTTCTGCCCTAATAATTGTAGTACCTTAACCTCTATTCAACCGAGGTCGCAAACACAAATACAATACAAACATGATTGAAATGTACATCAGTGTACTATTCTAGAACCAAGTTAGAGATCCAGAATCTGTACCCCTACTTTTGACTTCATCATTCCAAAACATTAGAAAACCATTCCACCTGATACAGATAAACACAAAATAAAATGTCTTTGTAGTATATCAGAAGAGGATAACTTATCAATTCACAGAGTTAATCAGTATTACTATTTGGCTGGATAAGGCTATATTTTCTTCAGGAAGTAATTTGTTGCAGTTATTTCATTAGACTTATCTTGGACTGAATGTCCTCACCATGTGTAAGGTTCAAAACCGTCCAGAGAACTAGTTATTGGTTCAGACACAAATGTTCAGTGAGAAACTGCAGCACATTTGATGCTCACCTGGGTCAGAATTTCCAATTTAGTTTCCTCTGGAAGGAATCTAATTTTTAACCACAAGAATTGCTCTGCAAACTGAAAATGCTTGCAGTGCATTTGGGTGATCAGAGTATCCACTTTAAAATTATTCTACTGCTCCCTATGAAAATACTAAAGTAGATTCCACCTAACTGGAGTATAATTTTTTCTTTTTTTGAGTATAAAGCTTCTTGGGGAGGAGGGAAAATCTATAGTGTAATCTGAATTGAGATTAATGAGATCTAATTTATAACACAAAATCTCTGCCCTCAACTTTTAGCTTTATACAATAAGCTTGCTTTTATTTCAGCTTCAGAGAGAGCCAAGACCTTTCCCCAAACTCAGAATTCTTCGTAAGGTTGAAGACATCTGTGACTTTAAGGCAGAAGACTTCCAGATTGAAGATTATAATCCTCATCCGCCTATTAAAATGGAGATGGCTGTTTAATGCTATAAACCAGCTTTTATTAATGTGGTAATGTACCTAAACTACTTAGGTTTCTCTGTCCTTAAAGTTATGGGAGTTTTATGTACTTCAAAAGATACATACTTCGTTATTGAAGAAGAAACAGATACTAGTAGACCACTACTGCCTTCAGTACCAAACTCTAGTCGTACAGAACAGGTGATCATTTATTCCTACTATACTATGCCGGTTTTAAGTTGTTGATGAAGTAGTTTTCTACATGTTGTTTCAGTTACCGGTGGCCACTTCTGTTACCATTCCGGTTACTATGTGTGAGTAGCACTTGCTTATGTGCTTTATTTAGTACTGCAAATAAGAACTTTTATGTACGATAGAGGATTCTTTCAAGGTTGTAGAAGTCTTTAAGTATGTTCTAAAGAGTATATGTTTAATAAAGCTTTCTAAAAAAAATCTTTTTGAAGGGATGATGCATATTTAATTTTAGTACGTTTGCTTATAGTTAGTAGTAAATAAGAGTTGGAAAGCAAAGGTAAATTTTGTCTTACTTTAGGATCTTGGAGGGTGAGATCTAGCAAGAAAAACAAACTCAGACTTCCCATGGTCTTGATATATGAACCAGCAAGAAGACAAAAGATCTTAATGGAGCCTTGTCTGAAATGCAATCTCTGCATAACATTTCTGTATCAGCATTTGTTTTATTTCCCAGCCCTACATGAATGATGAATTTGATACAAATCAAAGAGAGCTGTAGTTAAACAGAAGTTACCAGGTAGTATTAGTAACAATCTGTCTGTCATCATTTAAGACCAGATCCCACAGACATATGGACTAATTTTGCAGCCTGGGGCAGTAAAAGTTAGAGATAGTAATATTTATAGGATTGAAGCTTATTAATTAAAGCTTAGCAGAATTCAGCTTTCATCTGTCCTTATCCTTGCAAATTCTGCAGTAACTTCAGTCCTTATAAAATTCCTCTTTAAGAATTCAGTTGTGAATAGATCTACAGTTAATATTCAGACACAGCATATTCAGTACATATTTGAAGACATGGAGAAATGCATAGTAATTTGTATTTGAAATATCTTGATTAATTTTTAGAGTCAGTAAACAATGGTAAATGTCGTTGTACAATTTTACAATTTGAGATAAATCTGAGAATTTAATAAATAGTGTGCTTTGATTCCATTCATTCAGAGGCCTGCGTAAGAGGACTCGCATCTTTTTTAAACTAACTGATCATAACTTTCAGAAGCACATTTTGCACCAAAGTTATTTGCAAATCTCATTATACTGATACTCATTGTACTGATTGCTGATCTTCAAACTAAGCCATGTCATGTGCTCAGAAAATAAGTTTGAGGAATCTGCTTCTCAGCTAAAATCTTACAGGGTTAAATAATCAATGCTGCTGTGCCTTTTGGCTTGAAAGGAGCTTCTGCCAAACTTCTCCATCTGGAAATGGATAGTTCCTTGCAGAGTATTCGTTCACTTCAGTAGAATATCCACATCTTTTATAGACTTTTTTAGACATTCAGACAACAATGAAGACATTGCAGTTGGGTAACAAACTTTCTTAGCTCTTCAAGACTGGAGTATGAATTTGTGTCTTCCTTTGAGCCTGTCTGAAAGACTAGTGGGAATCTTCTTCCCAATCAGTCTTACCCTATCCTGTTGCCTGGTTAAAGCTATGGGGGAGAACAGATGTTGAGGGTACGCTCTTAATATCTTTATATGTTTGCTAGATGAGTCAGTAACACGAACTATTAGACAGACCTGGTGATATTCCCAGGACTGAATTCTGACTAGGATTACACTCTATAAATCAAGGTATAAATCAATAACCCTACATCTTCACTGTAATAGGCCTTCTCTTACCCCTTTTTTCAGTATAAGTATACTGAAGACCACATGAAAGGTCTGCTTTATGTATTAAGCCTTTCAAGTCTTTCCTTGCAGTGGAGATACTTTACTTTGTAGCATACCTGAAGTAGCATGTAGGAAGCATTCTTTATTACTGCAGGATATTGAAGGTGACCTACAAATTCACACGTCCTGGAACTGAAAATGGAGCTCAGATATACAGCACCTGAAGTCACCAGTCCAATCTCTGCTACCAAGGGCAACAGTTTCCTATATCTACTTACATAAAGCACTCAGCTTTCACTGTAACACTAGTTGTGCCTTTCTGCCCTTGTTTGCTACTGAAAATGCATTCAGGACAGTAGTCTTAGAAGATAAATTGTTTTCTAATTTCCACCAAGTAGAACTTTTTAAGCTTGAACTGTTGTTCTCTTTTCCTGACATTTAGACCAACACAACAAATTTGCAGAAAGAAGGTGTCGTTACCTTTTGTAAGTACATCAAATGTAAGTAGGCCACTACTTATTAGAAAGGTTCTCCTCAGTATCTATTGTAGTCCATCTTCCTTGAACAGAGATGATCAGACTGTACTTGCTATTTCAGCTGAGATCATATGAGAAACTTGATACATGGAGGAATCAAACCTATCTTTTTCTGAGGCTGCATTAAATGGACACTCCATAGCCAGCCTGTAGTTAAACACACTTGAGTCTTCTTTGAAATCACTGAACACACAGATAGTAGTATTCTTGTTACTAGACCTGAATACCACATCACATGCTCCTTCCAATAAATTTCATCTCAGCTGTAGTAGTCTTACATTTTAAAGTAATCTAGTTCAGATATTCTAGGTGTCATCTGCGTTAATGATACCTCCCAGCTTTGTCAGCAGCTTCTTACTGTGTGTATACTTCTAAAAGTTAAAAGTTCTTGAATGTATTTACAGTCCTCTAGCATACAAGAAAACAGTTTAAGTTGCAAATTCACTTAACAGTTCTGCCTGCACTTAGCAAGTTAAGTTCCTTTTGCTGGAAACCACTTTATATAACACGTCAGATGAGGTGGAATCTGCAGGGCATTTTAACAAGTGTAGCCAGAGATGATGTGAAACAAAATGTTGGCCTCAGGGCCTGGCTAGTGGGAGTTAGCAGTCTCAGTGAAGTTAACCAGGATAGGAAGCCAAGAGAAGAATTTAGAATGAGAATCATTTCATAAGTTAAAAAGAAGTTAGTCTAATCAGAAGGAAAACTTAAAAAAACATTTTAAGGATTACCTTTATGAAACAGAACAAATGGTCTGTTCTCACACAGGTGTATGGGCATACATAGCATGCTTAAACAGACGAATATATATAGCTCTGGAAGAGCTACTGCTTTTCAGTATAGGAATTAACTGTAACTTCACTGTTCACCTTTATCAGCACAATTTACTACCAATAGGAGTTGATGAAATGAAGCTTGTACATTGAACTCCAAGAAGGTTTATGCTGCTCAAAAGATCAGAAAGATTTAAAAAGCAGATGTTAGACAGCAGACTTTAATGTGAATAAAAGTGAAAATACAAATATTTTAAATTAATAGGTATGAGAATTCTATGATTTCAAGCAAAAAAATTCAAAGAATTTTAATATAGAGACTTAAACAGGAGGTACTCCTGTTTTGATTTGCAGAATATGAAGACTGATCACTGCTGCAAAGATGACTAGTAGGACTGCAGGCTATATTCAGAGCAGCATTTTAGACAAAACGTGGGGCATTGTTAGAGCCTTTTGGGAAGCTATGAAAGGAACCCACAGGCCTGCTGAGAGAAGGGGGTGTTCTTGGACTTACTTCCTGATGAATAAACTGTCCCAGCAGCTCCCTGTCCCTCGCACTCCCCAGCTGATGACTTAAAAAGCTGTACAGGTGGTGTTAGAAGTCAGTTCCTTACCAGCTTTGCATACCCATAGCATTTTTGAGTCCTTGCCATTTGCTCTGCTGACTGCTGCACTCATTCTGCCTCACAATTTGGCCTTGAAGAATTTCCTGTCTTCTGTCATTCCTCCTCTGAATGCATTCTTTTATGATTTCCCCACTTTCCAAGGTCAATTCAATCAACTTGGAGATGACAAAGAAATTTCTTACCACTTTGCTCAAATACCAACTCCCTCTATGTTCTACCTTCTTAAGCAAGCTTTCGTAACCCGCATTATTTCTGACGTGTTGTTATATGTTGCAAAATTGGCCTTACTGCAATACCAGACAGAATATTAGTTATCTGGTCATGACAGATGAGGGGTCAGAAAAGAAGGAACTGTTTTTGAATTTTGAAACGGACACCTACCTGTTGAGCCATCAAAATCAATAGTCTGTTAATTAGTCTGACTTGGTGAGTTTGCCACCATAGTGACTGGCATCTGTGAAGTGTCTGAATACGGAATACAGCCCAGGTTTCAAGTACCTTTATCAAAACCACAAACTGTTCATTTTTACCTGCTTGAAGTTTAATCCACACTTCTAACTTCGCTTTGTAGCCCACAGGTAGGTGGGCTTGTAGAGTAACAAGACAGATGCATGCTGTGACCACCATGTAGCAATATCTTTTTTAAGAAAAAAAAAGATGATCACTAGTCAATTGCTGCTGGAGTATTTTGTGTAACTAACTTGCTTTCAAAGCTTTCAGGTACTGGCATATAATCAAATATTATCAAGTGCTGGAATAATTCACAGAGACCCCCATGTCCAGACTAGAGAAAGACAGTGCCCAATACCAAGACATCGAAAGCCCTTTGGTGCAGCCCTACGGCATGACATGAAACAAAGAAAATTACAGCAGTGCATGCAAGCTTATGCTCAGAAATCACAAGTGTGACAGCTGAAGAAACTAATCAGACTAGCTTGGAGGGTAGGGACAGAAAGATTTTCTCATTGCTGCTGCATTTTGCAGAGCCTTACTCTGCAACTTTTTGGCCATCAGCAGCACAGACAAGTTTTTATTCACACTTCCCAGCCTGCTGCTGTCAATTTGGAGATCACTTGAGGCCTTAGCTTGTAGAAGCTGTTTAAATATCGCTCTGTTGTGGCAGTGTATGGAAAAAAATAAAAAGTTAAGACCTGAAGTCTCCCAGATTAACATATTACAAGAGCTGCTGGCAAGTCATATAAAAACATTGGTATAGTGTCCCTCCTGTGTGTCTCAATAAATCCAAATTATTTTAATTACTCCATTTAAATGAAAGATCACATGAGAATTTGGATGAAGTGAAGTTCAAGGATGTTGCCAATATTAAAAATAATCAGCTTATACTTGTAATGTTAAGACCACTACACCTGTCACAATGAACTGAGGCATACTGAAAAAAAAATCGGTGTGCCAAAGGGCATAGTCGTACTGGAATGAGTTTGGAAGTTACTGCCCCTTAACTGGATTTTGAACCGCGTAAGTGTAAGTGAAGCGAAAATGCCAAGTGAAAAGGGCTCTTCCATTCCAGGACAAGGGCAGTGGGTTAAGCTCCACAAAGGTAGCTCAGTTCATAGGGAAACCACTACGTAATTCTTGCATGGACTGATCAGGCAGCTCTGCTAGATAATTGCCTCACAGACTGCCTCAAAATCTTCTTAGGATTTAGGCTCCTTTAGGAGCCAACTCACCCCTCTCTGATCACGCAGCCGTGTCCCCAGGCAGGGACTTGGGGTACACTGGGGACTGGGCTCTTAGCCCCATTTCAGCATGCTCAGGACTGCACAACTTTGGGATATGCTTGCCTATGTGAATGGGCAGATATTCCCATTTTGAGACAGCTAAAGTGAATATAGCAGTGATTCTGCTACAGGAACTCATTCCTTCTGGAGTCCAGCCAGATGAGAAATGGCTGTGTAGACAAGATATGCTTGA
Organism: Burhinus bistriatus; assembly: GCA_013397275.1. Classification (NCBI taxonomy): domain Eukaryota; kingdom Metazoa; phylum Chordata; class Aves; order Charadriiformes; family Burhinidae; genus Burhinus; species Burhinus bistriatus. Next base: position 218,399 of record VYXH01012657.1, read on the forward strand.
ATAAGAGTCAGGATTCGATTTCTAGCTGTGCTACAGATTTCCTGTCTGGAGCTTGGCTAAGTTGTTCAGGACTGGGCCTTACTTTGTAAAGCAAGGCTATACTAATGGGTAATTCAAACCCATCCTAATAGATGTTCATGAGAAGACACCCCCCTCCCCAAATTAAGTGTCCTATCTACTGGTAGATAACAGCTAAGAGCGAGAAGCACAATGAAATATGTTGATAGCAGGGCTTGGCATTTGCAACTGGCAGCAGAGAAACTATGCTAATGCAGTCACTGTTGTCTCCAGTTGCTGCAGAGAACCAGGAATTTGTTAATTTGCATTGTTTGGCTCTGTAGATTTGGTATCAAGACTTGGCAAAAAGATGGGTACAATAAAGAACAATTTACTTTAGGTTGGAGACTGGTATTCTAAAAGGTACCAGCCCATGTATTGACACCTTGCTATTTACGATATATCTGGGAATTAGTTATGGTCTTTGGACTCATTAAAAATATTTAATGTGAAAAGTATTCAAATACAGCTGATGGCCATGACTTACTACTAATGCTAGCAACGAGTTTCCTTGTGGTAAAGGGAAGATTCAACCTTATCAAATAGCTGCATATATACTGACCAAATTCCTCCTAAGGCCAGACAAGGCGCTGCGTGCACTGGCAGGCCTCACCCTGACCAGTCTCACAAACATTCAAGACTTGCTTCTGGGTTTTAATTCCCAGCTGAGTTACTCAGTAGCATAAATAACAGAATAACAGTTGATTCAGCATACTGTTTTCTACTCATTTTATAGAAAACGTAACACATTATAAAACTTTTTATTGATTTTTTTTTTTCTGCTTTGTCTCCTCCACAAGCAATGTAAAGAATTACATAGCAGGGTATGTGGAGCAGTAAAGAAATGTACTTACTGTACATCTGGGGTTTTAACAGTGCTGCTAAGTATAGCGTGTTGGGAGCACAAATTCTGAACCAAACTTCCGATTTCACTGGCAACCACACATTTTAAAAAAAAAACCAACATTCACATTTCATACTAAACATTGGCTGCCTTCCTCATGCAGGCCTTACAGTCCTTTTACATATTTTTTTTTAGAAACAAACTATTTCTTTAAACTTAAGGGAATACAGGTGCGGAATGAGTGTCAAGGTCCTGTAGCAAATACATTTAATGGTACTCTGAGTAACTAATTCAACCTGAACTCTGAATATGTGAAGGAACAGTATCAACATTACCCTACAGTACTGACTGGAGTCACTGTATTATTACTGAAATAAAAATTCAACTCTCCAACCTTTGAAATGGTTGCATGTCCCATCTGGACTTGCATATCTTCATCTGGAAAAGTTGGCTCCTTAATCCATGAGGGTTTAAACTCAGCTGGTTTAGTGACCCACTCTATTGCTTCCTTTATTTCCCATTGTTGGTTTGCATCCAGCATCTGGGGATAAGGAAAAAAGAATCAAATACGCTGAAGGAGTCTATTGACTTTTTTTCTGTCAAACTCTCATAAAAATAGCTGCAAAATTGATACGAAGTCGTAGAAATTCAGTAAGTAGAAAGGAAATGAAAAGCTGGAATTACCATTCTGTCTATATTGTACTTTTGGCCACACTTATGCTGAGTTGCAATGATTACAGCAATATCCAGACTAGGTTTGAACCAAGCAGATCAGGAGCTGTAGGAAGTAGGGAAGAGTCTTCTGTGGGAATGAGTATATCTTGGCAGCATATACTTGAGTAAAGCCCCCTAAAACATGGACATGGCTGCCTGAAATTTTCAGCAGAAAAGCTTCTTGACAAAAAAATGCAGTAGTTTAAATGAGTTTCTCAAGCAGCACTTCTCTCCCACACAAGGGAGAATTTTTCTCCCTACAAAAGTGAAACATCTGAAAATGATGCCACAGTTCATCTGTAGGCTCTTCAGGTTCTTGCCATCCTGTATTCACGGAGTTCCTTGTTCAGCGTTTCATGATACATGGCATCTCATGAAAGCTCCGTGCTGCACTGCAGCACCCAGAGTAGGTGGGCAGCTGTGGTGTGACAGAGAACACACGGGGCAAAGAACCCAGCCCATAGCAGTCAACAGAGTAACATTTCCAAATCAAAATGTGTGACGTCCATCTAATTATTCCTTTTCATTCAAATATTTTAGTTTGAAAAACTTAGTTTCCAGTTTATTTTTGGCCAAACATGGGTGAAAAAATATTAACAGGCTTTCCTCTGGAAGCCTCCCTGGATATAAAAGACACTTTAAATCTTCTAGAAGACAACCCTAGAAGTGGGATTCCCCTGCAGACTTGAATGGGAGTTCTGGCACAGAAACACAGGATAAAATTCTTAGTGATACATCTTATTTGGTCATGTCCAATACTGCTTTTGGTTGACATATATCAACATTTGTTGCCATCATTATTCAGGATTTGAAGAAGGAAGAAAAAAATATTGGTCAAGAACCGTATATAATAATAATGGTCTTAAATAGAAAATAACATAGTATAGTAGCAAAAAGTGATATTCACCATTATTTTGTCTGGGCCAATCATTTATCGTACAAATCTGCAACTGCAAATATTATCCTGCAGATCTGCACCCACCTTTACTTTGAACCTAGATGCATATTTGGAAGAAGATACAGATCACTTCTGAATGATTAATGCAGCAGTAAACTGGAATCCATAAACTAGAATTTACAATTTCAGCATCACTGTCTTACAAAAAGAACTTTCTTATACTTCTCTTCCCTTGTGAGTAAGCTTCATCCTACTCTGAAAATAAAACAGCAATGTTTTTTTCATAAATCAATGGAAACACATTTATCTTCATTTATGATCAGCCCTCAGCTTTGCCATACCATTACTGTTGTTCTGCACTGCAGCATTATGCAGTAGTAGAAGGGGGAAGTGTCTGAGAGATACAGAAGCAAAGTCATCACTGCCTATATCCTAGACCTCGAAGAGTTAGACTAGGTCTAGTCCATCTATTCAAAGCATAAAACACAGAATAACACTCAATACAAGGGTTTACTATACATTGTCCAGTCTCCTCTCAAAGCCTAAGTGTGTAAATGCAAGCAAAGTTACATCAATTATACATAGAATATCTTGAGCTGGAAGGGACCCATAAGGATCATCAAGTCCAGCTCCCTGCTCCTCACAGGACTACGTAACACTATATCATGACTAAGAGCGTCCTCCAAATAACTCTACCACACTGCATTTAGTATAATATTAATTTACACATTTTCAGAATAAGAATAAGCTTTTTATTTCTTCCTAGGAGGTAGCAGAAAACCGTCAGAAAATGAGATCGGATATATGAATAACATCCAGCTGAACCAAACTACTCAACCCAGCTAACTGGCTAACTGGTTTAATATGATTAATTTTTTTAATCCAGGTATGAACATCCCACAACTCAGCAACACTATTTCTAGATATACCAAGGCATCTATTTCCCAGAAGATAAATCTGATCTGTATTAACTGAATCTGACACCAAACTGTCAAAAGCTTTCACAGAAAGGCAAGCACATGCAACTCTATCTGGCAATAAGGATGCTGCTTTAGGAAGGAAGTGAAGGGCCCTCTGCTGCTGAGTTTCAGAGTATCCCTCAAAGCCAAGGCAACCAGAAGTTCTAGAAGAAACCAGCAATTATCAAACTTTTGCAGTTCATGTTGTCTATGAAGGAGACATTCCCATTTCTCGTCTATGAAGTTACTGCAGGTTAAGGGCACTGTGCTTCTGAACATAGCTATCCAAGCTCAGACTTCATGTGTTTTCATTAACACTCTTAATGATCACACTTTTGGTTAATTTGTATCACTGTTGTGAGTATCCCTATGTGCATAAGCTCCTTGCCTAAACCACACAACTGCACCCATGCAAACTTGCTTTTACACACAATATACCAACTTGAAGAGACTTCCATTTCTACCTTAGTACCTTGTTCTCAATACTCATATTCCTTGGGTATATCCCTTACTGGGAAAATTACTTAAATGACATTGGGCCTGCTTTTAACCTCCCAAAATGGATCTGCAACGTTGCATTTTCATGCAGTCCAGCAAAACTTCTTCTGTTAGCATTTCCCCACTTCACAAACCATTTGAAATCTTACTATTATAAGATCGAACATTCAAACCTGTTTTACCTGCTGGTCTGAGTAGCCCAGCCAGGCACAGGATCTTGTATAAGCCAGATATCCATGCTTCTACATTTGCTGTTCTGAAACAGATGAGGACGGTTTCAAGTCAGGCTGTGTTTTAGTCAACAGAGGATTATTTTGTTAAATAGTGCATCAAAGAATGTTCTTTGGGGAAACTGAAGGATTGGAGGTGTTTTGACTTCTTTTTTTCAAATCAAATAGGTCAATTTTGCTGAATTTATTCCTAGCTAGTTCATTGCAAGAGAACTGCAAACCAGGTAAGTCCTTGGAAGAAGCAGAGAACAGCACAATCTCCTTGCTAACTCAACACAAAGAGTTATATTGCAAAAAGTCACCACTGTAGCACAAACCAAATGTCTGACTTTGCACTCCTGGAACATGTGAGTAGATGCTAGCAAACAACAGGCTTCATCTCGCACAGTCTCCTTCCCATTCTCTAAGAGATGTAGAGCATGGATGTGTTTAAGCTCACCCCTTTCCTTTTTCCCAGGCAGACCATTTTGGAGTATTTCTGGAGGGGAACAAGCATAAATACCAAATTACACTGAACAACAACTTCTCTCACCCTGCAGATTTCATCATTATGGTTGTCCTTCCAACCTGTCTTAGTCTCACAGGCTGGTGTAATCCTGAGTGAGCTAACCCCACCAAAACTGATGAGACAACCAAAGGATTAGGAAGATGGAGGGTACCAAAGTCCGGCTTTGAAGGAAAAATGACTTACATAAGCTTCTTCATCTGTTAGCACATCAATAATATATCTGAAATCCATGCAGAATAACAGTTGTTTGGCAACCTGATTCAAGGATGACATATAAAATAAAAAAGCATAGCATAATAAAACAGTATGATGAAAAAACATTAAGTAATGCTAGTCACTTGAGGAGTGGCTGTCAATCTTTCCCCTATTTCTCTGAAGCAAGCAGGGAGTTGAGACAGCAGATACTCTAAACCTTCCCCCCCAACCACCGCATCAGCTTGTGTTGCACTGCCAAACGTGTAAGTGTGTGGCTAATTTCATGGCTGTGAGTAGTTGGTAATAAGCCCTTTTCAGCTTCCTTTTAAACTCTGTCCAAGCAGGAGTAAAAAATTAAACAGGAAAGCCAAGTCACACTTTTCAGCTGTCCGATTAAGTCACAGAAGCGCCCCTTTTGTCACATCTCCTGCTCTCAGGGTAAAAAAACAAACAACCCATGTTCTTTTAGAATAGGCTCTTTTAGGTCTTAAAACTGAGCAGAATTCCCCCAAAATGACTGATCGCTTCAGTAAACAGATCAACACTAGGCCCAACCATTTGCTAGCACACAATAGTAGCATATACAGTTCAATTCTAGCTTTTAGTTTTCAGTAGTTAGTTTAGTTTTCAGTAAAGAGTTATTTTTGGAAAAAAAAGCCCCCAGCAATTAAAAAAAAAGTAAAACAACCCCCCAATTATCCAAACTTGAAGAAAAGCAGCTCCTCTGCCAAATCTTAAACAAAGATCTACTTTAAGTACACTGTAGACATCAGTTCCCACTGCCAGCTATGACGCTCGAGCTGGACAAGACAAGCTGTTCAACTTCCCTGGAAGAGGGGCTGGTGTGCATAAGGGTAGGCACATGAAGAGGGCATGTTGGGAGGGAAGGACACCTCTGAGCAGAAGGTAACACCCACTGCCAGGGAAACAGCTTCTGTCTGAAATGAGCTGTAAGACCATTTTAGTTTGGACACCAACTAAAACGCGTACTCTTCTAATACAGTTAAAAACAATAGGGCCCAGTTGCCTTCAGACTGGAATGTAACAAGATTTCCTTACTATGTCGACTAGTAACTTCCACATAAACTAGAAAACAAAACAAGTTAAATAACTGGAACCACATGGATGCCATAAAAGAGATAAAACGCAGATGCGTTTTTCTTTCTGAGGAAGCGTCATGAAGTGCAAGTATGTTTACATTTGTCACACAAAGTTAATTACTAACACCAAAGCAATGTGGTTCTCAACCCCAAGCAAGAACATTTGACAATTTCCCCTGAAAATCGTTAAGGACTGAGCATCCTTCTTAACCTGGTTTCATTATGGAAGCAGTGGGGTGATTATTAAAAGAAAAAAAAACGCCTCATACCAGCTATCTGAAATGGTGACCTTCCCTCTGGCCTTCTCCCTTGCTGGAAATCATCATCATACAAACTACCCTTTCAACATACAAGATGTCTCTTTGTGAATTTTCTGATGAGCCTCTTTTTTGCGCTTGGACTTCAGCAAGCTGAAGGTTGCTGATTGCTTTCACAAGCAATGATACGTGAAGGCTCAATCCAACAGAGCAGAAGTGAAGAAAAGAGTAGATGCTGGCACGCCTGAGCTGGTGGGACTGAAGCCCACTTTCCCCTGCAAGCTCTACAGTCAGGGCAGTGTGGTGGCGTGTCCCAAGCCACATGGTACATGAGTGTGCACAGCGGCGACTCCAGTCAGTGCTACCTACAGCTTTCTGCTGTTTGTGTCCTCTTAAATCGGAAGGTCTGCAAAGAGCAGACCTGAAGGGGTCTGAAGTGCTAGTTCTGGACTAGGACTCCACCATACCAAGGGTTTTAAGCTCACAGAGCAGAAGGCCAATTTTTGACTCTCACAACCTGAAGGGTTACCTGGCCTATGGGTGTGGAAAGATTCTGTAATACACAAGGACACGGAAGCTTTATTCTCTAATTTTCTTTTCTTTTTTTGTTGCAGACTACCACAAATACCACAAATATCACCACAAGCAAGTATACTACCAGAAAAATCGCCACTAGCAAACATACTTGCCTGTGATTAATAAAATGAATATGAATGAATATGTATCAAGCTATTACAAATTACTATCAGCAATCAATAATATAGTATCAATCAATAGTATGGTATCAATCAATAGTAACATCAATCAGTATTGTAGTACAACCAATAACAGCAGCAGCCAAGTAGTTATATACTATTACAGATTACTACAGCTTATCATTAATGAAGCAAACTTATCAACAATATAACAGCAGATATGTTTATGACATATTACTTATATGAATATATGTAGTATCGATATGAAGTGAATTAGATTTCAGAAGGAGCCAAACCATCCCAAAAGGGGGAAACAAACTGTCCCCAAAGCAGGGGAGGACAGACCGAGCCAATAGGACAGCAGAGTCCCACTTCCAAAATGACCTGCGTCACAGACTCTAATTTCAGCTAGGCATCACTGGGGAGAGCCCTAGAGCTCATAGAAAGTTTGTGTGGGATTCAACTGGGAAGTTCTCAGAGAAAGGCTCAATTTTGGAAAAAAATTAAATCTTTTTTATATCACAGAGACCTAAGAGGGAGTAGGACATTGAGCAGCCAATAGATGCTGCTAATTTCTATTTTTCACCTGTAAGAGCCAATAAGTGATGTTGGGTTTTGTTCCTTCAGAGCAAGTTTATTCTTCAGACTGTTTTCCACCTTCTTGGATGATAAATTGCCATTACAGTCCCTTGTTTTGCATTTATTGGTGGTATCGGTGGATGTCTCTGGTTTCTAGGTACCCTGGCTGCACTTCAAAGAGGCCAGCTGCACTTTTCAAGGATGTTTTTTTATGGTTCAGAGGGCTAGTCTCCAGGCTCATGGTTCCAGTCTGGCAGCCCTCTATCTGTCAGTATTTTTGAGTAGTCGGTATCTTTGGTTCAGTAATTTCCCCTTCTAATCAGGCCACCTTTATGGCTGCTCACTTCACTGCCTAAATAGGTTATTTTTAATATCCAGTAACATGCTAAGTATACAAGATTTGGGTCCCAGATCAACAGCATATTCAGTAGGGAAGTGGCTAAAGGATTAAAATCTCAGATTAAAATCTTCCAGTAAGAAAGACGAAATCAAGACAAGGGCATACAGAGAAACATCTGATGAGCAGGGCTAGGCAAAAATCTTTTCTTTCAGAAATGCCAGAGCTCCAACTCTGAAATGTCCTGACCAACTCCATCACTAAGCACTATGCAGTTGCTACAATTTTCCATCCTGCAAAAATTAAGCAAGTGCAGAGGCAACGAGAACTCAGCAATGCCTGTACTTTGTTTGACGTTTTAAAGCTAAACATATGTATAAATTACTGCAAAATCAAAACCAGATGTGCAAATGAGGGCAACCAGGAGCAGGGAATCTCTCTGAATTAATGAGCATTCCTATATTGAGATCCCAGGAGCATTACCTTTCCTTCTCACTTGGCCCACAGAGCATTCAGGACAGCAGCTATGGCCAAGTGCACAGCACCCTTCTCTGGTCCAACCTGTTGAGCAAACAAACGTACATCCACCCGTGTCACCCACAGTGGTTTGATACTCACTGATGTCTCAGTTTCTGTTAAATGATATTTTGGTCACCAGAGATTAAAAGACAGCACTGTTGATGACACAGCAAGGGGAAAAGTCACTGATACTGGAAAAAAGGAGGAATCTATATTGGTTAAAAATTACAAGAGAAGTAGATATTGAAATGTGCGACTTGTACCAAATACCCACCTGGAACTCTCTGAGTATTCACTTTCACACTGGCGTGCCTTAGCACCAGATATATTCCCAACTTCCAAGATTAAAAATGGAAATATTTTGTGAAAATGCCTGGATGCAGTCCTGAGTAATGTGCTCTAGGCATTCCTGCATCAGCAGGGGAGTTGGACTAGATGATCTCTAGACGTCCCTTCCAACTCTGAAAATTCCGTGATTCTGTGATTCCGTAATGCACAACCTACATGTTTGTTACTATCCTTTTCACAACAGCACCCCCAATGTGTCTTACCCAGCAGAGCTGCCTGTTGCTGGTGAGCTCTCTGTAGAAGTCTCCCAAGTTGTTGACAATTTCTCCCATGTCTCTATTGGCCACGTGACTAAAGAAAGCCTTGACAGCACATACAACTGCAAAGCACAGCAGAATTTACTGCCTCATTACAGCCAAATGCCTGTAACAGAATGACCGTGCGCCCTTTCCCCAGCTGATACTTCAAGAAGTAACCTTTTCTGACAGTCTATGAATTTGAAGTATCAGCATGGAACCATTCACTTTGCACCCGGATCTGGGTGGCCACTGTCAATTCAGTTGCATGGCCGTGTTCCGTCTTATACTTGCCTGTTTCCAGATGCTGACCCGTTCCTCAAAAAAACCCAAAAATTACAAAGGGCTTTCAAGATGAAGAGTTGCTCCTGTATCACTTCCCTCTGCACAGAGGAAAAAAACAGCCACCCTAGACTGACAGCCTGGAACACTGGTAAAGAGACAGAGGCCGTCAGATCACATCTCTGGGGAAAACAGCGTTTCTATAAATGAGAGCATCTTTATATACCATCCCTTTCAAGCAACTGCTGCATCTAACAGAGCTGTTTTGTTAATTGCAGTCATGTTCAAGTTCTCATTTCCTCATAAGGCATTCTGTTTCTGGCGGTGAGATAATGGCAGTTGTGGTCCAGCTGTTTCAAGTTCCCAAGACTCAAGGCTGAAGCTGAATTCTGTTTCTTTCCAGTCCTGCATACCACTACTCAACGTCAATATATATTCCCAGCAAGGGTTTTTGTTAGGGTAAACCACACGCAAATCTTGTCTAGCAAACTGCAGAGTGTCAGAGAAAGGACAGACACAGTATGAAGCCTCATGTCAACCATCATTTTCTTTAGCAGCATGGAATAAAGAGAGTCTTAAGAAATATGAGTCCATGAGTCCAATTCTGTGAGGTCTCCCCTGTTCAGGGTATTTGCTTGAGATCTGAGAAACCAGCGTCTGAACCTCAGTTTTTTAAGAACCCTTTTGTGTGATTCTGGGCAAGACACTTTACTTGCCTGTGTCTCAGTTCCTCTGCTGTTCCTACCTGCAGCACGGGAAGAATATCCCATCCCACTTTCCTTGGGTGTGATGAATCACGTACTACAGTGGCTGAGGTCATTTATGTACCTAGGCAGGTTATACCAAGCACATTTCGCTCATGATGACAGAAGGGTGTTCAGCACCTTATATTATAACAGACCAGGTGATACACAGACTCCAGTCTTCGGCTGACTAAAGATAATGTTTTATCCTTAAAGAAGCTTAAAATAACTGAGTATGTACTTGCCAGATTGCTGAGTGATTTAAAAAAAAAAAAAAAAGTACATGTTTCTGTAATAAACAATTTTAAAGGTAGATTGAAGGAGGAAAAAGCATGATATCATCAAGTCACAGGTTTTGTGGGTGTTCAGCTGATTGCTTAGAGGGTTTTGGCATATTCAGCAGTGTCAGTGGAACACCAGGCTTGAGTGGCTAAGAAGGAATTGCCCATTCTACAGTCTAGGGCATGGGCTGGCTGAAAGGGCACTAGAGAGCCCTTCTAGGGCACGGCTGCAAACCAGTAACGTATGGAAATTACATCCAAGGGATGTAACACATCCAAGGGAGCCATGAGAACCACAGAGAAACTCGCACATGTGCTCACTGGGCACTGCTCGTAGAAGAGCACCGCAGTGGCGTACTGTCATAACGAACTGCTTTGCCTAACAAAACCCTCCTGCCCGCCTGGCCGTGCGTACCGCGGTGTCCGAGCTGTGGCAGCCCAGCGAGCTGGGGAAGCAGGCACCACTGATGGTCACTGCCACCCTCAGAGGCCGAGGTCAAGCACTTACCCACATGTGAGCTGTCTGTGTGGTGGCTAGCTGTGCCCTAGGGCCACCTGGGCTAGCCCCAGGCTGAGCATGCCAAGGGCTGGCAGGGTTTTCCACCACAAGCTCCACGCTGTCTGTACACAATGATTGATAAAGCGGCTTTGAGGCAGCCAAATTGCTGTGCAGGCCCCACAGGCTTTACCCAGGTTTTTTCTTTTTTTTTTTTTTTTTTTTTTTTTTTTTTTTTTTGAGTAGCTCAGGTGCCCGTTGTGGGGCATAATGGGAAATTCCTGCAGGCTTTTCTTAGGAAATCATCTCTGTCAGCTCAAGAGCAGGAGTTGAGGTTGGTAGGTGATGCTAAAAGCTGCCCATCTGAAAGGAAATTCCCAGTAGACCAAACGCTGGATTCTGGCTGCTGCTCGGTCACAGTCTTCAGCTTGATCCTGGGTGAATCAAAATACCTGTTCTCCCCTTGCCTTAACTTGCCATCCAGAGCTAATGAAACTGATCTTATTTGTGAAGTGTTTGAGAGTGAGAAATGCTATGTAGTAGGCAATAAGGGTTGTTGGGTAAGGTGCCTTGGGAACCCTGAAGAGAGATGCTGCTTAGCAGTAGATTTCTGCCTATTGCCTGGCATAACAGTGTCTGTCTTGGGACGAAGAACACATGAGGGTTGTGCTATTTTATCGGTAAACAAAGAGCATTTGCACAAGGCAGGCTGGCCTGTCAAAGTGGATGTAGATCCCACTGCCTTCCTGAATGCCATTTGTCATCCCCAAGCTGCAGAGAGGGCCATTCCATCTTACCTTAGTGATCAGTTGAACTCAGGGGGTATATCTGTTGCTAAGTATACACACACTTGCTCTTCAAAACACTTAGGAGCAGTCTGAAAAGGCTGGGGCCATTCTAATGACAGTGGCGCCAGAAATTGTATTTAGTCTATTAGTAATCTACTTATTACAACCCACTGAAGCTATTGATTGAACTTCAGTTTCATATGGAAAAAAATCTCCCCTTGCAAATGGTAGTCCTTTGATAAACATAGCAAGAAGATTAAATGCACCTTAACAAATAACACTAAATTAAAATGTAAATACAGAAACTATTTCTATTGTACTTGCAATCTTTTAGCACAAAGGAAAGAATATACATTTATGCTAGTCATAAGCCAATTTGAAAGATGGAGCCATTTGAGAAGTGAAGAGGGTAATATAGATTGAAATCAAAACTCCAGTGAAAGTGATATGGATCTGACCTTGCTATAATAAGGCTGCTCTATTTGCCAGGCACCTTCTATTTAAAAAGGAAAAAAAAAGATGGTACATAAGGCTGCTAAAGACTTCTAATCTTTAATTCTGTGAATTCTCATATGTGTTCATGCTATTAGTGCAGAGCCACATGATGGAGAAATAATAACAGTCAGTTGTGGTGAAGAGGAAGCACCTAGGCTAGAACTGAGAGGAGAGGAAGGTGGGTAAAGGGATGTAAGGGATGTAAGTCATCTAGTCACCAGCTTCCACTCTTAGAAATGTGAGCCAACACTCTTGCCTTTTCTTGGGAACTCTTCAGAAGGACAGAACCACAGACTTGGCCTCCTTGCCAGGACTGAACAGGGGCTGCAATCTAGCATGGTCATTCACTGTTTGACAACACAGCTTGAGCATCTCTGTGAGCGGTGTATTCCACAGTTGCTGGAAGAGCCATCCTCACTGTTTTCATAATGAAGCAGTCAAATGGTTAGATGTTCTCCTTATTTGTGGCACTTTTATCATAGGAGTCATGCTGAACTGAGATTTATCCATTTTTGTTTTTGAAAGAGCAGAAGTGCTTCCTTACCCAGCAAATACAGCCCTGGCGCTTCCAAACACTGAAGCCAAGAGAAGGATCGTCAGCCCCAGAGCCCCTGGCATACTGCTCCAAATGTGAATAAATGTGGAGGTACTGAATGAATGGTGAATGCAGCAGCTGGCACCTGTTGAGGTTCAGGAAAAAAGTGAGTTGTTAGCATGCATGGGATGGATTTTCAGGGCCAAATGTAAGATGCAAAGATCCACCCATTTCCCAGTATGTACTTATCAGTAGCCTCAGCTAGTGACTCAATACCCTAGCAACACGACACAAAGGAGAGAGGTGAAGTGCTCTTACTGGAAGTAGCTTTTTGAAAAAAAAAGAAGAGGAATGCTTTCACAGCAGTCAGCTTCAGTGTTGGTACATGACTGATTCATCAACAGTGCTTGTATTCAGGTTTCCCTTTTACATTTCCAGTCTGTTCCTCAGACTCTGCTGAGTTTAACTAGGTAACTGTCCTCTCTCCTTTAAGAGCAAATCACAAGCAACATAATGGCCAACACATGTTTCTACTCACTTAAAGTAAATGAAATACTAAGAGGCGATGGACAATGTTCTGTAAAAGTACACAGTGCTATGAATACTTTAATCCCCCACAACAGTAGTTACTACAGTTTGACAAAAAATATGCCTTTAAATTAAAAGTGCCTGTTAAAAAAACAACAACAATGTGCTACCTACAAGAAGCACATTTGCATGCACAACTGACATGGAAAATACACTCAAAGACTAGGACCAGTAAAGAACATTGGTCCCATGGGTAATGCCTGAAATCTGTTAAGTTCCTAGGCATGCCATACCCACATGGAGTGGAGGGAAACCTAACACAAAATCCTACATCCACATACATCCATGAAAGAAATGCTAAGCTATTTGCTGGAGCATCTGAAATGCCATCACTCTGGGGCGGAGCTCCAGAGGCAAGCACCCGTGTAAATTTGGGATCCAAGGACCGGTATCTCTCTGGTTAGGCTTCCTGTATCATTTTTTCCGCCCCCTAAGAGCTGATCAAGGTTCTTTCTTACAAATGACAGCAAAACAATACTCTCTTTTTGTTTTGGGACTCCCCAGCTAATATGAAGGGGCTCTGCCAGGAACCAGTCAGGGTGAGCTGACCAGAATCACCATAGAGAACAGAAGCAGCACTTGGCATTCGTTACCCTTGCTCTATTTCCACTGCGCACAAGGCAACAGATGCTCCTCAGTTCCCCTGCATTTCTACCTCCTTTTCAAAATAGGACAGAGAGAACAGATGACGCCTGCTATGCCACACTCCTCAACCTGCTTCCCTCTGCCCTGTGAAGGAGTGCAGAACTTAGTACCTCAGCTGCTCACCTCCATCCTTCTATGTCACTCTCTCCCTTTCCCTCCCCTATGCTAAGGGAGAAGCAGGGAAGCTGTTGATGTTTCTCCAGCTAACACTCTCCCTCTAAGGGTAAGAAGGGAAAAGTGCAGAGAAGAAAAAGAACCTGGTCCTTGAGCAAATGCGTAAGCCTGTGGCTGCGGGTGAAGTCCTGCAATGGGTTCTGCTCCCCACTCTCAATAACATCCTAACAGCCTCTAACAGCTGACAACCACCTGTATGAGATCCACCATCTATCCCGAATTCTTGATCAGAGCCCAGGTTTTACACTCAAGGCTGTTACATCAAAAACAGATACAACCATCCCCTTTCCATCTACCATCTCTTCCCACCCTGTCTTGAAAAGGTGTCCGCCAGAGATGCGCATCATGGGGGTTCCCAGCCCTGTGCTGACTGCCAGCCTCCTGCAGCGCCTGGAAGGTCAATGGCAGTCTTGCTCGTGCATTAGGATCAGGCTGAGGTAGGTGCAAGATGTGCTGCTGTGAAGGCACCTGCACAAATACAGTCCAAATACCTACCGCACAAGATAATTGCTACTGGCTGAATCACAGCTCTGGACTTCAGCAGTTACCCACCCAGACCTGCTTATGGTGCCCAAATCGGTTACTCAAATTTAGTCTTAAATTCCTTGTCAAGGTGTGAGAGTCTGAATCTCCTGTTTGCAACGTACTGCTTACCGTGAGTGCTCCTGTGGTTTAAAACCAGTATGATTGCGTAGTTCTAAGTCCTGGGTGTTGGGGGAAAGGGGGCACAAATACAAACATCTACAGCATCTTCACAGAAAACTTAAAAACTGAGACGTTTATTGGATTGAATAGATCAAAATAAATAACAAAAGTGGAGGCTCATGAAGTTTAGTTGGTTTATATTCATTTATACTAATTCCAGCGGTGGATGATGTGTTTCAGAAGAAACAGTATTGTAGATGACTCTGTATTTCTACCCATCAGCAAACTCTAGGAGGCGCTTTTTTTTGTTTGTTTGAGGAGGAAAAAAGAAAAAGAGCTTTCCAAGGCAATTTTTCAGCGGTAAGAGCTACTCATACCCCTAGTGAAATGACAATTCAGTGGTTGCAAGGATAAGAACACGTAAGGTTCTCGTCACATAATGCTTTATGCTAAAAGAGGGATGTATTTTATCTAAATAGTAGGATTGCACACATTTTTATGTTTGGAAGTTTACTCAAAAATAGTATGAAAATATTCTTAAAATACTCCAGCTTGAAACAACACATGACAATCTGCAGGCCTAGCATGCAGAATGGGTATCACAAGGTTCTGATGGACAACAAACAGGGAGAGTACAGATTACCAGAAATCACGATTGTTGTCATTAAAAATAGTAAAACATTAATTACATTACAGGAAATATTTAAAAATACAGTAAACTTTGCAGTTTGTATGTTCTGTAAGAGTGGTTTTTAGTGCTGTATTAGTTATTATTGAAACTCAAACAGTATCAGGTCTTTAATCTACAGTGGCACTGTATATATATATCATGATTTGCGGTTTGAGTTCTACTGGTCATTGAGACAGGTGACATTCAATGAAGTTGAGATAAAACATCAGCTACCACAAGAACAAATGTATAAAATTCCCTGAAAAATGGCACAGAAGTCAACAGTGGCTGCTCATACCAGATAAAGCAAAAGAGAGGAAAAGTCTTTGCCCTATAGTGTGGCAGTGACCACCAGCTGAGAGGCTACATTGGACTTGCTCTCACAAGAATCCCAAGTTTGTCTGTCTGTCTGTCGTGGGGGTTAGTTCTAAGTCTAGACAGAATTGCTCTAGCCCATTCCTGCCAAGGAGTTCTGAACTGCTTTAGAAAACATCTCCCTCTTCACATAAATAATGCACCATGAACTCAGCATCCTTTATGAAAGTACATTAAAATAGCTTCCAGAGGAAAAAAACACCACCCAAAACTCCTGAAGGCTTTATTATCCTCCTTTTCCCCTCAACATGAAGGCTACTCTACTTTTGTCCCCTCCCGCCTCCCCCCGCCTCAAATAAGCAGATGCAATCAAGGAGAAATTTATTTTGAACCAATTCTGCAAAACAGTTCAACAATGCCATACTTTATAAAAATACTTAGTTACATAATTAAACTTATTACTATTTATATAAAAAGTGTGAATGTGAATTTTAAACTCTGTTAGGGTAAGAACCACATCAAGGTCTTCAGGTGAAACAAATAAATTTTCATAAACATACAAACTCTTTTGGAGAAGTCTTATAATACACAACCATTTACAATGAACATGTTCATTAAGTTAGTGTTTTATTCCTTTACTATACAAGTGTTATTACAATGAACTGTTCCATTCAGTAATTAAAAATCCAAACAATGCCAGTGTCATTATTGGCATTTTTTGTTATAACTGTATTAATACATAAACTCATATGATTGTGTTATTAATTTTAAAATATTTAGAAAAATTAAAATGCCATTGTATTTTTCGGTTTTTTTGATTATTTTTTTGTATGTGTTTTTTTTTGTTTTATTTTGTTTTTCTTACATAAAGCCCTTTTAAAATTTGATAACCACAGACGTATAGGTGATGAGTGATGATGAGGGAAAATGAAAAATGATGGCACTGTTCTTACAAAGATCTGTTTGGTAGTTGAATTCAATGTAGTGTAAACCCATGAAGAATGTTAAGTTTAGTACCAGAACTATATTACCAGTTTTTCTGAAATTCATTTGTTGGCTAGCTTTACAATGATAATATGAATTTCAACCTGGTAGCCAAGTGGAAGTTTAGTGTTTCAAAATTAAAGTACATAAGCTTGATCAGAAATTCGAGAACCTCATGCAATTGTTCAGTAAAAGACATGATGTTATTGCTTGATATGTCAGTAGCCAAAGAAAGTAAATCTACATGTAGTGTCAGCTGGGCTGAATGCCAGCAAATTTCAATGTCACTATATTTGGACAATATTAAATATATTTTATCCCTTTAGTTTTTAAACTTTCACATTTTCTTTTGTTTCTTTTTAGTTAAATAATTCTGTAGGAAGGGCAGAAATGGGAAGAGCAACTGTGTGTAAGTGTGTCTTAATAGTCAAGAAAAGCAAAAGTGCAATCAAATCCCTGAACTAGTGACAGCTAGCATTGGTGGCACCCACCCTTGTTAACACATATAAGCCACACACAACAGTACCAAACCTGTCTCCGAAAAAGGACTAAAAAGTGGCCATTTACCAGCTTCAGTCTTGCTTTCCTGGTGAGCTTTGTCCAGGTAGTCTTCCCATACAAAAGCTCGCTGTTGGGTTGGAGCTTAAAAGATTAAAGGCTTTTCCCCTCTGATTGTATTACATAGCTTCAAGTTCAAATATCATCATACTTTATCAACGCAATTTTATAAAATATTACCTCATTTTCTAATTACCTTCATTATTCTTAATTAGCTATGCAGAAAGAAAAAAAAAAGAAAAATCTCTCATGCTGCTTTCCAGTTACGTTAATACAAGTATTAACACAGTGCATTATGCTCTCTAATTTCGCTATTGAGGTCTACCATTTAGATCAAGTTTGTCATTCACTGTTTCAATCTCTCTTTTAACCTGCCTACCCTAATTAAGTCCATGCAAGAGGAAGCTTAAAGATCAAGACTATATATCAAATACAGTTGTACCATCTTTTTTTGGGGTGGATGGGGGGGCACACACACGTAATTTTGAACATAGGGAGTTTTACAGAACTGGAATAGAACTGCTTGGTCCCACAAAGTTCTTCTGCTTTAAAAACATCTTACCCCAAGATCACTAATTCCAGACAATTCCCTCTTTAGTAGAATGATTATCAAATGTTGGGAAAATAAAGGATTTGAAACATTGGTTTTTCTGCTATTGTTCACACCAACACTCATTTTTCTACCCCGTATTTTCAGTAAGCTTCCTTTGGACCCTGAAAGTAAGTTGGGAAAGAGGAAAAAAAATAAAAACATGTCATTGGTAAATTAGATTACAACACTTGAAAAGTGGTTTTGTGCAACTGCATTATGAAATTCCAGTTTGCCATTAAGAGCATGCAAAGTAGCAAAGATTTTCTTTCCTTTGATTCCTTACAGACGTCAGGAATTCTTTGCAAGTCTTTTACATTTGGCAGATTTGTGCATGTTAGATAGACTGTTGGCTTATAAATTGTCTCCAGGCTGGTACTGTGGTTCTGTAGCAGTAAAGTAGTCCTCCAAGAAAGACTGTATATATTCAAATGTTGGTCTCTCATCAGGGTCCTTCTTCCAACACAGTTTCATTAACTCATGGAGAGACTCTGGGCAGCCTTGTGGGCAAGGCATCCTATATCCGCGTTCCACTTGTTCCAGAACTTCCCGATTCACCATCCCTAAAAGGAAGGCATGTTAGCTCTGAATAACATTATGCAAGGAACAGTTTCCCAAAGTCTTTCAAGTGTCTCTCCAGCTGCAATGCACGTGAATCTACCATAACAGAACCTTTAATGAACACACTTTATAACGAATGAATTTTTTACATTTTGCATTAAATACATTTTCTGAAAATTATTTCATTACACTGTTAATTCCTCAATACCTGGTCCTTCTTCCATTTAGAATAATAGAATCATATAGGTTGGAAGGGACCTTTAAGATCAAGTCCAACCATCAACCTAACACTGCCAAAACCACCACTAAACCATGTCCCTAAGCACCACGTCTACCTGTCTTTTAAATACCTCCAGGGATGGCGATTCCACCGCTTCCCTGGGCAGCCTGTTCCAATGCTTGATAACCTGTTCAGTGAAGAAATTTTTCAGAATATCCATCCTAAACCTCCCCTGGCCCAACTTGAGGCCATTTCCTCTTGTCCTATTGCTTGTTACTTGGGAGAAGAGATCGAGCCCCACCTCACTACAATCTCTTTTCAGGTAGTTGTAGAGTGATAAGGTCCCCCCTCAGATGCCTTTTCTCCAAGCTAAACAACCCCAGTTCCCTCAGCCGCTCCTCATAAGACTTGTTCTCTAGACCCCTCATCAGCTTCGTTGCCTTTCTCTGGA
>VYXH01012657.1:237400-288606 GCA_013397275.1 Burhinus bistriatus
GTTTCTCCAGGAGAATGCTGTAGGAAATGGTATCAAAGGCATTACTAAAGTCCAGGTAGACAACATCCACAGCCTTTCCCTTATCCACCAAGCAGGTCACCTTGTCATAGAAGGAGATCAGGTTTGTCAAGCAGGACCTGCCTTTCATGAACCCATGCTGACCGGGCCTCATCACCCAGTTGTCCTGGATGTGCCACGTAATGGCACTCAAGATGATCTGCTCCATAAACTTCCGCAGCACCGAGGTCGGACTGACAGGCCTGTAGTTCCCTGGATCCTCCTTCTGGTGCCCTTCTTGTGGATGGGTGTTACATTTGCTAACTTCCAGTAAACTAGAACCTCCCCGGTTAGCCAGGACTGCTGATAAATGATGGGAAGTGGCTTGGTGAGCACTTGCGCCAGCTCCCTCAGTAGCCTCAGGTGAATCCCATCCGGCCCCATAGACTTGTGTGTGTCTAAGTGCTGCAGCAGGTCACTCACCATTTCCCCTTGGATTATGGGGGCTTCATTCTGGTCCTTGCCCCCATCTACTAGCTCAGGGGGCTGGGTACTCAGGGAACAACTGGTCCTGCTACTAATGACTGAAGCAAAGAAGGCATTAAGTACCTCAGACTTTTCTTCACCCTCGGTCACTATGTTTCTGCCCCCGTCTAATACAGGATGAAGATTATCCTTAGTCCTCCTTTTATTGCTAATGTATTTATAGACACATTTTTTATTGTCCTTAACAGCAGAACCCAGATTAAGTTCTAGTTGGGCCTTGGCCCTTCTTATTTTCTCCCTACATAGCCTCACAACATCTTTGTAGTCCTTTATATACTTTCTCATTTGTATACTTTCCCACTGCTTTGGACCTGTCCTTTCAAAAAGGAGATTCGAGCACAAATACCTTCTGCCTGCCTTAGGTTCCATTCAAGGACCACTTAATTTGAAATCAGGCCAAGAAAAAGGCATTTTATACCTAACAGAATTGCCTTACACATTCCAGTCACAGCAAAATACCTGACAAAATATGTTACATATGTTTAATTTCAAAAACTGGTCTAGCAGGATCACTCTACCGAAGCTCACTGTAGCCTGGGAAGATGTCAAAAGCAGAAATATCAGGAACATAATAATCTGAAAGGAACTAACTATCAGTCACATTTACAAATGCTGTTATCTTAAAACACTTTAAAAATGTATAACAGTTAATTTGTAAATAAAACTAAGTAGCTTTGTGAACAAAGGAACCAGTGAAGCATGACTAAGTTTTTGTCTCTGCTTGTCAGCTGTGGGCTCTGAATGAAGGCAAAAAGTACAAAAGGTAACTTCAGAAGACGAGAACACAACAAAGAAAAGAAAAATCTATTACATTTTCCTCTTACCTGGATATGGCACTCTCCCCTTTGTTACCAGCTCTGTCAGTAAAATTCCAAATGACCACACATCCGACTTGATTGTAAACCGACCATACAACGCTGCTTCCGGAGCGGTCCATTTAATTGGAAATTTAGCTCCTGCAAACATTGGAAATACAGATAATCAATTTTCCCTTGCTTATGCTCTGAAGTATTTTAAAAAGAATACAAAAATTTTTACATTTTGCATTGTGGACAACAGTGGAGGTCATTTAGTATTTTAATATTTCAAACTGGAAAGCAGTTTCATACTAGGGCAGCAACTGCTGACTACAATTTCTGGAAGCACTTAAAACATCTGGGATTCTTAATAAAATATGTTTCAAAAAGTGGGATGATTTTCAGAGTCCGATGAGCAACCTCTCTGGAATCTCAGCTTTCTTCAAACTGTAGCAAATTTTACCCCCCAAAATAACTAAAAACGTAAGCAAACTGCCAGATAATTTTGAACATTAAAAAGTTTACTAAAATTGCACTTACACAAGGGGGACATCTAAACATAGCTGTGAAAGCACACTTATATGCATAATCTTTATTAATGCAAACAGAACACACAGACACATTCTGCTAAATGTAATAGTTCTCAGTAATTTGAAAGTAACTGGTCTTATTAATTCAGTAAATATGTCAGTCTTACCTTGTCTTGCAGTGTACTCATTGTCCTCTATTAACCTTGCTAAACCGAAGTCTGCTATTTTACACACAAGATTGTCTCCTACAAGAATGTTAGCTGCCCGGAGATCCCTGTGGATGTAGTTCATTCTTTCAATGTAAGCCATGCCATCAGCAATCTTAAAAATAAAGTTTTATTAAAGATTATTTTTCATTACTATATACATTTCTCCCAAGCATTAAGCTTTATCCCTTTATTTTAGGTCCATTCTCATTGTGTAAGTAGAGCAACTATAGAATAGCAAGAGCTTGTGACAGTACTGATTAGAGTGTGTCTGGCTATACAGTATCTGCTGACTGGGAACTCGACGGGTTCTTTTTGACAAATTACAAACCTACAACAGAAGATGTAAGACAGAACAGCAGACAATAGCCAAAGCGTTCAGTATTTACATTTAGTTGATATCCAATATAGTTTTAAATCTCTTCTCTAAGCACAAAATACAGTTGTCTTGGTTTATACAATGTACCTGAGCAGCCATGTCGACCAGCTGTGGGAGTTTTAAGTATTTCCCTTCTCCTTCTTTAAGGAAGTCTAGCAAGCTGCCTGTAAAAGACGACATATTTCGGGGATTAAAAAGGAAAAAACCAAAGCATTAACTTTACCTGAAAACACGAATGAGATTTTTTTTTCCTAGACATTATGATTTACATATTAATCTCCCCAAATCTGTATTTGAAAATCCACCGTTTACCAGAACACATGACTCAATGATTGTGTCTGTACTTGTCTCTGTCCTGATAACTAGTTAGGGCAAGTCTTATCCAAGGGTTTTGGAATCCATTTCAATAATACAGATAACTGAACACAAATAAAACAGACTGCCGCTTGATGACTATATGGCAATACATAAGGATTTTTCCCAGTATTCCTGGTATTAATGACCTTCCTAGCTGGACTTTTTTCCACAGTGAGATTTATAATTAAAGAACAAAAAACCTCCAATCCATTACTTTTTCTGCCAGCTCCAATGTGAGGGTTGGGGTTTTTTTGTTGATTATTCTTCCTTATAGGGGAAACTAAAAATATCTTCCATTCTTTACAATACACTATCTTCTCCCATTTATATAATGTAATCATGTCCAGCACATTACAACATAAGTAGTATTTGAAATCAGTTCCAAGGACCTGCGCTCCTTTTAAGGCAGTAATCTTTACATGAGTAGGAAAACTTTGTCTCTGATGTAACAGCTTTCCCTACAGGTGTTATTATGTTGTAAGGATATAGGAACATGATCTCTTCCTTATGAAACTGGTGAAGACTGAGAATTAATCAGTCTCATCACAGTCAAAATTACAATAACAGAATTACAAGTGTGTCAAAGGTGGGGAAAAAAAAAAACTGAACTGCAGATCTTATAGTGGATTCACGGCGGTAGCTGTGAATTAGATACCGCTGATGTGGTTTTAGTCACTTGCTGTATTTTTTGCACTGAAAGTAAAAGCGTGGCAGGCCAGACCCACATTGCTGCTGATGTTTGGTGTGTGTGTTTGCACAGACTTTTTCCCCATCTTGGTTCATGAGCTCAAAGGACCGAAGAGGAGCAGAGATTTCACACTGTAGGCAACTTGTCCACATTGGAAAAACATTTTGGGTACTGTGCAATTCTTACCCATGTCTTTTCCTTGTAAAAGGAGGGAAAAAAAAGAAAAAAAAAAAGAAAAAAAAAAGGAAAAAAAAAAAAAAAAAAAAAGAAAAAAAAACCTTGTTCTAATGACTTTCCAGCATGAACCACCAAAGAGGTTTTATATTTTTTTCGTAAAATGTGAGAAGTTTTTCAAATAAAAATGGAGGCTTCCAATGGCACTTTGAATCCATAACTTAGACAAACATACAACTACTTTTCCAATTCTTTATTTCTGATTTTGCAAGGTAACATCCCAGTTCCGTTTTTAATCTTTACTTTTTTTGAAGCAGAATCCTATAAAGCATTTTTTTTGTCCTGATTGTCTTGCCAAAACCTAATTTCTGAACAATGAAAACTGATTTTGTATGGAAGCTTTAAGATCTGACAGAGAGACTGTCTAGTGTTATTTAAGAACAACAACAACATAGAAGGAACTTCTTATATTTTCTATTCCTTTCTACCTTTTCAAACTTATACAACGCCTAAAACCCCCATACAAACAGGAAAAAAAACCCCCACATATTGGTGGCAGAGTACTGAACAAACCTTTAGTAGCTGCCCTCTTGGACTTTAATATTGTTTCTATTTTTTACCAGGATAGCAAAATCTCTCTGAGGTGAACAGAAGCCTGCATTTTATAAAACTAGAATAATTGACTTGAAAATCTGCTGCTTCTTAACACTAATATGCTTATGATGTTTATTTCTACATTCAGCCTAAATCTCTAAATCTCTGTTTCAGCAGCAGGGGGAGGGGGAAATGATATAGAGCAAGGGAAGAAGGATAAAAGACTGAAAACAAGGAGATAAAGGAGGGAGTCTGGAAAAAAATTCCCAACCTTTAAAAAATTTACTATTTCACTGCTGGAAAAGAAAACTAAAACAAACAAACAAAAAAACCAAAAAACCCCAAAACCCAACTGAATCAGTCGTTGTGAGCATGATTTGTTTACAGGCAGGTGTATTCTCACAATAAGATTCCCAGCTATACCATCCAATTTAAATGTAACAGGCAGTACACACGAAAAAATGAGGAGAAAAAAACCCCAATCTTGTACTTGGAAAATTAGCAAGGATGACACAGATGTGCAAAAAAATCATGCCTCCACCCACAATCTAAATCAGAACTGCTTCAAGTAGGTCAAGCATTGCTCATTTTAATTTAATCAAAATTGCCACTTATACTCCAGTCAGCTTAAACCTAACATTAATTAAACATTTAATTTGTTGCTGGGATCTTAAGTAACCTTTTAAATGTGGTATCTTCAAACCATTCTGTACACACCTTTTGTCATGAATTCAGTGACAATGTAGATTGGTTCCTCAGAAACAACAGCATATAGTGGAACAAGTTTGTCGTGTCGCAATTTCTTCATGATCTGAGCCTCCTGCAGGAAAGCTTCTGGCATCATTGTACCAGGTTTTAGTGTCTTGATCGCTACTTTTGTCGTTCCATTCCATGTTCCTAGAGAAAGAAATTAGATTTTATCCTCCCCTATAATACCAAAGAGATTTTCTGCTGAAACTGTTTGCTTTTTGCTTCTGTTTTGTTAGCTAACAGTATAATTAAAATTAGAACTATATTGAGTATTATTTTTACCTTTAAGTGACTGATCGTAATTGCTACTTTTTCTCGTCAATTCTTTATCAGACTATCTTTTCAGATCCCGATACTCATTTACTTAAAATACTATTAAAACCTTCACACAAACAACTGAAAGGTGTCACATTAAGCTCTTACCCATCCATACTTCACCAAAACATCCTTGGCCCAACTTAACTTCCAGCCTTAAAGATTCTCTAGGAATTTCCCAGGCATCTTTTGCTAGTCCCTGTGTTTGTGGTTTCACAGTGGGACACACAGTTGTTAGCTTATGACACAGCCCATCAGCATGTTCTGGAAAATGGAAAAAATAAGCTTTGTCATTAAGCAGGGGTATGACTATAACAAAAGTAACATCCTAATGTTGATAAAAAGAACTAGTCCATTCACTGTATGTTGAAATAAAAAAGAAATTTTATAATTGTGAATTTTAAAAATAAGCTGCATATGCAATTTTTCTTCATAATGATAGGCATGAGGTAGCATTAGGACTCTAGAACTTGGGCTTACCTCTGTAGTGTTTCACCAACTTCTGTAGAGATTCAAATTGTGCTCTGGTTGTGATATAGTATCCACCATTGTCAAGTTTTCTGATTTTGTAGTGTTTCACATTATCACCTCTGGCCTCATCCCAGTCACGTATGGAAAGGGAGTAAGCACCTAGGAGACAAGTCATACTTAGTTCTTCAAGAAAAATTTAAAAACATATTTAACATATCTCCCTGTCATTATACACATGCATGTCTGCACATGCATATGTATAATGTGACAGACATAAAACGGTCACTGTGTCCCCCCTGGCGGTGGGGGGTGGGGGTGGGGGTGGCGTGAGGGATGGGACAGAGAAGAGATATACATACATATGCATACCTTTAGTGGTTTCACTCTCTCTTACTAAGAAAATACCACGTTGGTTCCCGGGATTTAAAAGTAGCCTTTCTGCATCCTTCCTGCCCATCTTACCAAAATACCACCTAGAAAGTGTTAAAGGAAACATGTTTAAGTAAGAGCCTCCTATGCTTTGGTAATCATATAAATACAAGATTTAGAAATCTCAAGCATTGACAGGACTACTAGTATCCCAAAGCAGTTACAGATCAACAAAAGTAATGACATCCATATAATCAAAAGATTAAGACGACCTTTTGCTATATGACTCTCATGTCTATTGTTTGCAAAATCCATGTAAAGAGGCCTCTTTCTGCAAATACTATGTTTTTCTGATGGTTTAACAATGGACATCAACAGTAACAGATGACATCAAAAGTAACACGTTCCTTCTGGTTAGTAAGTTCACAGGTCAAGCTGAAACATATGGCAATGAAATACTGTCAGTAGCACACTCAAAACACTGCAGCAGCCAAAACTACCTTCTCTAAGAAGTTTCAGCTATATGTTAAAAACCCAGTATTTAATGCAAAGTGGGAATGCATAAATATCATCAGATCACACATTCATTCAGGTTGGAAGGGGCCCTTGGGAAGTCTCCACTGCAGTCTCCTGCTGGAATCAGGGTCAGCTGCGAGATCAGACCTGGCTGCTCAGGGCGTTGTCCGCTCCAGTCTTGAAAACCTCAAAGGATGGACCCTGTAGAGCCAACCTAGGCAACCTCTTCTCCTGCCTGGCTGTCCTTATGATAAAAAGGTTTCTTCTTACATGCAGCTGGAACCTCCCCTGTTGCAACTTCTATTGCCTCCCATCCTTCTGTACCTCAGTAGAGGGAGCACTTTTTTCTGCTGATCATTTAGCAACAACCCTGTGGTGTATATCGTTTCTCTCCAAGTAACGCTCCATCTTTGTTGCATCATTCTGATACTGAAAGTATGCTGACACTTTAAAACACCTGTGTTTCTTCTTTACTTAAGTTCTTTCACAAAAGGAACTTCTTCTGTGCTCCCAAAGTGGGCTCATCCTGATGAACTGCCTGCATACAGCTCTGGTCTTGAGCCAGTAATAATTTTAAGGTCCATCTCCCAGTGATTCCCCAGACTTTGGATAACACTTATTTCTAACTATATTTTATTTTGATTGTGTGCCTCAGAAGTCACAAAGCGATGCAAACTGTAAACTTCAAACATTTTCATTTGGGACCATCACAGCATCAAGCAAATCTGGATTCATGATTGTTGGGAGAAGAAAAGCAGTACTGGAAACCGCTGAACTGCTGCAAAACAATGGTTTTGCAGGTGAAACATTTTGTGGGGGAAAAACGTAGGTAAGAAGGGATCATTTTGTTGGCCTGCGAACAGAATGGCCTGTGTAATCACTTGAGAATTTGAGACTGATTCTTATTTTTAATTGTGTTTGCAGTTTGACTGTTTAAGTAGCTGTGCAAAATTAGAATTCGATATGAGAGTACATACACTTGAGACAATTTGGATATAATTTATAATCTTATTGAAGCAAACTTGACCCCTAATTACTTCACATGAAAATGCCTCTTCCCCAGACTACTACAACAATTTACAAACTGTATAGTAAAGTGCTATTTTATTTCATTACCTATAAAATAATAATAATAGGGTTTACTTGTTCTTTTTATAAGCATTAAATATTTATATTACAGTATCATTCAAAATGCATGGGGATAATATGGATCCCGTCACAAGCAGTTTGTGATATAAATGCTTTCAGGCTTAGAAAAGACCACTTAAAGAAAACCCTAGTAATCTGAGGTTGTGTATTGCTTTTGCACTTGTAACTCCAACCGCAATCACAATACAAAATCTGTAAACGCTATCAAAGCCCAGGGCTAACAAATAAAGTCTAAAGCAAATGAACTATATTCCAAATGCTGTGGTAATATTTAATAAAATTAGAACTAGGTTCTTTAAAATAGTTGGTTTAAAAAAGCTTCCTCACTCATCACCCCTTATTCTTGCCTCTAGTCACCACACAAACCTATGACAAATCCCACCACCTCATTTTGACAGTCTTTAGGAGCAATACTTTCTTTGCAGAAACACTGCATTCTTAGTTTGCAAAGGGCTACCGTTTCTACTTTACCATCACTGCAGCTGTAATGACAATAAGCTTTTATTGTATAGTTTAAAAAAAAAAACCCACACAAAAACCCACAACTTTTTTTCCAAAAAATTGGAAGTCAATAATTTTAAAAGCAGCTGAAACTCAAGGGGATAAAATAACAGTGAGTCTTTGATGCAATCACTTTTTAATAGCAAAGAGCCAGGTGAGAGCAGCAGCAACATGCTAAAGTCTCAGCTTGAGATTCATGAAACATCTTGGAAATTGGGCACTTTTCCCAGAAGTGCAATAGCAAACACAGAAGTGCGCAGATCACGTGTCAGGAATTGCTTATTGGCAGTACTATGCCTGTATATTGAAGCAAGAGCTGTGGAGCTTTGTATTTCTAGTACAACAAATACAATTAATCCCTCAGAACAATTATAACCTGAAACTGTACCCCAGCTCACAGTTCCCACAATAACTATGTGATTCTGTAGAGCTCTGGGATCTTTGTTTGTAAATAAATGTAGGAAGTACTGGTACCCAAAGCAATACAATTTTCCCAATTCATAGTAGCCCTTAGTGTGCCTAACAATTTTGTCACCAAAAAAGTTGTTAGAGATTAACAGAGTAGGAATAACTGTCCACACAAATGTTTTTTAAGAATGTAAGACTAGATGCTACCAAGGATAGAGCTGATCTTGAATTAGTGTTTGGCAAAATAGGGATAAAAACCTAGAGCTGATGGTGTGTGAACTTTTTTAACTAAAAACCATCCATTTCTTTTTTATATGAAATACAATGCATGTCCCCCAATTTTTATCTTCATTACTGCATTCCCTCATCCTTTTTTCTTTAGCCCTACATATAGCACACAGGCATAAAACATTTTCATGAGTGTCCACCTCACACTTACTTACAATTATACCTTTGACATCATTCAATTAGCATTGCTATCCTTTAATTAGTAGTATTGTCCTACTTTACCCTTAAATGTTACATATACTGAATTAAAGGAATAGTATCACCACAGGGCACAAAGCATAGAACGGATAATAAGAACAGATTGACAGGATACGATGTCTTACTCTTCTGCTTGAATGGAGTCTGCAGGAGCTACGTAATTGCTGGGGATGTAGCCTGTTTTTCCTGTAGCAATGGATCTTGCTTCCCACCAGTCTCCTTCCCTGCAATGCAACATCAGTTATCTCTTCCACATATAAACAATACATCATTCTCTAGCAGCTATAACATCCTCACATATGAAAGGTACATTAAATTTAAGTAACATGTTATTTTAATTATGAAGGCATCTAAAATAGTTTGCACTGCACCTAAATATATTTTTCTTTTCACTATAAGCAACACGAGTGCCTCTTAGTGGAATTTTGTATTTAAACAGGTTTTTTGTTTGTTTTGTTTTTGTTTGTGAGTTTGTTTTTTTTTTTAATGTAAAAGGAATTCATCTATATATGCAAAATGCAAACCTGCAACAAAACATTTTACGGAAGAGATGTGTAAATAAACTTCCCAGTTCTCTAGTCTTCACCTGCCTCTCCCAGATCTTTCTGCCTGTATACTGACAGAGAGCGACAAAGGAAGCAGGAAGTCAGCTAATAAAATTAGAGAACTTGATGAATGAAAGCTGCTACATATATGAATTAGAACTATTAACACAGCCAAAAGCTGCATGCAAAGAAATCTCCAAGATGAACAAATTATTTCCTTTTCACCAGACTTCCAGAAATCAGGCCGTAATACTGTAATGCTGCTGCAATTAAACTACAATATCAAACTACTCCTAAGCTATCCGAGCATGGATTTACCGTGGAGGCCAGCTAAACACACTTCCACAGCCAGAAGTTTCTGCCTACAGCCAGTGTGCTTGCCTCTGGCATTCATGCTGCAGTGCTGCAGGCTGTGCCCACCTCCCTGTCAGATATGGAAACCCCTCAGAGAGAACCTGCAAGGTGCAGAGCCTGTGATGGGGTGGGACAGTCTGCGTCTCCACCTCTGCTGCCCCGAAGCAGGTAGCTGTGCCTCACTGCAGCAGGGAGTGGAAGGATGCCACCCAACCAGCTGAGGAGGAGAAGGTTTGGGGCTGCCCCAGTCACTGCAGTCCTACATCTGCACCCCAAACGTGACCTCAGCCTGAAAGTTATTGTCTTATCAGTATCAGTATTTTAACCCCATGCTGCTTGAACTCTCTCATTCAAGAAAACCTTAAAAAAACCAACCCAACACACCTACTCTTCACTGAAATAGGACATGCAGATTTCAGGAAGAGTTGAGGATCTATTTATTCCCAACAACAACCAAGTGAAGTCTGTGAATGAGAACACTTACGTGTTATTTATTATCTGGAACCGTTCACCTTTCTTAAATGAAAGGTCATCTGTAGTTCTAGCTTCATAATCATATAAGGCCACAAATACAGTAACACCACCTTAGGAAAAAAAAAAAAAAAACAACAAAACCAACATATGATATAGCAGTAATGCTGCAACACTTGATTTATGGACTTGTCCATGAAACAACTTATCAATTTTGATTTGGAAGCAACTAAACACTCTGGGTTGTATCTTATTTTGGAAGCTAGATCAATAATCAGCTCATTTCTTAAGACGCAGGAAAGCCTATAAAGAGACACGCTAAAAATATGCTTCCACACCACAAAAGGCAGCTAGATAAATCACTGGAAGTACATTAATAATTACAGCACTTGTATACAGAAACCTCCACAACACATCAGCAGTAAAAAAAGTTAGCTTCTTTATCAAGCTAGCTTCTTGTTAAGAAACGCAATTCTAGAAGATCCTACACCACTACAACGGTGAACCATCAGCCGCTAATTTTTACAGAAGTAGTTTCCTGTTGAACTTAGCTATAAATAACTGATGTGTTCCTAACTTTCTGGGGTTACATATCAAGATCTACTCAAGGAATCAAACCAGAAATAAAAGTATCCCCTTGGGGACAAAGACATTTCTCTACTTTAGGACTAATGATTTTTTTTTAACTCCATCAAGTCTCCCCGTCAGTGAAGCAGACCCTTGTTGAGGATGATCCGTCAATGCATTACTCTAGAGAACGAGGACCAAGATATGTCACTGGACTAGCTGGACAAGCACCAACCCTAAGGAATTTGCTTCCCCATCCCACTTCTAGTACAGGGCACGATGCTGAACATGTCCCACAAACAGGATACAAATGTGAGAGAGAGATGGTTGGGAGACTCCTGTACTTACTGTAGGAAAACATTCTCTGTACTTAAAAGAACTAATCTATAAAACTGGGCTAAAAGAGAAAGAGGGAAAGGAGAACAGGCTATATGAGATGTACAAGCTACGAGCAAAAATAAAGAACTATGTACCAGAACTAGCAGAAAGTTAAAATAGAAAATTGCATATGGACGATTCAGAAAGACTTTTTAAAGCTCTAGAAATGCTATTTCACAGTCTAATGGACATTTAGGAAGCCAATGATAGCCCAAGCAATAACTTCTTTTTAAAACTAAAATACTAGATCTCTAACATGCATGTATGTGTACCAGGATATACATGGAAGACTATCAACAGAAGCATGTTGCATCTAATTTTAGATGTTACAATTGACAAGTCATCAGAAAGAAAGAACACACAATGCAATGGGTATTGTCTACATCTAATATTCTTTTACAATGTACACTTTCTGATGTAAGAGCTCCTAATCACTTAAATATTTTCATTTGACTTAGAGTCTTCCTGTGACTACACTATCTCAGCAGGCCTCAGCTGGAAATGAATTTACAGTTCCTCTAGGAAAAACAGAACAAAAAGTCCCCACAGGAGGTCAGAGTAATTGAGGGTTTTTTTTTTTCAAGTGTGATTTATGAACTGAAAATGAATTAGAATATTCCCTAGGAGTTAACAATTCCTAATCTAAGTTAAAAAAAAACCATGTTTCTACCAATTTTTGCCTGCATTACTACGTTACTGCATTATTTTGATGACACAAGCTGCTAGACGGAGCAAGAAAATTGTGGGGATACATACTATATTGACAAACAGAAACCCAATGTAACAGAAATAAACCAACCCCAGAGAGCTCTTCAGCTGATGAAGAACATCAATATTCTCAAGTCACAATATTAAAAAAGTTTTTAACTGCATATAAAGAAACTGGGAGATTCCAAGGACTTCGAAACAAACCGTACAACATCTGGAAAGCACCTAACGTGGGAACAAGCAAGAGATTAATTCCTCTAGACAGTGTAGCACTAATCAAAGTAATGGATTCAAATGTAAACCATGCAATAAGAGAATTATCAGTAATTATCAATATTTGTGCACTCTTAATTATTTTTAAAGAAAGAATTGGAAAAGCTAACACATAATCCTTGGAAAATTTTCATTTCAACACTTCAGCTACCCTAAAACCTCTTTTTATTCTCACTAACAAGTATTATTTATTTCATAGCAAAGAACAATAAAATACTTCAGGAGAACAGCATCAGCACAGAATGTTTTAAACAAACGGATATCGCTTAAATGATTTTTGAAGTCTCTTGCAGCTGTTTGCTTTGTGAATCACTGCAAGGTGATCTCGTTTAGCTGTTCAAGCTATTTGTGGTCATAACATTTTCCTTAAAAGTTATCCTTTCATTAGGTCAGTATTCCCATCCCCTAATCTAGGACTGGTTTTGGAAAGACTTTATTTTCTTGTTCAGCATGAGGATTACAGAGCGCTAGTGCTTACATGGCTTCATGGAAGCCAAGAACAGCAGACCATTTTTCGGTTTTGATTTTCAGTAATATTCTAAGAATTCAAAGTATCTGATGGTAGGACGTGTAATACAGGAGCAGCGTGCCTAACTCAAAATTTCTTCTCCTTTTCTGCTCTAGAGGAATAAAAGGTAGCTCAACTCTTTTCAGCCGCGCTACAGGCCATGATGACAACAATATCATCCTCTTGTCAGACATCACTGATGGACTGGATAAGTACTACTGACACTCACGTCCTGTTTGACAAGCCCATCTATTCTCCTCTCTTGTGAAACAAAGGGCCACAGAATGCGATCCAGTGTTCTATTCGTCACAAATACAGAAAGCTTACAGCCAGATGAAGTTCGTCATGTTTTTCATTCACAAAAACACCCAATTTCGATTGATCTGAAAATCGGTACTGAATGTACTAAACAATTGCTGGTGCATTGTTTTTAATGTGTTTGTTTGTGGATAAGCTGGTTTTACAAAATGAGGAGGAATAATTACATACGCAGCATCATTTTACCTGATCACAAAACGACGGGGGTGTTCACTCAAATCAGCCTGCTTGCTGATAACTGAATTCACGCTGATGAGATATTAGACTATCTTTTCCTGAGAAATCTTTCCTGTCGACTCTGGTCCAAGACAAAACATGCTTAACTACCAGCAGGAACGGGGACAGGCAAAAGAACATCCCTTCCGGTCTCTGCAGCAAAGGATTTATGGTACCTGGGTGGGGGTTACAGCCTTGATGTCTAGTAATACCCAGGAGTGCCTGCAAGCACTGCTGGAGATTACCACATGAACAAAGAACCGGATCTACTAAGAAGAAATACACAGAGGTTCTTAGAGGAGATGAAGCATGACAAACTTTCCTCAGTGGAGCCAATGAATAAAAAGTTATGCTGCTCTTATTTTATTTCTGCATCTGTTCATCCAAAATGGTGATTCAGAGTTGGCTCAAAAATTCCAAGACAGGATAGATGCTCATTTTAATTATTTGGTTTTTAATGAATACCCAAAAAGGGAATACGAGGTGATCACTATCTGACAATTCATATCTGGTTTCCTGAATTGCTTAATGTCAAGGCCACAGTGGCTTTTTATGGATCTCAAATTTCTTGTGTTTAAAAGATTTTAAATGCCACTGTAATGAAGCAAACATGTAAGCACTGTAATTGTGCTAACATTAGAGGTTTGCGGGTAAACTAGAAATAGACTACTAAGGAATTATTTACCTTGTTTTGTGAAGTGTCTGTGCAAAGCTTCTAGAATAAATTATTTTTTCCTCTCAAAAAAAGAATTAATTACAGCTTCCTATCAAAAATATCCAGCAAAACTAGGGGGGTTGGAACTAGACAATCTTTAAGGTCCCTTCCAACTCTAATCATTTTATGATTCTACGAAATTAGCCATGTGCACAAAATCAATATTTTTGTAATGAAGTTTTAAGATTTTGATATAAAGGTGGGTTTATAGCATCAAACACGCGTATCACTTTTAAACACTGTATCTTCAGAGACTTTATATTCAGCCAAGATGGTCTCTGTGCCTTGTAAATTCTATTTTTACATTTTCAACTTTGGTTTTAACATGACCCCCAACAATGAGAATTCTGCCCTTTTGTTTCACACACCTTGTTCATATAGTAAAGTACACAGAATATACTGCCTATCCTAGTTAGCTTTATAAATGCACAGATTCAATGTTGCATTACTAAGTAACTTACAGCTCATCAAATAAGTCTGAAAACCACTTTAAAATATCAATTTCCTGAACTAAAAGTGTTTTTCATTTTGCCCTTCTGTCCAAAAGTTTAAAGCCATTATCACATGTGCATCCCTTCAACAGCTTAGAACTAATACGATTTTATGAACTATTCCCGTTACTGCCTTAAATAAATCTTAAATTTCTCTTTGCTGTGATCCTAAAAACCCCACCAAAAACAAAAGCCAAAACACCCAACTCCCAAGCCCCAGTTATTATCTGAGCAGTAAAGATATTGAAAATCAGAAATTCCTAAACGGCAATTTATTTTAAATTTGCAATTTATTTCTGTGTAGCAAGGGGTCATAGTATTTTTTTTTAATATGACTGTCAATTAATAATAATAATAATGCATAATTTTATGTAACACTCACCTGTTAAAGTACTAGGATATGGACTTGGCACAGCTGAAAATGAAGATGATGCTCCTCCAAAAGGTGTCATTCCTGAGGGTCCTCCAAAAGGAGTCATGGAATGACTATTAAAATTAACTGCTGATCCCTTTATTGACGGTGACTGTGTTGCTTGGCTGGAGTCTGATCCATAATGGCTGACGTGGGAAATAACAGGTTCTGGAGTATTATCAGTTCTGTATTTCATGGCTGGACCTTTATCTTCTTTGCTTTTAATGCACCCCATGGTTGCTTCTGTGAGAATGAGAGGAAAAAATAAGTTCATCTCTATGTTGTGTCTTCTGATAGTTAACACAGAAGATTTCCCAAAAGTTAGTGAAAATGCTGATTTATTACTGGTTAAAAAACCAAAACAATCCCCAGGAATTGTTTCTATGTGCAGTTTATAAAGTCTGATGAAAAAGTGTTCTGGAATAAAATCTAAGTAACTCCTAGACTAGAGAGGACATAATTATTTTCCCTTACAACACACATACTAACAGCACATTTGGATTATTCTTTATCCCAGTTCCTTAGTGGATTGTAAATGGTAAAAAAGAAAAAGAAAAAAAGAGGGAGTCAGGCAACAGATGAGGAAAAGACACTGAAGACTTCTATAGCAGGATGGATGGGGAAACAGAGGAGACAGATCCTGAGCTAATTATAAGAAGCAAAGCCAAAGCAATTATATTAAGAAAATTAGTGGGGCACTCCTGCTTCCTTTTTTAAACGCCTGTGTGATAAGGTCCTGACCTGTTGGTGGTATTACAACTATCATCTTTAAATATGTAGAGAAATTTTCATCCATTGCCAGCCCTCAAAATACAACTTGCAAACAAACCTGGGATATTCAAGGCCACAAGACAGGATTAAGCTCTAGAGTCTAACTAGAATTAGAAAAAAAATTAGAAGAGTAATTACAACATCTGCAGTAGTTTAGAAACTGAACTGCGCCTGGACAGGTGACAATTTGTAGCCCTGATGGCCCACCAGCTCCCACTACAGGCAGACTGTGCCAGAGCTGTTTACTAGGTGGACACATATTACCTGCTGATGGAGGCAATCAGAGAGGAGACCTGTCGCCAACAATTAAAATTACTGAGTCTTAAGAAATCACCACCTGCCATTTATCGGGTGGTGACAACTGATAGGATGCATTTTCTGGCTTACCCCAGGTGGGAAACAAATCAGGAAGAAAACAAGAGTCTCTATTAGATGCAGCACTAGTCTGGCATGAAAACCACTACATTCTTGGGGAAAAAAAGTTAAAAATCTACTTTAACTTCAAAAGGAGAAACCTCCACAAAAAAAAAAAAATAATCAGCTGCTCCACATTCTCTAATGAATCAGTTAAAAAAAAAAAACAGCTGCAGTTTGGAAGCACTAAAAATACTTCTTTTGATAACTACAACAACAGTTTCATGGACTCTAACTAACAATTAGGAAAACTGTTTCCTACTGTGTATCTAACTATTTTTTTCCTTTTCAGTTCTCTCTTAGCTTGTTAACTATTAGACACAAAAATGTGGAGCAAAGTAAATCTTACTAAACAAATACTTAATATAGTCACACTGAGAGAAACTAATTCCCTCTGTACAACTAACCATTACAACATTAAAGATACTGTACTCAAGAACCACAAATCAGAGTTCCTGGAAAGAAGGTCCATAGCCAGTGAAACACCATACAAGATTTACTGCTCATACAATTAGGAATATTCATCCTGTCAATTCAGCTCCTCATGCTGTAATATAATACAATTACTGGTGCAGAAACAAGCAGCAACAAAGTCAAGTAACTGCATATTTACAAATCTCGTCTGAGAGTTTTACACAGAATAATGAATCATCACAAAAGCACCTTAGCCATTTTTGGTTTTTTTACTTCTGATACCATTCTTGTCAGCTTACTAATTGTGCAGAAATGTTAACAAAGCAAGACTCAAATACATGCATGAAGAACATAACGTGTCTAAATACCTTACAAAAGAAGCCTTACAATCTACAGCAGAAAAGCCAGTTATTAATTCACAATACAAGTCAATTAAACACCCAATCACATCCTTTTAATTTCTCTACCACTGAAAATGGACACTGTAATTCGAACCATTGTTTTTGGCCACGTGGCTGCCTAGTACGAGTTCTTGCCTTACTTTGAGGCCTATTTCTTTGATTGTCTTTAAAAAACTACAATCAAAGTTTTCTGCTAGCACTGAATACACGTCCAGTTACCTCCGCAAAAATGTATTTGCTAATAGTACTGATTCCCTGCCTTTGGTTGAAAGTTAAGCATCACACACGATTCAAAAGTCCGCAACACTACTTACGTTAATAAAGTAGATTAAAAGGGAAATGTATGAACATTTGTATGATTAAGTGTTCAAAACAATCTACCAAGTCGGTAAAACTCCTGGATTCTGCCCATGGTACTGCTGATTTGACCAAAAGGCTGGTGACAAGGCTACCCTGTACTGCAGTTATAACTGCTATCACCCATATGTGCTCACCCACTTAACCTGTGGTTAGCAACAAAACGTTACCATTGGTATACCTGAGTGCCGCAAAGAAAAGCCCTTATTGAAGACCTGAATTCATTCTAGAGAAACAGAGTCAGCCTCTCCCTTGCTTCTCCCCACCCCAGCCACTTCACTGTTAAGGTAATCTTCTTTCAGGGGTTAAAGAGATTAACAACAGAGATTCAATCAGCACTTCAAAGAGAAAGACATTCAGAAATAAGCACACAAAAATTTAAAAGCCCTACTTTTATAACTGCATACCCATGAAACAAAATTAAGCAAGCAAATTCCTTAGCTTTTAGAAGTCAAAAACATAGGTGGAACTTACTATAAAATACTGTGAATGCATTTATGAGGAGGAATTAGAGGAATGAGGGGAGAGAAGATGACATAAGCCCAGAGTGCACAGTAGGGAAGGGAAAAATGATTGCCCACACTATGAGGAGGAAAAACCCAACCACTTATTACTGTTTGTCTTGTAATAAATTACTGGATAAAGAAAAAATCCCTAAGCAGCTGGTATGCAATGTTGGATTTGATTACTCTGGTACTCTATTTGTTATTAAAAATGTAACTGAAATAACTTACAACTATTTTTATCACCCTTTGACCAGCAACAAAATATTAAGGAATACATTTCTGTCATAAAATTCATAGCTCTCTTTCTGAAGCACTGAACTCTTTTCAGAAATAGATACAGATGAGAAGTTCCTGTTTGCTCTGTAGAAGTCCACCTATTCAAAGAAATGCTGGCCCAAGGTATGTTAATCACAAGCCACTGATCCATTCCCATTAGTTAAATCATTACTTTAGACCAGACTGGTGTCCGAAGCAAACTACTTGAGTAACTTTGCCACTTGTTCTTTCTTTGAAACAAGTAACTCTCCTGTTGGTTCTGACCGGTGTGCCCACGTGTTTGGTGGGCGGGTTAGGAGCCAGCTTGCTGGAGGTCTATCAAGAAACCATGCTCAGAAAGGCATGGACTAAAAAGCACAGGTGTCTTGTTCTGCTTTCTAGATGAAAACAGTCCTATCTTAGAATGTTTTCAAGAAGAAATAGACGTTAAAATGATTACTGGAAGGACAGCTGAAGGCTAGCAGGATGCCCACAAAAATCAACAGAAGAATGAAAGTACTCCAGGAAGTAGTCATTGAATGAGATTTTAGCGACATCTAATTTGACTTGGGCTTTTTGGAGAAGTCATACAAAGGGCAAAAGTTCATCATCATTCAATACTCTACAAACACCTCAGACAACGACAGAGGACCCTTAATAACACCTCTGACAAACAAGAGAGCTCCAAGAAAGTCAATGCTGCCCTCTTACCTTCCCAATTCAGTTTTATAGCAGAGTAGTGGATCACAAGGAAAGCTTTGTTCAACAACAATTGAAAAGTGCAGCCAGTAAAGTCTTCTTGTGGTTTTTTTTCCTGCTTTCCTTTCAGAAGGATGACCTACCAGCCCAAGAAAAACGAGTATTTCCTCAAGAGCCATCATATCCTAGGATACTGACAAATGGTTCCCTTGGGATGTCTGCAGCCTCATCCATCCAGCCTGAAGAGGTCGGTGTCACAAGGGAACCACTCATTCATCCAACGCATCTTTGCTCTTTCCAGTTGATAGTTACAGAAGTTAGATCTACTCATTGGTTCCTTGGGACACAAGGTTCTTGGGAGCGCTTCAAGAAAGGTCTCCTACTGGTGTGAAGGAAGATGCTAGAGCTTTCTTTGAAGAAGGTGATTTTAACTTAGGTGGATAAACTGACAATGTGGTACAGCTAACTGCGTCACAGCAAAACAGTCTGCAAATACCTCCAAACACCATATTAATTTCCCCCCATACTATACCCATCAGCATCAAGGTTTTGAGGGTTCAGTGTTAGCCTCTGAAACCCTGAAGACCAAAAGCTGGGAGAGCCTCACATTTGTTTCACTTACGGTAATGGATTTCATAACAAAACCCATTCACTAGAAAAACAAACAAACAAACAAAAACCAACAAAACCAAAAACTCAAGAAAAATGAGTCTCCTCTTGGGGCCAACTGGAGGTACTCTTCCTATCTTGCACAAGGCCAGGTTGGAGGAGGTTTTGAACAATCTGGTCTAGTGGGAGGTGTCCTTGCCCATGGCAAGGGGGTTGGAACTAGATGATCTTTACAGTCCCTTCCAACCTAAACCATTCTGATTCTATGATATAGCACGTCCCTAGATGCCTTCTGGAGACCTCATCATGATGTAAGGCCAGGAATGACAGCCACACGTAGCTGTTCTGACATGCCACAAAGGGAGAGACGCTCTAGGGAGTTTTCTCTTTTCAACCTCTACACTAAACTGGGTACTAAAACTGTAAAAAAACTAAATGCAAGAGGTAGGGCAAAAGAAAAATCACTAAGAGGAAGGGCAGGTTGCAACAATTCTTTTTTCAGTTCCTTTTGATTACTGAAATTGTTCATACAGCCAAAATGCGCACATAAGTAATTTTTCACTATGAAGAAAGAGTCAATCTAGAAGAACAAGCAAGTCAAATCTCTTTCCAGAAGGATAAAGCAAGACTGCAAATATCCTCCTACCTAAAACTAATAATAAAAGAAAACTAAAAAACAATCCACCCATGCTACATAACATAAAAAAAAAATTTCATTTGAGGTTCACAAATTGCTAATAAAAAGACAAAAAAAATTGAAGATTTCCACTGCTACTTTACCCTCACTTCTCATTGTTAGAACAAAAAAAACCTTGTTTCTATCAAGAAAAGAAGCACCTTCACTTCTCAAATGTGAAACGAATGTCTTGCCAGAAAGGTCTTCTTTAACTTTCAACTAAAGTCATGACTTAAAGTTATTAAAATTTCATGCAATGATGAAGACAGGATATTCTGCAGAAAGTTCGCTAATGGATCCATTAGCTGACAGCTGACTATTTGCTCAAACAAGCACAGAGCCAACTCTGTGTGTCACC
Source organism: Burhinus bistriatus (assembly GCA_013397275.1). NCBI lineage: Eukaryota > Metazoa > Chordata > Aves > Charadriiformes > Burhinidae > Burhinus > Burhinus bistriatus. The sequence goes on from VYXH01012657.1 coordinate 258,050, forward strand.
AGAGACACGCAACCTATACTGGCTTTTCATACAGTAGCCAAAACAATGCAGAGCATCTGTCAAACAGCTGGTGGCATCGAAAACTCATTTATTAGAAGTGTCATAGACCAGAAGAAACAAAGATAACCAGAAAAGAGGCTAACAACCCCTTTGGCCAATACTGTAACAGCTAGCTAATTCAGTCCATCTTTAACAGGGCACTGCTTTGGTATGAAAATATGTGTTGGCTTTCTTGTCTACAAAGCAACCTGCCATGTTTGTAAAGGAAAATAAACTAAGGAATTGCCCGGTGTTCTTTGCAGAATATAGACTTTTTTTTTTTTTTAAATTATGCAGTTTTAATCATGTGATATATTATACCTTTACGAGCTGTCATAAACTGCAAAGTTTGCTTATTTTACCATGAATAACCCATGGCATTTTGAAGAATAATGTTCTACTGGGTTCAGTTTTATAATTAGCAATACCATTAGTGTAACGAAACCTTAGAGAGTCTGTATCATTACACATTTAAAGTGCAACTGACATGACCTTGTAGTTAATGATCTAATAAAGAGCAAAAAGTGAGGATAAAGGAAGAAGCATTAAAAAAAAAAAAAGACACTGAAGCAAGGATTTAGGTTACTAGAATTTCAGCATTTACCACACACCTTTGTACAGTTCTACCTAGAAAAATAACTATAAAGCAGCACTATTAGAACTTAGGTTGCTCATACACTAAAAATACATTTAAAAGCAAAGAAACAGCTTCTATATCACTGAATAATAGAATCTGAAATTTTTGATCCTAATGTTTCTACAGACCAAATCCTGCTTTTATCATGACTATACAAACATATTCAAGGAAAAATTCTGGGGCTACTGTGGCAATACTTTTGACTTCATAGAAGCAGAAGAAACCCCAGATTGTTTACTAATAAAGCTACAGCTAGCAAACCCAGCATAGCAAACAGAGGACTCCATACAAAGAGAGAAAAAACAATGAGTATAAAATTGCTTTTCTAGTTGGACATTTAGTATTTCAGAGTTAAAAGTTGCTGGAAATATTACAAACTGGAAGAGGGTAGATTTAGTTTAGGTATCAGGAAGAAATTTTTCACTATGAGGGTGGTGAGGCACTGGAACAGGTTGCCCAGGGAAGGTGTGGATGTCCCATCCTTGGAGGTGTTCAGGATGGGGCTTTGAGGAACCTGGTCTAGTGGTAGGTGTCCCTGCCCACAGCAGGGGGTTTGGAACTAGATGATCTTTAAGGACCCTTCCAACCCCAATCATTCCATGATTCTATATTTCTGTTCTACTTAATTTTATTTATTTATTTATTTTTACAGGAATCAAAATTTTAAATTTGCATTAAATTCATGTTTGAGTCTGATCCTTCTACTGGAGGAGCTAGTTACCTGGCTGACAAGATCACTACAAGAACTCTCTCTGAAGGAATACCAGATCCTAAACCACTACCTGGAAAATTAGGATAAGAAGAAATTGCATAAAAATAGAATAAGGTCCTTCAATCCTTCACGTCCTTCCATGATTATGATTTCTTGACTTTTTTTTTTTTTTTTTTTTTTAATGGAGGACAATAAGTTTGATGGAAGCGTGCTTCCTCCGAGGTTTGAACAGCTTAGATGTGGGAGACTTGCTCAGATGCATCAGACTTTAGACATCGTATCTATGAAGGAGACTGAGGATTTCCAGTCCTCCAAGATAAATTGTCCCAGGCAAAAGCTTCTCTCCTGAAGAAACACCTATCGTCCTTGTTGGAACTAACAGGTAGGAGGCAGGCAGTACAACTCCTGTCCCAATCCATACCAAGCCCCACCATCTGACTGCAAGGTCCCATTGGATGCCAGGTTACAAAGTTGAAGGAAAAATTAAATACTGCAACAACAAGTTCTAACAAATAAAGTGGAATTAAGGATTATCAGTGATGCAAAGTCAAGGTAGACATGAGCATTCAGTTTTCCCTCTCAGTCACATGCTCCTTTTATCTGGACCAAACACGTAGGATCTCCTCCCACTACTTGTGCATTTGGACAGCTGAATCTGTAGAGACGGTCTTTCACTTTAAGGACAGGCAAAGGCTGCAGGAACATGTTGGACACAATGATCATGTCATGGATGACGTGTTGCTGGCTCTGCAAAATACACACTCATAAAATTGTGTTTATTTATAACCAGAGTTTTGCCTACACTGAGATAGTGTAGGTTTCCTTTGATCAGATGTGGTATGCAAGCATAGCAAGAAAAGGTGGCTTTTCCAATCAGACTAGTAAATGTTCAGGAAAGACAGACTAGAGGTGGAAGAAAGCAAGCCTACTCTAATTTTAAAGACATTTCTAATCAAAGATGATCTAGTTCAGTATCCTGTCTTCAATAGCGGCCTTGGCCTCCAACCAGGAGCTCCTATTTCACCATGGGCCTGGGCACGGACTCTGACAATGAATAAGGTTTTTCCTTTGTAGGAAGAGTGACCAGCAGCAGATGCCTTGGAAGAAGAGAGAAGCAGGATGAACACAAACAGACTTCTCCAACCTCCAACAATCTGTAGCTCAGAAAGCTCACAGTCAGAGAGAAACTAAGGACTCAGCTACATGAGGAAATTCCTACAGATGTGATCTAGCTTATGAATTTAAATGAATGTACTTATGGTGATGCAACATCTGCATAGGATTTGCATTCTAGTGTATCTTTACACTAGAATTGTTTTATGCTGCCTGGTTTAAGGCAGAATAATCACATCCAAGAAAATAAAAACAGTTATTACTATATGATATAGATTTAAACATCGTAACTTTCTGTTCTAGACAAGGCTTCTGAAAACCCGCAGGAGGCAAGTGTCAGAGCCCAGACCTGGACTGAGATATTCCAAGTGCAACTGTAGCAGCCTGAATTTTAGTCTGCTACACCTGAGCAACGCTTTCTCCTCAAAGCTGTTCAAGCATCTGAAGAAGCACACTTCCATCATCAACCGCCTTGTCTTTCACTTGCTCACACGAGCAATCTCCACTTCAGCTGGAAGCTGCCTACCCTGTGCACAAAGCAACAGAAAGCACACAAGACAATGCTGGGTGGAAAGAAAAAAAAAAAACAAACAAACAAAAAAAAAAACCAAAAAACCACCAAAAAATTCCCAACACCCCAAGCCCACCTGCAGTAGGCACAGAGCCTATCTGGGGGTACCTGACTGACAGCCAGAGAGAGCTCCTTCTAACTTCCAGAGCACACCAGAGAAAATATTTGTCAAATTCAAATGTTTAAAGTTTATTTTGAAAATGTACCAGTTGCTAAATAGAACTTTATTTTAAGAAAGTTTGTTTTCAGGATCTATTCAGAATTTTCAGTGAATTTTCAAGCATATTGTTCATATCCAGAAAGAGTGAAAAATAATTTGTGCTTTCTTGTACATCCAACAAAAAACCTGCCAAGAAACCTAAGGCAGATGATGCAAAATGGGTACACAACACTGATGGATTAATTTTCTTTACTCCAGCAGTCAAGATCACAAGGGAGAGATTAACTAAAATATCAGAATTACAAAAGCAATTTTATGTACTGAAATATATAATACCTATACATGAGATCATTTTTAAAATTTAGTTATAATGTCTAGCCATACAATTTCAAGCCTTTACCAAAGACATTTTCTCTGACAACAGATGATACCACAGACAAAACAACCAATACATTGTCTAGACAGCATTACTGCTGCTCCATTGTCTTGAATGTTTAAGTATGCAGTCAATAAATAAATGCAAGCAGAAAAGGATGATTCAGGTTTTTTTCAGTGTAATAGCAATTTTTATTAATGTGTAAATAATTAGAATTATCTTAAAAATTAAAAGCCTGATATATTCAAGAAGTCTGGCCAAAAGATTTTCAGATTACAATAAGATGCATGTCCTTGTCAAAGCTATCTAGTCTATTTCAGACAGAATTTAGGAACTGATTTATAAAGAGATTTTGTTTTCATTGAATACTATCTGGAAAATAAGTATGGCTGGTATGACAGAACCTTTTTGTGCATTCAGTTTTCTATTTAAGTATATTATTTATGAAAAAGATGCCTCCAAAAGTTATTTAAAAAGCAACTCTTCAATACTGTTTACTAAAGTAAACCAACTTTCAGTTTTCTGGATCTCACAGCAGGAAGCATGCAGACTGCTTTCCCATGGGACATCTGCTTTACAGAAAAAGCAAAGTAAAACTCACATGGTAGAAGAACAATTTGCAGCACTTTTGTTCTGAAAAACCTCTGAAAATTTAAGAAGTCATTTCTTTCAAAGTTCAACTACAAACTGCATTTGAAAAAATGGACTACAAAATTTATAAGCTCCCAGAAATTCAAGGATACTGAAATTCATATGAATCTACAGTATTTTTAATTTTCTCAACTGGGCATAAGGCTGAAGTAGCAGTTACATTTTAAGATGATAGAGGAATTCAATATCAGCAAGAATCCATTTGCAACATCATTTGGTCTCTGTTAGTCAACTTAGAAATATAAAGAAAGGAACAGTTACAGCAACTTAAAAGATGAATAATAAAAAAAAGACTCTATAATAAATGACTGTTATATCCACCCAAATTATAGCACAGGAACACTGTTAGGGAATAAAATGGAACTTAGACTTAACTAATTTGGTGTGTCTTTGACAAACCGTTACACTTGCACATACCTGCTTTGTAGAAATGAATTTTCCCAGCTACTGTTTGCCAAATGTCACCCTAAGTTGAAAGTGTATCCCCTTTTACTCTCAACCTATTTTATCCAAATACAATTGACATGATTAGCATGTTAACAAAAATCGGTAATTAAAGTATCTAAATCCAATTACTGACAAAACATTGCCGCTCGTTTATTCAAGGGCAATATACCCAGACTTCCTTCAACAATCAGCTCTTTGCTGAACAACAGGAATTTCAAGAAGCCAGCTGGAAAATATCAACCTTTTGACTAAAAGAAAAAGCATGGATAAACAATTACAACTACACACGCATACTGTTATTGATGATTCAATAGCTTGTGTTTTCCTTTGTACATAAAAAACAAGTGAAAAGTACAATTAAGTTGTAAAGAAATTAAAAATTAAATAAAAAAAAAGATGACACCTGCTAAATAATACCCTTATTAAGAGGGAAGAGCTGGATGATGTTTTAACTAAACAAGAATTATTAACCTAATAGCTATCATTACTGCTGTTATATTGCTTTCTATACTGACAGATATGATAGTATTCATAGGCAAGAAGACCAGGAGAAAATTACATTAATTAGCTTGTCAAGCATCTTGCACAATAGAGGTCATAGGCCCACCCTAAATTAATTTATCTTTTTTTTATGTTTTTGAAGGTATGCACATAATTAAATTCATTTAATTTCAAAGTGACCTGTTACGGAAAGTCCACTCACACTGGACAAGTCCCAGATTTTAAACACAATAACCACTAAAAGTACATGCCTCGTCCCATCTGAATTTAATGCCAACACGCAGCCAGCAATCTTGTTACACGTTTGCCTTAAATCCCCATTTCTGTTCCCTGTGTTGAGTGTGTAGATCATGGCTCTATTCAGCCTTCCCCTTGCCAAGACTGATGCAGCCCCACTAGACTCCAGTCTAGCAAGTGGCTTTCCAGTCGCTCCAACCACCTCATTTTCTCCAAGTTCCCTCAGTTTTTTTCAGTGCTTTCCTTTAACACAGATTACCAGGAACAGACATGGTATTCCAGGTAAGGAATATTTCTTCTTTCATAGCATGACAGAATGGTTTGAGTTGGATGCAATCTTCAGAGATCATTTAGTCCAACTCCCCTGCCACAGGCAGGGACATCTTTCACTAGGTCAGGTTGCTCAAAGCACTGTCCAACTTGACCTTGAACACTTTCAGGGATGGGGCAACCACAACTTCTCTGGGCAACCTGTCCCAGGGTCTTGCCACCCTCATAGTAAACAATTTCTTCCTTCCATCAAATCTAAACCTACCCTCTTTCAGTTTAAAACTGTTACCCCTTGTTCTGTCACTACAGGCCCTGGTAAAAGTCTCTCTCCATCTTTCTCATACATTGAAAGGCTGCAATAAGGTCTTCACAAACCCTTCTCTTCTCTAGGCTGAAGAACCCCAGTTCTATCAGTCTCTTTATGACAGGTGTTCCAGCCTTCTGACCATTTTTGTGGCCCTTCTCTGGACCCACTCTAACAGGTCCATGTCCCTCTTGTGTTGGGTGCCCCAGAACTGGATGCAGTACTCCAGGTGGAGTCTCACAAGAATGTATGCTCTCCATACATTCATTCCCCAGTCTGTATTGATGTTGGGGATTGCCCTGTCCCAGATGCAGGACCTTGAAGTTGGCCTTGTTGAACTTCATGAGGTTCACATGGGCCCATCTGAGACTCTACTAATTTATTTTGGCTCTAGAACAGAAATTCCCACATCCTGAAAGCACAGCGCACATCCTTCTTTCTAGAAGTACGATATTATATTTAGCTATATTAAACTGGCACAGACTCTAAGTTAATCTGGATTACTCCAATCATGGAGCTGTGAGACAAATTTGGGAAAAAAAAAAAAAAAGGTATCTATCACTCATCTGAAAATGGAGACAATAGGACATGGTAAGAGTGGAATCTGACCATTACCCTACACAGGGCTTCTTACATTTATCTCCAGTACTCCATTGTTCTGTTCATCATCTAGCCTACAACCACCTGGCACTATGTTTTGCAATGTGCATGGAGCTTAGCCTCATGGCAGCTCTACCTGTTTCTGCAGGAGAAAGATATTGCTGCACCTCAGCAAGCACACTGCAGAAAGGGAGCGCCCACTTTCCTTTTGTCTTGGGAGGCAACACTGGCTTTTTTGTAGGTTACAGTCACTTGCCCTAGGCCAGGGTTGGCTCCTGCAAAGTAGGTGTGTCCTCTGTCTTCAACAGAAAAGTTTTGTTCCAATGTGGGCGCTTCGCTAGTGATTTTGTGAGCCTGCTACCAATAAAAAACCCAACCAACCAAACAAAAAAACTAAACAAAAAATCCAACCTAACTCTTTCCTTTCAAAAACAAGGTGTTACTTTCCCTCACGTTCATGTTGTTTCATTTGCCCAAGGAATCAAAAAACTCAACTCTTTCCAGCTCCAGACTAGCAATTAGAGTGACATGTACAGGATGTACCAAGCCTGCAATGATGGCATGTAACAGAAAACCACATTGCGTTCGCTTACCATTCCTTGTTAGTTTTCCTTTAGACTCATCTTCTGCTGATTTTTCCTCTACCACTTAAAACTGTTGACAGGGCTTTAAACACAGTTCATAAAAGCGTTTCTGAAAAAGATGTCAAAGACAAACTTTTTCCCGAGGGTGTTCTTATTTGATGAAGTGAAGCAAAGGCGGACCATCTCAGCATTCCCTATGATGGGGAGGTTTATCAAAATACAGCTCAAAAAAAACGTAGAAGTCTTCAGACACCTTCTAAGGATACGTTAAAGCTGACATCAATTTTCTGTTCACCTTTTTAAAAGGTTTTCCGTATCAGGCAACGGGTCTTCCCTCTAATTCAGCATTTTCCAGCTCTGATTACTCCCTACCATGCAGGCAACACAATCCAAGCGTGAACTAGCCAACAACATGTAAAATACATTATCAGTCACTGCTCTCTGAAGATGTGCAAAGTGGACACAACCGGTAACTTTGACAAGTTATCTTCTATCCTGTACAGTGACTAAAACAGGAACAGATGAGGAAAAGGGTGTGAAGGGGAGAGTGAAGAGATGCTAGAGCAACAACTAGAGTGCTATGAGTTCTCTTTAAAAAAGAAACAGATTATTAGCAATCAAAGAACAAAGAAAAGAGCAATAGAAGATAGTTTTGACATATTTCATGTAGGTAAATACTGTTAACCTACAACAGTGTACACCATCAGCACAAGACATCCTTCAGTTTTTATTGACAGATTCAGGTAACACTCTTCTAAACGGGTAAGTAAAACGCCTTGGCCATTTTGTGTTCTCGATCACTCTGGTACCTTGTTCTCAGGAGTACACAATGTATACTTAAAGGTTCTCATCAGGCTAAATAACTACCATGCAGTAGCAAATTTTCTTGTTCCTAACCAGTAAGCAGAGCTTCTAGCAATACTCTTGACCCCAAAAGTATTGCCAGAAGGAAGGACAATTTCCATTTTAATTGTTAGAGGTAGAACCACTGAAGGCGGGTGGAAGATGTTAGGGATTCAACAGAAGCATGCATGTCAAACAACTTATTTCTCAATAAATTCCATAAGTTATTTAAATTTTGGTAATAGGTCAGCAGGATTTAAGTTATGAGCAATAATGAAGGAAACAACAAATTAACAATATTTAAAAAGAATTAATTAATGCTGCCTAAGATAGAAACATTGCAATGAACAAAACTTCTCATCTTCAAAAATGAGTAGCGTTCTTAAAAGAGCTGAAATATGTACCTTGCTGCAGATTTGACAAGCGCAACAGAAAATTTCAATAAAACCAAGTATTTATTGAAAACAAATTAAAAAAATACAAACATTTTAAAAATAATTCTATTTTGTCATGTTTCCATAACACAAGAAAGGGAAGAAGGCCTTGTTCCATGGAGGGTGGGGGAGAGGTATTTTAAGTCCCTTCCTGTGGTTTTCTTACTCATTTCAGTGTTCTGGTTCTTCTTATACTGATCTAAACTAATGGTTTACAAATATGTAAAAATTTGTATTCGTCACTTCTCATAAGGTTAAATAGGAAACTGTATCTGAAAGAAAGTTAGAGGTGTTCCCTGTCCAGCAGAAATCGGATTTCTTTGCAAAGCCTCAAATCTTCTAAACTTCAAGAACTCCTTAAGTCCTCACCAGTTTTATCAACTTAATGCTTCTAAATGTCATCTTTCAAGCAGCAAGCAATGCAACACTATCATCCCACAAGTTAGCTTTAAGAATCAATTTTCCATATTTTTAAATACTGTCTTCTAGACTAAACATGAAATGAATCTGCTGAAAACCAGGTTCTGCTGTTTGGAGCAATTTGTGGACTGCTCACTGCCAGAATCCACTGCTATTCACAAAGAATAACACTAAGAGTGATAACCCTGAGGCTGAGCCGAATTAGAAGAAGTAAATACCTGTACCTTCAGCCACCAGAGGAGTGGCACAGTTCACTGCTGACTGGTCTAAAGACAGGCAAGATCTGCACAACACAGCACTAAACCCCAAACACACAGTAAGAAGAAAGGAAAAAACAGGAGGGAGTAACTTCCTTGGAACAGCCTTTAGGGAAGGGGTAGGTAGCACTTCATATTTCTACCAAATACTGGTTGTAACTCAACATGCAGAAGGGATATTGTCCCCAGGCAAAGTCCTACTCGATATCAAGCGGAAAGCTCAGCAATTGCTCCTTATCACACAAACTGACAAGTTTGCATTTCCTGCTCATACAACACCCAGCACTAAATTGCCAGACCAGAGATGGGGAGAATTATCCAGCCATTCCCAATTAGTAGAGACTACTGGGTTTTTTACATCCCTTCTGCAGTGAAGTCATTTTATCCTAGTAGTGCCTGGCAATTTCTATTTGACAAATGCTCTGCCAGTGTTAAGGAAGGGCTGGTGATGTGCTTCATCTGTCCCCATATCTACCCATAGCATGTCATAGCTGTGACTTATGACTTCTGCAATTTTTCTTAGAGCCGAGAACTATTTTACACCCTTGTTGGTACAAGTAAGGAGCCCATACCATATCTGTACAGCATCCAGTTCTCCCAGTTAGGAACCCCAATAACCCTTCAGTTCCAAGTTTCCAACCAGTGATTTCCCCTAAGCTCCTAGTGAGAAACTCCTCTTCCCTCTGTGTTTGTATCTGGTGGAGGAAAATGTTTGAAGGATACAGGTCTCTCTAACATACATAATGTGAAATGCTGTTGTGAGTTATTTTCTAATCCTAAACTACTTTCTAGAATGTTCAGGCTCATGTAGGAAATAAAAAAAAAAAAATACTCACTTTAATGTCAAAAAAAACCAACTAACCCAACAAACTTGACAGAGAGCTCCATCAGCCTTTCATATACAACTAAACATAAGTATAATTAATAGGCCAGAAAAATAAAATGGTACAACAGCAATCTTATTTTTGATTCAGGTATAAGGATAGAGTCTGACGGCAGGACTTGATCAGTGTGATCAGGAGGATACAGGTGCCACAAATTATGGAATAAAAAGCAGCGCTCCCAAAAGGAAAGAAAAAGAAAAGACCAGGAGATTGCCACTGACTGGAATCACAGGAAAAAAAGAAGAGGGGGAAATAGAAAGTTTTCAAGCATGGCAGAGTGAGCGAGCATGGCACACCATGAAACTTACTTAAGAAGGATACCAGCCATTCCAAGTGCTGACTCCAGCCAAAGAGAAACAAAAATTAAGGAAGCTATCTGCACTGTTTACCTTTTGGTTCTGAAAATTTGAAGTCTGGATCACCTTACACAGGCTTCCTGTACAGCCAGTGGAGAGACACAGGCTCCTCTAGAGGAGCAATGATTTTTAAGGATGCCTAAAGATTATTATTCTTTTTGCATTGCTAATATTTAACAAAGATTAAAGCAGAAAGAAAATTGTTATATGCCCTGCTCTTCTAATTATGCTAGTTCCACCCCCCCCCAAAAAAAAACCAACAAAAAAAAAAAATAATCAAACCAGTTGGCAACAAGACTACTCAGATAGCTTCACAGAGCTAGATGCTTAGAAGTTAGGCAACGGGAATATACCCTACTTGTTAAGTTTCAAATCTACCATAAAAGCAGAGCAGCTTCAAATAACACAAAATACGAAACAGGCTGCAGAGTGCTGATTTTAAATCTCTGAAAACTAATTCATAGTAGAAAACAAAAGACTTCTACTCAATTGTCGTGCCAGTCAAGCTAGTGCCTTTTAAAATAATTTCCTAGTTCAAACTAATGACATTTGTATTCAGTAATGGACTTCAGGTGGAATTCATCTTCCATATTTAGACATCTATCTGAGGGTGAGATGAATCATGCAGTGAAAGTGCTTATTTCTCTCCACTGACTATAAAGGCAGCCTACAGAACTAGCTCACATACAGACAGCCAAAGCTAGCATTCACCAACCTGTCTCCTGGTAGCTAATGCTCACATTTACATTGCACAGCATGCCTAACGGTCATCTTCCATTACTGAATCAAAGAATTAGGCTAGAAAAGTCTTCTTTCAAGAAGGTGAGAAGCAGCACTACCCTAAATTAGCTTAAATTCTACATAAAGATTAGCAGTCACTACTATTTTCCCCTTTGCACGATGGTTAGAGGTCTGTTCATGGAAAAATAAGCACATCTTTCAAATAAAACCCCCACATATCTGATATCTTTGTACAGATTATAGCACCTGTTGAGTATGAAAGAACTATTTTAAAATAATGCAACCACATACAGAAAGCTATTCAGAAGACCATATCTTCACAAAATCATTATTAACTGGATGAAAACACATCGCTAAGTCTACTAAATGCCTAAAGTCAGTCTAAACTTTAAGAATGTTTCTACAGAAAGCGGGGACTTAGGATTCAAAATTGTTGACACAGTGAAGTATGCTACTAAATCAAAATAATCAATTAAGATTGAACCAAACAGTAAAAATCATCTCCGATTTGCACAGCTGCCACCTTAACAAAAGGAACAGGGCAGCTATATTAAATAGCAGCCTCTTGTTTCAAATAGCATGAATCTTCTCAAATGCAGTATTTCCGTCCAGCACAAACTACGTCCTCTTAATATTACTTCTCCATTTACAAGTAGAGAGGTCCTTTGGTTATTTCAATAGTCACTACAGACAGAAAGAAGTGTATTCTTTTCAATAAGCTGGTCATATACAACAGAGAGATATGAGCGTTTAGCATGTCTGGGGGAGTGAAGGGCAATACAAAAATCACCACAAAGCAGTCTGAAAGGAGAGGAGAAATAACCAGTCTATAGACAGCCCAGACCATGCATTTGTTTGATCAATACCCACTCAAAACCCCCTCTCTTTCTCAGACCACTTTTTTCCCCAAAAGGGCCTCTATTGTGCGAGAAGCACACAAGAGAGATGTGATTGGAAGTGCATCCATTACATGACCAAAAAAAGTACTACGCAGCAGTAAGAGGACAAAATCATAGAAAATTAAGCCACCAACTGACATGTACCTGCAGTCCTAACCCTGCCCTGAACATGCCCCTTGCTTCATGGAGATTTTATATTTTGGTGGCACATACAAGGTCACACAAAGAGAAGAATATGTAGCCAGTGGCCCTAAACCACCCTCAAAATAGGTTAATGTCCCATTCTGTGCCAAAGTTTGAATGCTACTGGTAGAAAGGATTCTGGAAAACAAGTAAGAGAAATTAAAAAAAGAAAAAAGGGCCAGGCTTTACAACAAAGGAATGGCTGTATTGAGCAAGGCCCAAAAGTCCGTGACAATTCAAATACCCTCTCACTAACAACAGCCAGTAATAGATACCTAGTGAAGCGTGTAATAACACAATACATAGTAATACTTCCTCAGAATACTCCCTGAGCCCCCAACAGTTTACAGGAGCAGGATTTCCTGAACAGGAATAGGTATTTGCATTTGATGATTCTTCTTCCATGAAACAACAGTTTCCCTCTGCACTGATGTAATGTTTAGCTTCCTTAAATTCCTGAGGCAAGAAATTCTATAGCTTAATTACACGTTCTCTTGAGAACCACCTCCTTTTGTCTGTTTTCAATTCATCAGCTGCTAGTTTCATTAGATACCTTTTAGCGTGTGCACCAAAAAAAAGACAGTGAATAAATACTCCCTATTAATATCCTGTTGGCTACTGAGCACTTTACAGGATTCTGTCACACCACTTTTCGGTCACCTTTTCTACGCTAACAAATTCATGCTGCTGCTCTTAAAGAAACTGTTTCATATTTGTTTCAAACTTGCTCTTCCTTAAAACTTCAACTACATTCTTTTTGAGATGATGACACAGATAGGGTAAGCAGGGCAGAACTACATAAGATAATTCAATTTTTTAAAATTTCTTTTTTTTAAACAGTATAATCATTATTCTCTCTTTATTTCCTAACCATTTGCAGTGGCAATAGTCAGCTTTGAGCTCATCTTCCTAGATGTGAAGGTAAGCTTGCTCCTTCCCACCTCTAAATACACCACACAAAGCTATTTATGGGAAATTTCACCTGCCATTTTAACATCCAGTTGCTGAGCACTGTTAAGTCCTTGTGCAATGCTACGGTCTGCCTTTGCATCTGCTACCCATCAGTAAAGTCTGTGAGCTCACTTTTCTTCTGTATCCTTTATGAACTTGAACATTCTCCACTAACATAACCCTGGAGAATTGTTACATGGGATCCCCTCTCTACCCTACTTACTCCAACTCTCCCTTTCTTATATTTTAGTCATTAACTTAATCACATGAAGTCCTTTGCCCCTATCCTATGGCTGCTTACTTTCTTCAAAATTCTTTGGTGGGGGCCCTTGTCAAATGCCTGCTGGACATCCAAGTAAACTATTTCTGTTAGATCTGACTTATTCATGTGCTTGCCTTCAAAAAAACATCCAGTGAGTTTGCAAAACATGACGTCCCTTCATAGCAGGCTCTTAACTCTTCCTCAATAGATCATGTTTATCCATGTTATCTTCATTATTATTTCAACCGATTTACTTAGTACAGATGTCAAGCTTACTGATCTGTAGTGCCCAGACCTCTCCTGAAGCCTTTTTAAAAAAATTAAAAAAAAAAAAAAAAAAAAAACCGAATGCAAATTAAACAATTAAAAATCACGCNAAAGTCGTATGCAGATTAAGACATTAGAGATCACGCATAAATGAATTTATATCTTAACCAGATGTTGTATTTGTTGCTTACTGTCTACACTACAGTGATCCTTGCTTACTTGCCATTTGGAAAGCTGTACTTCCAAGTACAAAAGCAAAACTCCCTAAAGAGATGTGGTTTTTTTTCCTTAGAAGGTTTAAGCAGTATCTTTGGGAAGATCAGATGATCTTTATCGCATAATAAAGATTCACTCTAACAGTAATACTACAAACATGTAGTTTTATAAAAAGAACTATCTTTCCAGTATGTAAATGATAGTTCCATAAATATATGCTCCTGTGCAGTAGTAGCCATTCAACTATTTAATAGCTGTCCTAATTACCAGAAAACACAAATAAGCTTCTGAAAACACAGTTATTCATTTGCAAATGAGATGTTGTTCAAAGGCAAGTATAACTTTTAACATCTTGCTAGAAGACTGGAATTGAGAACTTCTGTGGAAATTACAACTAGCAGCCAGGCAACTTGAGACAAGGATTAAACCAAGCCAATTTTCAATATAAACAAGCATTTTTATCCTCACCAATTGTGTGAAGTTGCAGTTTTGTTTCACAAGATTTATAAGCGCCCTCTAACTTTCAAGTCCAAGTTCATCTAATTTTTCTTCAGCATAGTGTTGACTTGTTTTTCACTCACAAGTCCAAAGACAAAGAGTTGAAAACCAATGAGTCCCATCTTACTAAACTGATCAGGTTCCTTTCTGTGATGCATGCTCAAATGCTAGATTTCATCATAACTATATTTCTATTAGTAAGATGTTAAACATAATAGTGTGTTTAAATCCATATGCAACTGTTGCAGCTCCTTTTTCACCTCTGTATTTTGTATTAGTCGAACAGAAGTTTGCAGTTGTAACACCAATAGAACAATAGCATGGATTCATCAATTCAGTATGCTTTGTCAAATGTAGGGAGAAAAATAAAACCAACATCTTATCACCATTGGTAAAGAGTTGGTTGGAGAGAGTATAGCATTCACATCCTAAGTTTTTAGAGCATTAAAAAGAAAACAAATTACCCTATCACAGATGTTGAAAAAAAACACCTTTCCAAATATGAGATGAAAACATTTCCTTGACTTAAAAGCCTCTGGTGCTGCTCAGTCTTCCAGGCAGCAGAGAGGTTAACAGTATCCTCACCACTGCTGCCATGGGAGGGGGGAGAGGACACAGCAGACAATAAAGCCATACACAGACTTGATACTAATAGCAGAAAGCAAAGAAACCCAGGAGAATAATGCAGTTGCAAAGAGTTATCTCCCCTCTTGTCAAGCTGTCATAAGAAAGCTTGTAGAAAAAAAAAACAATTTGGCTGCCAAAACAAACAAAAATATTCTGCCTTTCAACACCTGTGTTTTGTTTCATTTCAACTACCACACTTACTGTTGTGGCCCTCAACTCCTTTCATTAAAATCACAGAACAGTTGAAGCTGGAAGATGCTTCTGGCCTACTCCAACTCTGCTGCTCAAAGCCATATGAATGACAGCAAGTTGCTCAGGACTGTGTTCAGTTGGGTTTTGAGTTATCGCCAAGGATGGAGACTCCACAACATTTTTGGACCACCTGTTCCAGTGTTCTATCACCGTTACAATAAAAACAACCCACATTTTTTTCCTCATGTTTAAATGGAATTTCCTGTATTATAATTTGTGCCGGTTGTCTCTTGTCCTGTCAGTGGACTCTACTGAGAGAAGCCTGGCTCTGTCCTCTTTATTCTACCCCATCAGGTATTTATACACATAAGACCCCATTGAGCCTTTTCTTCTCCGGCCTGAGCAGTCCCAGCTCCCTCAGGCTTTCCTCACAGGGGAGATGCTCCAGGCCCTTAGTCACCTCAGTGGCCCTTTGTTGGGTTCTATCCTGGATGTTCACATCTCTCTCGTGCTGGGGAGCCCAGAAGCAGACACAGCACTCCAGATGTGGCCTCACCAGTGCTGTGTAGGAGGAAAGGATCACCTCCTCGACCTGCTGGTAACTCTTCCTAATGCATCCAGGACACCTCCGGCCTTCTTTGCCACCAGTGCACATTGCTGGCTCACATACATCTTTTCCACCAGGATTCCCAGGTCCTTTCCTGCAAAGTTGCTTTCCAGGTGGTTGGAACCTACCATATACTGGATCCTCGGGTTGTTCCTCCCCAGGAGCAGGACTTGGCATTTCCCTTTATTGAACTTCATGAGGTTCCTGTCAGCCTGTTCCTCCAGTCTGCTGAGGTCCACCTGGATGGCAGCACAACCCCCTCGTCTATCAACCATTCCTCACAGTTTGGTATCCTCTGCAGTCTTGCTGAGGGTGCATCTCTGTGTGACCACCTAGGTCAGTAACGAAGGTGCTAAACAGGACTAGCCCTGGTATTGAGCCCTGGGGTACAACACCAGTGACTGGCCTTCAGCTGAACTTTTTGCCACTGATGACAACGCTTTGAGCCTAGCAGTTCAGCCAGTTTCCAGTCGCTCTCACTGTTCACTCTCCTGGCATGTACTTCATCAGTTTGTCTATGAGGGCGCTATGGGAGACCATGCTGAAAGCCTTACTAAAGTCAAGATAAACAACATCTACTGCTTTGTTCTCATCCACCCAGCCAGTCGCCTCATCAGAGAAGGTGGGTTAAGCACAATTTCCCCTTCACAAATCCACGCTGTGCTAACAACTCCCAATCACCTTCGTATTTGGAAATTATTCTAGTTCTTGTTCTTCATCTTTTCCAAACTAATTTTTTTTTTTTTCTGATATGTACAATACACTTGCTCATTAATAGTTGCATGTCTACTAATTGGGATGTCCTCAGAACAACTGACAATCTCACAGCGCTGCTTAACAAACTACTTATTCCAGCCAGGCACTGAAATAACAATGCTTCCTTTTTCTCCACAAATGTATCTAAACTAGTAGCAATGTTGTTGCAGCTGTAATGGCCTAATGATCTCAGAGAAACAAGGAAAACACCCTCCTCCCCGCCCCCAAATATACTCAGTTATATATATATATATATATATATATACATACTGTTGGGAAAACACAAATTTAGCAGGCATATCATCCAATCAGCATGCCTGTAAGAATTTTTCTCTCCTTTAAACCGGGCATTTTGTTAATATCATCCTTTCTACACATCTAGTTTAATTCCTGTATCTTGTCAGGCTCTTGACAGAAGTAGATCCTTTTCTCAGACTTCCTGGCCTCCGTGAAACAGAGACATCAAGAATTTCAGGGAGCATCTTCTCCACGTGTTTTTTCCTTAAATTCTTTCACTTTCTGTCTTCCCTTTGGAAGTGCAGTGAAGACATACCAGACCCCAAACTATGCTAAGAAAAGGCCTGTGCTTACACTTACTGGGAAAGAAAGAATGCACAGCACCAAACCCTCTGCATTCAAGTGATGGCGTACCTAGAAGGTAAGCATCCTTTCAACTTCCACTAAAAAAAGAACAAAAAATTTTGGCCAGCAAAGCAGCGATGCAGTTTTCCTAAATACTGTCCACTTCTAAACATTTCCAGGTAGTGGATAATCCAGTAGCTAGTTTGGCTAAATGGTAGCTCAGCTCTGAAAGTCTTACAGTAATGGCAGGCTACAGTTGTGGTTTTATACTGTATTATACATCCAACTAAGTGTTTCAAACATGCGCTCTGGCATTAAACTGAACTGGAAGAGCAGATTACAGCACGAATCCCGTATTCTTTCACCGATTTAGTGATGTACTGCCAAAAAAAGAGTCCGTTTTAAAAGCCGTGTTGTACATTTGGCCAGGACATGTCCGCTGTAGTTCCGACAGACCAAGGACAATCATCTGACAACAGTTTCTGGGCTACTAATGCTCTCCGCAGCCAAGTGGTTGACTAAAATATTTTAAACAAATTTGGACATACTCCCAATCAGATTATAACAATTTCCAGGCAGCTGAAGCCCTGGGCCAATGTTAGTTGACAGCATCCATTTAAAAACTCTTTCACACTTGTGCAAAGTTAAATCAACTTGGCACTCTCTCTGGTAGGCAATTGTCTCCTTAAAGTATGAGCACTATTCATCCAAGTGAATTGCTGCATTAAGGGGACAGTTGGCTGGCATGGGGAGGACGGGACTGATTGACAATGCGCCTTAGTCACAAAGAAGTTGCAGCAAGAGTTTCTAAAAACCAAAAAGCAGCGAAGACAGTGAATAGATGAAGCTAGTTGAAGTCGACAAAAGTACAGGATGTTTCCGGGAAGATGGTGGTGGTTCAATAGGCTTCCTAACTATGACTAATGGTAAAACAGTTCCTGTGTCTCGTTCTGTAAATTTAGCACCTCAAGTGTTTCAGAGAATTTCAGTTTACTACTTAACCCCTTAGCATCAGCTAAATATTGAAGCAGTCGTTATTTGTGGATTTTTTTTTTTGGTACAGCTACATTTGTTAAACGGCCTGGAGCTCTGTGGATCTGCATTATTCCCAGGGAGGGGATTTCATTTCACACCTGAAATGTTAATAAAGAAACATGGAGCAGCATTTAAGTACTCATTCTCAAATCATTCTAAGGAGATTACAATGTTCCAGCCCCCTTCCCTTTCTGAAACTTCAAAGGGAAAGTACAAGAAAGCCATACAGCGCTTAGGTCAAAATAATCACACAGACTGTTAAATTAATTCATGATCCCAACAGATACCAGAAGTACCGAAAGAAAAACTTGATACGCAAGAGTGACGAATGATGCATTTTACAAGTAGCATAGAGAATTACATAAGTAATCACTATATTTGAGTTCATTTTTCTTCATCTTTTACGTACACAGTACAGATACCGTTGTGTAAAGCATAAAAAAAAAGGTGCCAGAGGTGCTGCTGTCTACTGTGGAAGTCAGTGGGATTACTCTGGATATCACTTCCCAGTTCAACAAGAATACAAAAAGCCACTCAGGACGCCAGCCTCATGCTGAAAATACAAACAAAGCCCCTCAAGCCCCACAGAACTTGTCACATAAAGGCTATTAAATTTCAACGGTACGTGGATCCCTTTCAGCTACTTAAGGATAAACTGCTTGAACATTTGCTAACAGTTTGAAAAATGTATGAGTTTTTCTCATGATAATTCTTATGCCACATAGACAAAAGATTTCATAAACAGATTCTAGCTTCTGTAAAATATTTGTAGTCAAAAATAAGTGACATCTTACTTGCTGCTTGATGCAGTGAAATAGTGTAACTGTACTATCTAATTGGAAAAAGGAAAACTTCTTTGATTCAACTGCTAAATTAACCTAGCTGTTCAAGCTAACAGATCCAATTTCATTGCTTCTAAAGGCAGGCAACACTTCTTTGTCTTCATTTTGTATTCCAATGAAGTCTATTTCAATAGAGTTGCCTCCACTTATCCCAGAGGACAATTTGGTCCTTTTGTGTAAAGCTAATCCAGCTCTCCCTGAAGTCAAGGGGAATTTTGCACTTGACTTCAGTGTGAAAAAGGATCAGGTCCTAGAACAGCAATACTAAAATATCTGTGAATAAAAATAGGTTCTGATTTTCCACTTCCTAATTAGCTAAACAAAAAATAAATATACAATTGATTTAACGAAAAATTTGAAAAAATGGAAAAAAGTCTACTTTCCATTTCAGTTTAAAGCATGTGAAAAGTTGTTTTACAAGGCAATGTTTTTAAAAAGAGAATATAATCCCATTCAAATATTCTGACTGTAAAACCATACTATCTAATGCATCTGCCTTGTCTGTCCAGTTTCAGAGGAACTGAGGGGGAAAAAGTAACTATCCCTCAAGTCTAGCAAATACTTCAAGACAAGCAACAGTTTAATGGCATGGTTTCCAAGCCATAGAAATCATGCAGCACTAACTAACTTTACAATCACTTACTAACTTTACAATTCTCCATCAGTGCTGTTAGGGTTTCCTCAAGAATGCCTTACACTGTGATCAGTCCACGGGCTCAAAAGTTTTGGCAGGTTACTCTGTCGGCCTCAATATGCTTTGATTCAGTCACCTAAATTACCTGATTACCTGGCTACACTGTACCGCCTAAAATGCAGTAAACATATCTGCACAGCCAAATTAAGTCATATGCTAACTGACCACATGCCATGTTATAATGGAAAGTTACCCTTCTGATGGCAATTTTTCAATATTTAAAGTGGAGAAAGAAATCTTTTTAAAAACTGTAACATCAATTTATACTAAGACCCAAAATTATTGTTAGGATAGCCTATATTAAACTAAAAAATTATTCAAACTATGTTGTAAGCCACCAAAATTTTAAACAAATTCAAACCACCGTACTGGCAGAGCTCATTCATAACCACCTGGAATCAGAATTTGGACACCTAAATACCTGAAGTAACATAAGCTGTTACAAGTGTAGAGGACCCTCCTCCCCCAGTTAATATTGTTTAGATATCAGTTCACTAGAATCTGAAAAAATTTAGGGAAGATAAGGTTAAAAGACAGAGGAGAGACTTTTCAAAGAAAACAAAAACTTGCACGTATGAGAGCTACTCATTTTAACACCTTAGAGGTTTTGGTGACCAAAATTAATTAACAAATTAAAACTAACTTTCCCTTTTGTAAATAAATCCATCAGATTTAAAATAAAATGTTTTGCATTTAGAATTATTGCCTTCTATATCCTTATCTAAAAGGCAACATATTATTAACTTGTACCTTAAATTGTAATGCTGGTTATTTATATGAATTTCAATCAGAATTTCCACTCAAATGTCACTGAACACAAATTAGGAAGAAAAAAATGTCTTGTGTATAAATTGGGCTTTTGTTACTTAAATAATTATATATACAGCTTAAAATAATTATTAAGACACTTTATTATTACATTGAACACACATGCATAAAATCCATGCCCCTGGCAAAAAGCTAATAAGATTAGTGTAAACCTAATATATAGTTAGAGTCAATGTATTTTACTGACTAGTAAGACTCAGCCTCTTTCTTTGGGAAAAGAACAAAGAAGCACAAGTGCAAAACTAAGTTAAAATAAGAATTTAAAATAACCATATAAAATCAACGTGTCGTGCTTGTTAACATAAGTCACTTTGTATTAACTTGGCTATGGTTTCACCATGTATGCACCAAATTTAAATAGTATTCTGATGGTACGTCAGACCTAAGCTAAAGCTGGGGGGAAGGTAATCAGAGCCCTATATTTAATAACCAATGCAAATTAATTCCACAATATTTAAATACACCTACTTTGTATGAACAATTCAAACGTTTCCAAGGAAATAATTTTTCATCTATAAACTATCACTTGTCTCATTTTACGTACACCATAATAGCCTGAATCAATCAGTTCTACAGGTTTCTACCGTGTACAAGCTAAAAAATATTTCCTAAAATGAAAAAGGAGATTGATATCTTTAGCAAATTACATAATATATATAATTATTCAGCAAGCTATTTTGAGAGCTTATCACTTTAAATAACCTCAACCACTATGATTTATGAATTGTGCTTTAAGTGTATAACTGTACTTAAAATACAGTACAGAACTGTACTTGAAAGTAAAAAAAAAGTATCCATATTACTATAGCATCTTAGCCTCTAAAGCCATATACAAGTCAGTATTTAATTTTTGTGTCTTCTAAAGTTGAGAATTTTTCACTTGCATTTTGCTCACTCATTTGAACACCACAGAGCTAAATACAAAAAACCAACCAAACAAAACNCCCAAAAACATAGAACATACTTTGGCAAAAATCCCAAATATTACATCCCTCAGAAACTAGAGAGCAGACTTACACGCTGGAAGAAAACCTGAATCCTTTTTATTTAAAACAGGCAGAATCAGAACTGCCATCTGTTGCTGAAAGAACCCATTCTGAAATGTTCCCTTTAACTATACTTCCAAAAACTTTTACTTGGGACATTAAGAATTTCTCTTGAATTGAGGGGGGGAAAAAAGAATAAAAAAAGAGATGTATTTGCCTAGATGGACTTCTGGTCTGATTCATGACAGCTGTTCTTTCAGTAGGCTTAACTTAATGACCCTGTGCATCAAAGAGGAGAAGCATTGTTAAGATTTAAGACAAAAAACAAACAAACAAGAAAACCACAGATCTTCCATCCCCATGCAGTATGGGACAGCCTTCTCATAAGACACATACACAAATCACCTGGGCTAGTCATAACACAAAATAGAAAATGGTCTTTGCCCTACGGATCTCATCTAAGCCTTGCATAAATTTGCATTAGGAAAAAGAAAAAAAAAAAAAATCCATATTTTCAGATTCATTTGTCACTGAGATATTGCAAGGTTTTCTATTAAGAGAAGTTACCTACAAGTGCGTAAGATGCACTATTACATATGTTTGCAGCTTCAAAATAGCATCAAAATAAGTTCATGCCTCTAAGAAAATGTGGAGTACTTCAACTGAACTACTGGAACCAGAGCTAGTCACAAACACTATGTATCAACAAAACTCCCAGTGGTAGTAAAATGTTCTGTTGATACATTCTGTTTTCAGCTCAAGAAGTTATGGGAAGGAGACACAAAACGCTCGCTTTTATCACCATAAGCTTTCCTCCCATTTCATCGCACCCTTCCTTAGTCCTCACAAGAATATAAATGCCACGTCTTTACAGATTTTTAAAATGTTAAGTTTGTTATTAGGTTTGGTGCANATATAATTATTCAGCAAGCTATTTTGAGAGCTTATCACTTTAAATAACCTCAACCACTATGATTTATGAATTGTGCTTTAAGTGTATAACTGTACTTAAAATACAGTACAGAACTGTACTTGAAAGTAAAAAAAAAGTATCCATATTACTATAGCATCTTAGCCTCTAAAGCCATATACAAGTCAGTATTTAATTTTTGTGTCTTCTAAAGTTGAGAATTTTTCACTTGCATTTTGCTCACTCATTTGAACACCACAGAGCTAAATACAAAAAACCAACCAAACAAAACACCCAAAACCAAACCAGAACCCTTTTTTTCATCCCTTACAGAATGTTAATACAATACTTTTCAGGCCTGAAAAAGTGTGGCTGCTGAGAAAAGGAATTTTACTCAGGAAAATTCCCCAACCGACTAGTAGTAACAGCTCAGAAATTATCCTGGTTTTCCCTTTTCTTTCCTTCGTAGGTAATTGTTTTCAAAATGAATAGTATTTTGCTCTATGCTGTAAGTGTTCCTGAATAGAGTATTTAACTTTGGTATGAAAACAGAATTAAACACGGGTGCCCACAGCGAGACTAGTATACTGTTTTTCTTTCTCCAATGCATGTTTTTCAGTTAGGTATGGATGAGCTGATCTGGCCAATACTATTATAACCTTTAATAATGCTTTAAACAAATATTTAACATTGGTATAAGTTAAACAACCCCCTCCCTCTTTGGTTTCAGGACTTTGNACAGATCTTCCATCCCCATGCAGTATGGGACAGCCTTCTCATAAGACACATACACAAATCACCTGGGCTAGTCATAACACAAAATAGAAAATGGTCTTTGCCCTACGGATCTCATCTAAGCCTTGCATAAATTTGCATTAGGAAAAAGAAAAAAAAAAAAAATCCATATTTTCAGATTCATTTGTCACTGAGATATTGCAAGGTTTTCTATTAAGAGAAGTTACCTACAAGTGCGTAAGATGCACTATTACATATGTTTGCAGCTTCAAAATAGCATCAAAATAAGTTCATGCCTCTAAGAAAATGTGGAGTACTTCAACTGAACTACTGGAACCAGAGCTAGTCACAAACACTATGTATCAACAAAACTCCCAGTGGTAGTAAAATGTTCTGTTGATACATTCTGTTTTCAGCTCAAGAAGTTATGGGAAGGAGACACAAAACGCTCGCTTTTATCACCATAAGCTTTCCTCCCATTTCATCGCACCCTTCCTTAGTCCTCACAAGAATATAAATGCCACGTCTTTACAGATTTTTAAAATGTTAAGTTTGTTATTAGGTTTGGTGCAGATTTTTAATTTTTGAGATGTTTGGAGACCACTGTTTTACACAAAATTTCAAACCTAAACATCACACCAAATTCTCTGTTTCTTACAGACTAACCCTGTTAAACTTTCAACTGAAACACTACAAATTTTGCCTGTTAATACGCTTCTGAAGACCTGTGTTTGGAAAATAAGGAGGTGACTGGTGACAGCCAACATGGCTTCATTAAGGGCAAATCATGCCTGACAAATCTGGTGGCCTTCTACGATAGCATTACAGTGTTGGCGGATACGGAGAGAGCAACTGACATCACCTACCTAGACTTGTGCAAAGCATTTGACACTGTCCCGCACGAGATCCTTGTCTCTACATTGGAGACATGGATTTGATGGATGGATCACTCGGTGGATAAGAAACTGGATGGATGGCCACACTCAAAGAGTTGCAGTCAACAGGCTCAACGTCCAAGTGGTCAGCAGTGATGAGTGGCGTTCCTCGGGGGTTAGTACTGGGACCGGTACTGTTTAACATCTTTGTTGGTGACATGGACAGCGCGATTGAGTGCACCCTCAGCAAGTTTGCAACGACACCAAGCTTTGTGGACTGGTTGTCACTTTGGAGGGAAAGGATGCCATTCAGAGGGACCTGGACAGGCTTGAGAGGCGGGCCTGTGCAAACCTCATGAAGTTCAAAAAGGCCAAGTGCAAGGTCCTGCGCGTGGGTTGGGGCAATCCCAAGCACAAATACAGGCTGGGCAGAGAATGGGTTGAGAGCAGCCCTGAGGATAAGGACTTGGGGGTGTTGGTGGATCAGAAGCTCAATACAAGCCAGCAATGTGCGCTCACAGCCCAGAAAGCCAACCATATCCTGGGCTGCATCAAAAGAAGTGTGGCGAGCAGGTTGAGGGAGGTGATTCTGCCCCTTTAGTCCACTCTCGTGAGACCCCACCTGGAGTACTGTGTCCAGCTCTGGAGCCCTCAGCACAAGAATGAACAGACCTGTTGGAGCGGGTCCAGAGGAGGGCCACAAAGATGGGCTCCAGAGGGCTGGAGCACCTCTCCTGTGAGGACAGGCTGAGAGAGTTGGGGTTTCTCAGCCTGGAAAAGAGAAGGCTCTGGGAAGACCTTATAACAGCCTTTCTGTACTTAAAGCAGCCCTACAGGAAAGATGGGGAGGGACTCTTTACCAGGGAGTGTAGTGACAGGACAAGGGGTTATGGTTTTAAACTGAAAGAGGATAAATTTAGATGAGATATTAGGAAGAAATTTTTCACTGTGAGGGTGGTGAGGCACTGGAACAGGTTGCCCAGGGAAGCTGTGGATGCCCCATCCCTGGAAGTGTTCAAGGCCAGGCTGGACAGGGCTTTGAGCAACCTGGTCTAGTGGAAGGTGTCTGTGTCCAGGGCAGGGGAGTTGGAACTAGATGATCTTTAAGGTCTCTTCCAACTCTAACCATTCTATAAATCAGTAAGGTAAGGTTTTAATCTCAAACTAGAGATATTCAGAAAAACAGTATCAGAAGGCAAAGAAAGGAGATACAAGAGAACCGAAAAAATAACTTGGAAGATGTACTACTAAACTTACTGATTTTCTCTAAACAGTTTACAATTAAATATAGAACTTTAGTATTTATGTTCATATTTCCTTCCTCAACCATAGCTCCTTATTAATGTTTCCTTTCCCACAGTTTGGCAAATGAACACTAATTTCAGATGAATGTACAGTTTGAAAATGAGAGTATTTTCTAGACATTAATGCTAGCTTCATTTTTCAGTGGAGCACGCTTTGACCAAAACCTTAACAGTAATGAACATGTGCCTCAAAGATGAGCAGCAAACTAAGACTACTGAAAGACCGGCTGTTACAAATCAGACTAATAGTCCATCCAGCCCAAACAACTCCGAGTCAGACCAGAGGTTCCCCACTGGCCCTCATTGTCTGAGACACTGGGCAATACTGGATGCTCAGGAAGAGCATCAGATTCCTAAGGACCAGGAAAGCCTGGAGCCATGCTATCCTTGGCACAGCCTTTTAGCTTCTGGACTTTGGGGTGCTGTTGCTGGCAAAATAAAATATTTATGTTGAACAAGCTAAGCTGTTAAAAAACAACCAGAAACAGGACGAGTGTGGAAAGAAAGAGCAAGGACTTTGGAGGTTTGGTTTTTTTTTTATTCTTCTGTGGTTACAAGTGTTGGTCACAACTTTAGTTTCCAATAAAGTGTTCTTGAAAAGCAAGAAGATACACATAACAACTCAGAGCTATTTCTCCTTTGTCACATTCTAAGCATAAATATTAATTGTTATCTAACCATACTTAAAATAACTTATTAAAACAGGATTGTTCAATATTAATTTGTTTTAAGTCTTCTTTTCCTGGCTGACTGCCAAAACAGTTATAATACTATACAATTGCAATACACAAGAGATTCATAGTACCCTCTAATTACTCTTTAAATACTTTGCACAAGCATGGCTTTTTCTTACAGTTGTGAGGGAATTAAGTACAGTTGAAAATTTCAAAACCTTTAGCCCACATACTGTATTTGTCTTCCTGAAGCTGAACTTGACATGCACCACCAGAAAGTTTGTCTGAACTACGGGTAAACATTTAGAACAGGACTGAACACGAACACCACCCTCCACTCTGACCCTTCTTTTGCTACAGGGCCATCAGTCCCGGTAAGCATACTTGAGACCTGACCACATTCATGCTTGGTCATTCACACCATGAATAAAACACTATTACTGTCTCAGTTTTGCAAGATTAGAAGGTGCTTTAGGCATGTGCAAACAAAGGAAATTAACCCCATTGAACCAGTCTTCCAATATGAAGACTGACTTTAAATATCTGATTAACACCACAAAATGCTCCTGAAAGTCTCCCCAGAAACAAGTTAAAGGCCCTGATCTCAAAAATTTACCTATGTGGGTGTGTTTACTCAACAACTTCACTGTCAACAGAAGTAAATGAAGTTATTCACTTACGTAAGCCTCGTCTAGCTGATCCTAAAATCTGAAGGGGTGGCTTGAAGCTTCTGAAGAATCACTTATTTTTCCCAGACTTCTCTAGACTTATGGTGTGAAGAAAACCACAGAAAGATGTATCTTAAGACACAGAAGTTTTTCATCCCCCTGAAGTACCAATTTGAATGACAAATTATTTGAAGTTCAGCAGCACCACCATAATTCAAAGTTTATGTAAATATTTAAGATGTAGATGTAGTCAATATAGGTACTTATTAGAGTCTCATATAACACTATTATAACAGCATTTACCTTCCAAAAATACAAAGATAAAATACAGCCAGGTTAGCAAAAAAAGTTATCTAATTTCCTGTGTGACATCTTAAGAGTACTCAAGAAGCTGAAATAGAGGTGATGCTAGTCTGAGGTTTTAGCAGTCATTACTTCCTCAGCACTCTCCAACCATACCCTGTAACATTACCTAACACTACAGTCAAGAAAAATCAAAACAAAACCCCAGTCTCGGCCACAACAGTCAACACAGCCAAGGAGCTGCTTACTGACGATCCCTATGGCAGTATCCCGCTGGGCTGCGGGGCTCAGGTAAAAGCCAGGGCTAGCAGTCCTCACAGGAGACCCTCAGCTCGAGGGCTCATTTCAGCTGAGCATGACTTTGATACACTGACTTTTGGGATGTGCCATGAAACCTGGTGCCCTATGCAGATGCCTACCCAAAGTGACAACAGAAAAGAGTATTTTCCATCCTATTTCCAGTTATCCTTCACATTTGTAAAGAATATGTGTTTAAATCTAAAGAGAACAAAACTCATGCATAAGCCATAAAATTTACTTACTTAACTTCTAGCATTAACATTACTATCACCTTGATCCCTGATGCTGCAATCAGTTGTTCATGTTAACTTTACCTAAGAGTGCAGTCCTGCTCATTTTAATAACTTGCTTCGGTGCCAGTTTCTGCTTTGGTGCATTAGCACCATTAAGGATAAACCTCCATAGGAGGAAATTGCAGTAAGAATGACCTCTTAAAACCTAAAATTAAACTTGTCCTATAGTTAGTTGACAGCATCTTTTCAATATGACTTTTCCCTACTATATTCAGCATACACATGGGAATTTGTCCAGGTTTGCCTTCAAAACCTGGTAATTGATAATACCGTCTGGAACCCTACAGCTCTAAGTCATTGGTTTCAATGCAGCCGGTGACTATAGTGATTGAAAGAAGCTAGCATACGGCAACCGTAAAGCAGGTTGTATTTAAAAGAATAAAATAAAATAATAGTGGCTGCCACATCATCAAATCCATAACTATAAAACAGCGTCCTATTGGCATTCTCAAGGAGAACAAAAATGAACTAAATACAGAGAACAAGCTATCTACTTGTATTTGGAGGTGGCTCCTCCAGGACAAAAAACTAAACCATTCTGTTACAGTAGTTTGAGAAACTACATTTCTCCGTCACTAATCAATCTGTTCCACCGACTAGCAGAGGACTTCCAGTACTAGAAGCCTGAAACCTTTCACAAGGGCTTCGCAGAAACCACAGACTGTACATATGCACGGAAGGTGTCCTATCTGAAAAAGGCTGCTTGATGTGACGCAGCAGAATAAGGACGCGTTCCTAAAGTAGTCTTTGTGTCAATGCTGACACCAATTTTTAAATTAACATCAAGGTAGCTTACTCAAACTGTGATCAAAGTACGAGGCAAAACAGCTGGATCCAAGTAGGGAATACAGATGAAAATGTATTTCTTTTAACTAACGGTTTGAACACAAGGAATTATCTATTGAAAATATACAGCTTTCGTCTACAGACAGCGCATATAGAAAAGTAAAACGATGCGGATATTGTATCCATAAAGTAAACTTTGACCATATAAACTGACATGTGCCACACCACAGACTTTCACATCACTGTCACATGATGGCCATCATTTATCAGAATGAACAGAGTGCTGATTTCATTCTTCAGGAGCTGCAGGAAGTATGCAAAGCTCAAAATAAAGAATATTCCTCTGGTGCAGAAGCATAGTTCTCTGCTCTGCTACATGAATACCGCTAAAAAACCTAAATTGTGAACTGCAGTTTTTCAACAATTCTGTTACACAGTACACAACAGACCAATGATTTATTAAGTATTTTTCTAGCAATTTCAAGTAACACAGCAATTTATATACTTTCAATTTCATTCGTTTGTTTCATAGCCAAAGAACTGTTGTTAGGCAATAAATACTCTCCTGAAAATCTCTCTTTATCATTCAAAATACCTACCTTCAGCTCACTACTCTCATTCCAAATGAAGTTCTTCAGATTTCAAAGAGTGGTACTGGGCTCCAGATATTAAAAAGTTATTGAAAACTGGACCAGTAGCTCTGTGAGCAGCAAAACCAGGGAGGCCCCATTTCCTGCATCAATTTCCAGCTTGAGCTAAGGTTTGATGTGAACTCTCCGGTATGCAGGTTAAGAGCTCTCTTCTACCTGGCTTCCTTACTTTCCCAAGTCTTGTCGAAATTGCTCACCTGGGAGACCTCTGCTGCCAAATTTGTTTGAAATCAGCTAATAGCCAGAAGAGTTATTAGAGGGACTGATGGCACACAGTTGCATTTGAGCCACACCTCCTGAGGAAACAAAGCTAACAAAACCCATGGAATAACTACTGGCAATCGCTGCTACCCACTGCTGTCACTCTTTCACACACCTGGTATAGCCGGATCTTTTTCTTCGAAATTCAGCACAGCGCCAGTGCTGCTCTCTTTCTGTTCCCATCACAGATGCTACCTTGTTCTGAACCTAACCCCGACACCCTGGCTGTGCAAAACACACCTACCGTCTCTGCTCTATGCCCATGTTCAGCAGGAACGTCCTACAGCTAAATTTACAGACACGCAGCAGAAACACGAGTGGAAGTGCAAGGTTCTGTTGTTTGGAAAGGAACAGTCCTTACATCTATGAAGCCTACAGAAACACATAGCTACGGCAAAACTGTACTACCTACTGACAGAGATACTGCAAGTATAACTGATGAGGCAATTTTATTAGAAATCCCTCTTCAAGGCCCTACTTTCCAAAAATGAAAGAAAAAGCCTCTGAGGTAAACTTTCGTATCTTGCTTCCCTGACTAAAGGTCAATTTTGCTTGCAAAATTTGCTTGAAATTTCATTTCGCTGCAGATGAATTATTAAGAGAAAGACAATACACCTTCCTTGACAACATCCTCCAAGTTTTAAAATGGTTTTAGATCATTCTGCCAGTTTAAGTAAATCCACACATCCATTTTTTAATTTATGGCCAGCCTCTACTTAGGGTTAAGTCCAGCAGGTAGGCCTCAATATACCTTCTTAACAACCGTGAGGTTTGGAAATATTGATAACCTAATTCTCCCAACGCAAAGTGGCCCGTATCCACATGCACACCAGATATCTGGACCATTCGGAAACGAATGCGATAATGTATAAAGGAGAAGACACGCCAGCCCTGGGCCTGAGGGATGCACACACAACTTTACGCACAGCAAGCCTGTGGGTCCACGCACGGCAGAAAGTTACGCGCAGCCTCCGCAGGACCGGGGGCCTGTGGCTGCCCAACACCTTTTTTTTTTTTAACCTTAAGGAAGACGAGGAGGCCCGATGGAAGTGCGATGATTTAAATTTAAAGCTGTCGCGTTCCTGCTCGACGCAGGGATGCAAACCAGAACAGTGAGGAAAACATAAAATAAAATAAAATTAACAGAAAATAATTCAACGCAGGCCAAGCTACAGGCGACTCGCACATCAATTTCCTGAATTTCGCCCCCTTACACCCTCCAGCCCCGGCCGACGG
>VYXH01012657.1:289082-302302 GCA_013397275.1 Burhinus bistriatus
CTCCGGCCGGGGCAGCAACCCCACGCCCGAGTTGGAGGCCGTGGGGAGGAGCCGGGCGGCCCCCGCGGAGCCGGGCTGGCGGCGGCCGCCCCCTCCTCCGCGTCGCTGTGCACGGAGCCAACATGGTGGAAGCGCGTGGAGCCGTCGCTCCCCCGGCGGCCCCGCCGTGCGGAGAGGGAGCCGGGGCTTGCCCTGCCCTGTCCCGCGGCTTCGGGGGCGAGGCGTGGGCCGAGGGCAGCCGCCTACCCCCGACTTTGTCTCCCCGGGCTGGAGCCGGGGTTGGGTCGCGGGACCCTTGTCGGGGTAAATACCGGGGCGGGGAGGGCGGCTGAGCTGCTCCGCCCCGCTCGCCGCCGTGTCGGGCCGGTGGCCTCGGTAAGTCTCTCTGGACAGAGTTGAACCTGAATGGTCTCGGCAGCGGAGCCTGTTCGGCCTGGTGTGGGAGAGGCGAAGAAAAATAACTTTAAAACTCCTCAGCCAGGCATCTCCAGGTGGGCCACGGCTTAGGCTTGGTAAATTTTAATTTCTTCGGGTCAAAGAGATGCGAAACGATGGTTCTGAAGGCCGGGGGCTGCAGGGGACCGAGGCGCTGCGGCGGCGGCGGGCGTGGAGCAGCGGCTGCGGCTCGGGGAAGCCCAGTGCTGCAGCACAGGGTAAACCTGTCGCCCAAACCCTCAGCAAACAAAGAGCAAGCCTGTAAATAACGCACCAGTAACTGCGTGGTATGTTATGTTGCGGGTTTGCCGCTCACCGCAGTTCCAGAAGTCGGCGCTTTGCATTTTAAACAAGGAAAAAAAAAAAAGAAAAAAAAAAAGTCGGGTTTGTGTCAAGGTGGGCTTGAGGTAAGGGTCGTTCAAATGCAGGTAGTCTTCAGAGTTGCAGACTGCAGGAAGAAGTGAAAGAAAAAAGAAAAAACCTAAAGAACCGATGTTATTGCAAGGGCAAATCGGCAGTTCTTGTTCAGCATTATCTTTTATTGTTTCCAGCTCTGTTAATAGTCAAATTTGGCACTGGAATAGCATTTAGGTTTCTCACCTCTTTATTTGGTTCAAAGGCAGAATATAAAACTAATTGTACTGATTACTAATGATTAATATATTTTTTAATCTTAAAAAAAAAATTAAAATGAGATATCCGATTTCTCTTCCAGGCAATGCTGCAGTCTCATTTGTATTTTTTAATTTAAGATAAAGCAAATACATGGAAAATGCATTGCAAACACATGTATTTGCTATTACAGGACCATAAATACACTAAGCAGTTAACAAAATACAAAAAAGCAAAAGTGTTTTAAATTTGGACAGTCCTCACCATAAATCAGACTGATGTAATCCTGTTAGAGTGGTGGAGTTTATCATGTTCCTGTTCTGTCAGGAGCCTAAATCACATTATACAGCATTGATTTTTAATTTAGAAATCAACAGCGAGTTTTACAAATGGACATGGGCGATGAATTACTTAACTGAGGAGGAGTCTTTGCATACTGGTCAGAGCTCCGAGTCTGTCACGGCTTCATGGCACCGGCTGGGCTTATGGTAGTCTTGAGTGAGAGCAAGGTTTGACCTCCAGTATCAGTTGTGGGTTTTTTATACACAGGCAAGCATTGCTACGTGGTTAATTTTACAGCACAATGGTAAAACTTGCATATGTGAAAAACAGAATGAGCCCTAAGCATGTCATCATCTTCATTATGTTTCAAAGTTACACATTTTTCTTCAGAAATTTTTCAGCATTGGGCTAAAGCTTATATATAAAAATATATATATTGGCTCTTGCCAGCTGTCACTGTAATGTGACTTAAAGGCTTCAGGCCCGGGGTTGATGGATGGGATTACATAGCTGTCCTTTCTCCCAGCACCTGCTTGTGCCCATGTGGCACCAAAAGGTTTGCTGGAATTCTGTCTATCACACCTTTCCCATTGCTTTCTGCCCTTAGGACCAATATAAGGAATGATTTGGTGGGTTTCTGAAAGACTGAGCTGTTAACTGTGGCCTCCACTTGCTGTCTGATGTGTGCGTGTGGTATCGGCTGCTACGGATAGTACTGGGGCTGCACCAGTGATTGACTTTGGTCGATAGTGGAGAGGCCGGCACACTTAATTTCAAGAACAGTGTGATTAAAATAGCAAAGCAGTTGGGGAGAAGATGAGATGACCAGTCCCATAACTGACAGCAAGCTCAGACCCACACCATATGGGCGTGAAAGAATAGATGAGGGTTTGAGTCGGGAGTCTTGGAGGCTAGACATGCTTTCATTGCAGTGGAAAAACTGGCTGCTTCTTAAATTGTCTTGCACTTGTCACTGATAGTCTGAGTGTTCCTCATTTTTATAAGGAAATGTTGAACAGGTGACTTAAAACCATCAAACTGCTGGTGGTTCAGTCTGTTTAATCCTGCACTGGAGGGGACTCGGGGTGTCATTGCCACCTTCTGCCTGCCTGCCAGCCAGCCTGCAACCCGTTGCCACGTTTTACCTCGGTAAAACTCCCGCACACTGCTGTTCCGCTGTTACGGAGCGGGCTCTCCGATCTGTTGCAGTGCTGTGAGTGCTATGAGCCCTGCAGGTGGGCTGACACCGCTCGGTATTTGCTCAGGAGGCGTCAGCTGAAACCAGCACCAGTCTCAGCTGCGTGTCAGCCAAGGCCAGTGCCTACTTTTAGGAATTTTCCATCCTTTTTATTCTTTTGGTTTAAGTTAATTTTTTTTTACTTTGTCCAGGAAGGGAAGGGAGCAGCTGCCCTCGTATGCTTTAGCATGGCTGGAATTGGGTGTGTTACCATCATAGGGGTTCGTCACTGCTATTTGCTGGATACAGTTTCCCAAATACTCCTTCAAACAGGCTCAGCACTCACTAATTCCTCAACTGCATTGCATTTTTAGTTGTTGTTAACGTACTTTTAAAGATTTGTGCAAATAGTACTGACAGAATGCCTTCCTAAATGTAGTCTATCTTTTAAAATTATCCTATACTCAAATTAATTTCTGAAGAAGGTGATCATCTTTACAGTCCTAAATGTTGGGGTTTTTTGGTTCAAATTTCTAAATGATTGGTAGAATTAAGTACATATTACGCCAAATGAAGTATTTTTAGGGCTACAAGGGGGAATATAGGTGTAAGAGCAGAAAGCAAGAAGGAGGAACAGAGATGGAGGAAGGCAGCCTAAGATATTTCAGGCATTGATGTGGGTTCAGTGATTTGTGCTTGGGGAATACGGGACTTGTATGCAGAGATTTTGAAGGCGATGGGCAGGTTGGTTTTCTGAAAAGCTTTAACAGTACATGCCAAAGGTTAATCTATGGTACACATTACAGTGACTTGGAAACATTGAAACATTCTTGAAAACACTTCATGGGATTGTTTTCCAATAAATTGGAATAAACAGAGAAATATTGTGGTCTCCTGCAAACAGTTTTTTATTTTAAAAGAAAGAAATTTTTTTTCTGGACCTAAATTCATTCCTTCATTTTGAGAAATAGCTATGGTAGTCAAGGTCTCATCCTAGTTATCACTTACTCTTTAAAAGTATGGAAAACAATGGTATTTTATAGCAGCATCTCCTAAAATTCATGGGCCAAATTCCCATTGCTCATCATACAAAAAGCAGTTCTAGGAATTAATTAGTATTAGTCACATGCTTACTTTTACACACTTGCATCAATATTTTTAAGAATAGGGAATGTAGCAAAGCAGGGATATTTCTTTTGAATCTGAATATTCTAAGTGTTAGTCGAATAAGTGGGCAGTTTTGTTATGTTAATTTCTTCAAGTGGAGCTATTAATAAAATTGATTTTTAAAAGTAAAACATCCTCCTTGGATATAATGCAAATTACATATGAATATAGTAGTTCAGTAAGGAAAGGGAGTGCTAAGTCACTGCGTGATGGATCTGTCATTGTTTCCTATTCTGAAGCAAGTATTATATTTAAGCTTTTTGTTAAAATTCAAAATGTTTTTGTCACAAATGTCCTGTTTTGCCTTAAAATGCTTCTGCATCTCCAAATGGCCGGGATTTTTGTGTTTGTTGTGCACATCTATTTGCAAGATTAAATATTCCATTCTTTCTCAAATAGCATTTCTGTTTGATCTTGTGTAACATGACTGATTACTTATGCATATTATACTTTTAGCAAGTATATGGAGGGTTCTATTTGAAAAACGTTGATTCAAACATTGTTTTTGAAAGTATTTAAAGTTATTTTTGAAAGCATGCTAGACTTTATCTTGGAAAACCCCATACTTCCAAACCTGTTGATATTTAGATTTGTCACATCCAGTTATATCAGACACGCTGGATTACATTGTATAATGAAAGCCGTATTGCTGTACTCTAATCTTTATCTCTTTATATCCGATCTCCTTTGAATTGCACATGAGTATTGCTTATGGTTACTTAAAATAACTACTGCTTTTATTTCAAGGGCAGTGCTATATATGATGAACACTTAACACTCAACCCCGCTTTGGCAGCAGCTACGCATCCTGTATCTTTGGTTCTTGTATGATTTAATTTGGAAGCTGCACAGATACATTCCTTTTTTTTATTTTTTCATTTAAATTTCATATTTGAAAAACCTGAAGCCTCTGAAATCATACATGTCCAGAAAGATTTAATGCATTTATTTGGGCCACTGTGCTCTTCTGAGAGATTTGGAACATGTGCTCTCCTTCTCACAAAGCGGGTCATTTACTCTTACTCAGAAAGGAAAGGGACAAACAGTAGGAGAAAAAGAAGTACGTGTGTTAAAGCTGACCTGAACTGACTTTGGTTTTGACATCAGTGCTAGAGTTATTCATAGGCTTTAAGAGACTTCGGAGCTCGTTTGGTAGCCAGTATAAAGGAGCAATTTCTGCTGACTTTGGCAGAGTTGCACATATATGTATTGGCTATACTTATTTTGTTATTCTTGTGCTGACTGCCTAAGATATTAATGTGGAAGAAACGCTTAATAATGTTATTAGCTGCAAAATCCAAGTTAATACAGCGTTTTAAGGAGCGCGCTGCTAGGGGATTCGGCATCAAAGTCTCGTCTTTTTCAGGGCACCCTGAATTTTAGCTGTTGAACACACTGGTGTTTGCGGTGCTATTATACATGACTTCAGAAAATGAAGCCAACTGAAACAGAATTCAACAACTTTCTTTTTTACAAAGACATAGTGACTATATATGGAGTCAGTGTGGCCCTGTGGGACCAGCCTTATCCTGATCAGCCTCTCCTCCATCCACCCCATCGTTCTTGGCCCTCCTGTATTCTCCATCTTATTCTTATCATCATTAGGTACTTCTTATGCTCAGCCTTGCTTGAGACTCTGTATGGTCCTTTCTTCTGAGCTCCCACCCTGACTAAAGATGGACAAATTCCTCAGGCCTGTGTCAGTGCCCTTTATTATGCACTAATGTGTAACAGATCTTCTGAATTTTCCGTGCCAGGTTGTTATTCTTGCCCTAATGTTTTGGGAATAATTGTCTGTCACAACCCTGGGCACCAGAAAGCCTCCCTTCTTAATTTAGAGATGAATGTGATGAAGTTTATTACTTTGGGAATAGTTCCAGGAACAAAATCATCCCCTCAGTCCAGGGGGGGATGCCAGACAAATCCTTGGAGCGGAGCTTCAATCAAGATGGGGCTGTTCAGTGTTGCGTTGTTCACCATTAGAGGTGGACGCAACTGTTGTGCACCATTTAGAGTCCTCAGAAAAATGGACAGCCATCAGATGTGTGGATTTTTTTTCTCAGCATGCCCTGTATCTCTCCCATCTTCTCTTTTCTCATCACCATTCCTCCAACTGGAGGTTACAGTCTGCTCAGGTCTGCTGGCGTAACTACAACTATACGTTTTTTCCTTTACTTTTGCAGCTCTGACAACATGATCTTAGTCAGTTTTAGTGTCCTAATAGTTTTCTAAAAAATGAGATTATGTCGATGTGACTTTGTAGGGAGTGATATATATGCAGTTGTGCACACTGACATGAGTAAAGAGATAACACGCTTAGGGAGGAGATCAGTCACTTCTTAGCCCTCTTCAGCTGCAGCCAGAACAGTTTAAATTTTCTGAAATCTCAGAATTTAGGAAACCCCAATCTGATTGCATTGATAGATGAGGAGAGAGCAGTGGTGGTAGGGAATAGGAAAGACCAGATGGCTCTGTTTTCCTGATGTGTAACTGTTGACTCTGCATGCATCTTTCTTAGTTCCCACCTCATTCCAGATAAATACCCTTTGGTTTCCTTATCGCTATCTGCTTTATTCCCCTGAAGTAGCTGCAGTCTCTTCCATTCTTCCCTGAGAATCTGTGTTGGGGCACACGAGGGAGTCATGAATGAGGCAGCCAAGGTAACAACTACTGAAGAAGAGGCACTTGTGGAAAAGCTGATTTTTAAAACCTGAAAAAGACATTAAGAGGTGGAAGAAGTCTGGGTTTATTAAAACTTGGCAATTGCCTGCCTCACTACTCTGACACTTGCAATGTGAAAATCTGCTGCTTTCTCATGTTAGAAGGAAGCAACTTTGCCAGCTGAGTTGTGGAGAAGCACCTCTAATTCCAAACTGGATGCAGTCGTTTGAAATTTAGCAAGTCTCCCATGCAGATGTCAGGGATATGCTTTTTGCAGTATGTGTTAATAATACATCCACATCTGACCTGATGGTA
This sequence comes from Burhinus bistriatus, assembly GCA_013397275.1. Lineage (NCBI taxonomy): Eukaryota > Metazoa > Chordata > Aves > Charadriiformes > Burhinidae > Burhinus > Burhinus bistriatus. The sequence continues at coordinate 295,732 of VYXH01012657.1, forward strand.
AGTAAGCCTGTGCACAGTCTCACTTCACAGGTAGGGGCTTAGATCTAAGGTGAGTTCTCTAAAAGCTCCATCTGCATATCCTCCCACAAGTCCTACTCGCCAAGGAGGCTGGAGACGTTCTGTTCCAAGGCTTTAAAGGCTAAGCCAGTATTTCTTTGCAATTAGGTAGGAATGCAGAGCTGGAACGGCCTTCCCACCGTGCTACAACTAATGTAGGAAAGGGGTAGTGGCCCTTCGCTTCTCCACCCCTCGCTTAAAAAGAAAAAATGTACAGGAATGAATAAATAAGGGGGACTTTGCTTCCCAGTTGCTCTCTTTTTGTTCTGCAGGCTCCTGATTTGCCCTGCTGTTTTATCACCGTGCTTTTTGAGCATCTGGTTTTTGGTGTGGGGAAAGGAGCGGAACAGAACCCAACCTGAGGCCCCCCCCCAAGGAGTGCAGAAGACGGTGATGATACATCACAGCTGCTCAGAACCTTTTTGTTCATATTCTTCAAAAGAGAAAAAAAGGCTGCTGTAAAGGTTTGAGAGAACTAAGTACATGCCATGGATTCAGAACTGGAAGGTATAAAAAGAACAATTTTTTTACTTTTTTTTAGAAAGGAGAGTTTTTACCAACATACATTTCTCCAAATTTTGAGTTATTCTAAGAAAGGGAGCTGGGAAGTATTGATTTTTTTTTCTTTGTCGAATATGCAAGTAATTGGTCCTGTTGTTTCAGAGAACTGTAAAACATTGGAGGGAGTATAAAAATCTTAGAATTTTTTTTTTTTTAAAGTAACGTCATATTTCACTATTTTCTTATGTTTCCTACATTTCATTAAACAGTTTGTGGAAGCCAGATAACATTGCGTATCTGGTATTTAATTTCTCATGAAATAAATTGTATATGATGGGATAAAAAGATACATTTATCATTCTCATAATAATGGGACAGTGCTAGTTAATAATATGCAGACAAATGTAGCTAAAGAAAAGAAGAAAAATAACTAGCTAAAGAGAAATACATGGCATTAAAGATTACATTAGTACGGCTCACATGCTGCTTCCTTCTGCTTGGTTTTCCTTTCACTTTTGGTTAAAGTGGGATTTTCCAAAGCACAAGGATTTGCTTGTCCTACTCCTTGTTCCTTCAAAGTAGAGCCTGTTGAGAATCAGACTGTGTTCTACATTGTCCTGTATTTTTGCTTTTGTTTTCTAACTGGGAAGAAAAATAAAACATGGAAAGTTCTAAAATATTTTGGTTTTAAAATGTGGGCTTGGGACATCTTTGATGCATCATTATAACACAACTAGAAGGGACTCTATTGTTCTTGATGGAAAATGTAATCCATTCAGGAACCCCAGACAATAGGGGAAAATGAGGGACCTAAACCATGACAAACTCCTGATGAGTAATGACAAACCATCCTGAAGCAAAACATTTAGATTCGCTTGGACAGTTCAAAACGTTTTGGATTCTTCTTTATTTTCCCAAAGGGACATTACATTGTTTTGGCATAACTAACTTTCCTGTGCAAAAAAGTCAATATTACAGAAACCACTTTTCTATTAAAAACCATGAAGAGAAAATTCTGGAGCAACAGTAGAGGCAGGCAGTCAAGCCAAAACCAAGCGTATTTGAGAATATCCTCCCTAGAGAATCTTATGACTGCTCCAACCTAGCAATAAGAATTTTATCTGAAGGTAAGTATATTTCATAGACACCAAACATAATGATGAAATCCATGTGGCATGACTTAGTATGTTTCAACACATTTAAAATACGATGTTACGCAGAGGCACTCGAAAACTCTGTTTAAAAAATGTGATAGAGCTCTGGTGGAAGGCTCGAGCCTTTGAGGTGAAAAGCCACATCTGAGATTTCACAACTGTTTTGCTAGGACTAGGCATTTTTAAAACAGTGAACACTGCTTTTTTAAAACAAATCTCTGCCCACCAAGCAAAAGCTTGTATGTTTAGAAACACACTTTTAGCTTTAGAAACATAGCAAAGTTCATTGTTATTTAATATTTAGAAACATACCACTAAAGTCAATTCTAAAAAATGGGCACAAACGTCTTTTTAACAACAGCAGCAAAATGTTTTTCGGAAAGATATGGGATGTGGTACTCTTACTGAATTTTTAGGATACAGGTAGTTAGGATAATCTGCCAAGTCATTTTCTGGCCTTGTAAAAGTGGCCGTGAGTCGCTGACTTTCCAGAACTGATGGCCATCTCAATGTCTATTTTTCAGGGCAACTTCTGCTTTCAATGTGACAAATTTTGTCCTGGCTTCTTCTGTATCAGGGCAGGCTTCATCTTGACAACAGTGGCTGGAAGACAGCCTGTTATTTCCCATTACCCAAGTTAATCACATGCTTTTCTGAGTATAACAAACAGGTAGTTCACCAAAGTTAAGAGCAGAAGTGACCAACAGACCAGCCAGTGTCAAACGGTCCGAATACCTATCTCCACCTCTCAGATTTCAGCCACGCTTGAGTCCAGTCACTTGTGCCTGACTGAAGTGTCCCTTATTGATCAGAAGGCACTTGAGAAATGGGGAGTGCACAGCTTTGGGTGGCATGGGCTTAAGGGACTGACGAGCAAGAAGAGCAGAGCAACGAACCAAATAAGGAGCTCGATGGGTATTTGAAGGCAACTGTTGGCACCGTGCCTGTTGGCACATGGATCGTTTGGTCAGCTAAGTTATAGGATCTTTCACCTGGTTCTTGCAGGCATGAATCCTTTTTTTTGTTCTTTGTGTGTCAAGTTTTCACAATGGAATGCTAGTCCCCATGGCGCATCTGTTGGGTGCTTTCGTAATAAAAACTACATTAATATAAACAACCCTTGCTAGTCCAACATGCAAAACAGCCACTAATGACTCTGAGCTTCATCACACGCCAGGGAATGCAGGGTGGGCCGTTGAGGGGCCCGGGGTCATTGCAGGTTTATGCTGGTAAAATCTGAAAATGCTCTACCTGCTGCATGATGTTTCTGGGAATGTCTGTGAAGTCAAATTAAAATGGAAGAGTGGATTTCATAGCTGAGGGCTTCCCCTTGGGCTCTTCACTAGCCCAAAGAAAGCAAATTAAAAATGGATCCCCTTGAGGTTTGAAAGGTATTTTAAGTGGATTAAGTTTTTTAGTCAACATCACCTGACAAATCGTGCTGTTTATTAAGACATTCAGTGTGTTTCAGTACAATTTTTCTTGTATTTTTCCGCTCTTAATGAGGGGTTTTTTTTCTATAATTACTTTGTTAGTCATTTCTGTAGGCAGCGAGGCAGCTGTTGCTGCAATGCATTTATTAGTTGTGGTGGGCTCCGGATTTAACAAAATGCAACTGCACCCTCTTGTGGAAGCTAGTATGTAGGTTATTTTGTTTTCCTGGTACCACCTGGTTTATTTTTTTCTGAACAAGTCAAACAAAAACAAATAGCAGAAGTGTCCTGAGGCCACACAGCAGCAAATCTTCCCGGAGAACTTCAAAAAAATAAGCTGCAACTTCGGAATGTCTGAACTCAGCCTTTGAAGACCAGCTTCTGTGGGGAAGACTTTCAAAGGCACCCTGGGAGACCTTCCTGCCCTTGGCTTTTGTGGGGACCCCTATCATGATACATTCTTCAAGAGAAATGGAGTTGGTATGGCTGTATGTGTAGAAACAGTACATTTACAAATAAGTCTAAGGGCAGTAATTCAATATGAGTGTCCAGCATGGGCCTGAAAAATAATTTGCGTTCATTCTGTGTATGTGAACATAGATGTTGGTCTTCCTGTATGTGCTAATGGAAATGCTGCATGTCCTTGAAGGCAAATACGCTTGTGAAGGGAGTAGGTTAGGCTGCACATTAAAGGTTTCACTTCGAACACTTGTAAATCTCGACGTGTCGGGTTTTTTCTGTCACTCCTGTGGACACTTTATTTAAAATAAATGCATTTAAATTCATTAACACATTTATACTCAGGTCTCTGAGGAGTGGTGGCAGGGGAAGCAAGAACTTCAACTGGTGAAGCAAGTGTATTGGCATGTCCAACTCCCAATCTGCAGTATATGGGCTCGCAGAGAGAGGCTCATACAATATTTCCTTACTTAAAAAAAAAAAAGGAAGAAAAATTGTTTACAGAAAAATAATTTTCCTGCAAAAAAGCCTGAAACTTTTTTTTTTCCTGCTAGTGCAAACACAAGGAGTTTCTGACTAAGATAAAATGAAAGAAATGCAGATTTTTTAAAAAATAGTAATTCATCATGTGCTCCGTAAGCAGAGACACACGCTGATAAAAGGGTAAAAATGCCCCAAAAGTAACAAGATATTTGTGAAAATATCACTTTCCATGAGTAAATTTTAAAGAAATGATACTGAAAAATTTTATATTGTTTTAATACACAAAATACTCAAATGCATTAAACACCCATGTAAGCAGCAGCTGTTTTTTATGGGCCACAGCACTGCTATTCTTTCTCAGAGCAAAGAATTAACCCAGAGCCTGCTCTGATGTCAATTAGAAAGCTGGACGAATTTGTCTTGCTCTCTGCAAATGGTTAATTAAAAAAAAAAAAAAAAATTAACTGTTACACAGCATTTGATCTCCTATGTAGAATTTAATGAGGTGAGTTGATTTGCATTTTTATGTCTGAACATGTTCTTGCACTGCCAGTATGTCTCACTGAGCGGTGAAGTACAACCTATCGACATCTCTGGGTGGGGTAACAGAATTCAAGATGCTGATCTGAAAGTTGCATTTAAGGAGTCCTGGTCCAGTACTAACACTGCCTTACCTGTGACAGGGCTTCTGCGCTTTCTGAAACTCCACAGCAATCATCACAGTGTTTAAAATTTGTATTTCTACTTGCTTCTCTGTTGTGCTTTTGCTCTGTGCTTTAAAGGGCCCTTTGCCATCCTCAGGTGGTATGTGTTTCTGCAGTCAATAATACAGCACTTTACCCCAGATGAGAATATGAGCCTCATGTTAATATCTCTGTTGGACTTGTCCTGTACGTGTGTATTTTTGGCAGAACAGCAGTAAGCCTGGCACTGTGCCGGCTGACCCAGAAAGAGCAGTTACGGTTGCAGGTCTCTGGATGGGGCGGCTCCAGCTGGCTTTGGGCTCCATGGGCTATCACAAAGGGAAAGAAACAGGTCAAGTACTCTCGTGACTGTTGACATTATAATTTTGTTACGTCTTTCCACAGGGCATGCAAGTACACACAGGTGGATGGGCAAAAAGAGTTATGAGCATCCTCATATATGGGAAAGCTGCTTCTTGGACTCCAGCGTGCATCGCTTCACGCTGCCAAACGCAGAAGGGCTCCTTTTATCATGCTTCAATCACAGGAGCTTGCTCCTGCTCTAGAGCGAGTATGGATGTGAAGTTTGTGCAGCTGCATCCCTCTTTCAAGTTAATTATATCACTCCGAGCACTTCAGCTATGATCCCACACTGCAGTGCCTCGCGCTTGAACCAGCCTGCCTATTTCCCTGGGCGCCTGCCACGGAGGTTACCTCCCTGCTGAAATCCTGGCATGTTACCTAGTCCCCTGTAATCTAAGTTTCTTCCAAGCTCACGTACACAGAATTCACTACTGTAGCCATGTCTCTGCATGATTTCAGCTGATTTCCCAGTCTCCCTTGGGGAAAGGAGCATGTCCAGTCTCATTTAAAAAAACCTGTTGCTGAAAGCCACGGATCTACAAACAGATTCAACTACCTAAAGCAGTTCCCGTGTGGCTAATAAATAATGAAAAGCCATTTTTTAAATCCTAGCACTGATCCTCCACTTTATAATCCTGAGCATCACAATCAGATCCCTGGCCCCAGCTGCTCATCCCATACTATAAATGTAATGCCATTTCCAACCCTAGCCTTAAACAGAACTTGGCTTTAGGTTGTATTGGGCTTGTGAAATGTGGGAAGCAAAAATTTTCAGTCCTTTCCACCCAGAACTCATAATCTTTGTCCTAGAACAGCTACAAAGCAGTGGCCTCCATTTCTTATCATAAACAAATCCACTGTGCCAGCAGCACTCTTCCTCAAAAGCCTTCTGGCCTTGGAAAATCCCTAAAGAAACCCAGATCTTCATTTACAGGCAGCCTGAATCTTACCAAATACCCTATCTTACCCTCCAGCTTAAACATTAGCTGTGGATCCCCACTTGTGCTACAGTTAAAGTAAATGGATGTTCCTGCCATTAGGCTTTGCAAAACTCAACAATCAGCAAAACTCAGCTTTTCAGCTCATTTCTTCTGAAACTGAAATTCAAATATTAATCATCCCTGGTAGATGCAGCCTTCCCAAATCTTGCATGCATCACTCAGCCTTCCCAGCAGAAGCTCTTACCTAGCACCGTGCACCTTCCAGGGACTAGGAATGAATATGACTCATTGGTCTCAGCATTGCTGGTGAATTTAAGCTCTAATTGTAATCCTGGCTGCATCATGGGCCCAAAATCACCAACTCTCTGTGTCTAAACATTGTCCTTTCCCAAAGTAACACCAGCCTTTCTCCTCATGGATGCTGCAGGATCTTGATGAATTTCTTCATTCCTTGCTGTTACAGAAATGGGACAATGGCTGGGGGTAGCGGGGGGGGG
>VYXH01012657.1:310360-333832 GCA_013397275.1 Burhinus bistriatus
GGCAAGCTCCTCCGCCAGCTCCCTCAGCACTCTCGTGCATCTTTCTTGAATTGTGGGGACCAGAACTGGACACATCACTCCAGGTGTGGCCTGACCAGCCCTGAGTAGAGTGAGATTGTCACATCTCTATCTCTGCTAGCAACGCCCCTGTGGATACATCCCAGGTTCTGATTTGCCTTCATTGCTGCAGCAGTGCTCTGCTGACTCATGATCAGCTTGTTGTTCATCAGGACCCTCAGGTCCCTTTCAGCAAGGCTGCTGCCCAGCCACACAGATTTGAGCCTGTACTGGGCTGTTTGATTATTTTGAATACCTGCTGCATTTGCTTCTCTCAGTTGCTGAAACAGCTGGGAATGGCTCATGTAAGAGAAAGGCCCGTACAACCCAAAATCTGGGTCTTCTGAAAAATTCCTTGTGCTAGGTGCTCCAGCAGAGGATCAGCTGTGGCCTGAGGGCTTTTCTTTAGTTTCATTCCATGTGCCTCTTGTCCATGGTCTTCTTTCTAGCCACTACTAACCTTGAAATGGATAGCCTAATACATCTGAAAGACTTGTTCAGCCCTTGTCCTTACCTACCCAACAGTGGACAGATCCACACCAACTCTGGGCCCTCCAAGGAGCCCTTATAAACAGCAAGAAGGGAATTCTTGTGTCTCAGAGATACCTGTATGTGCTCCAGGGTGGCAGACTTGTCAGCATAAAGCAGGCACTATATATTGCTCTGACTTAAAAACTGAGATGTAGCTCTTTGCCATTCCTGTTGCTGGCTAGTCCAGAACTGAACAGAGGAGGAACATAAAAATGGCAAGCACTGATAGTCCAAACTACTTTCTTTCCTTCTTCTTCCTGTCTCTGTTTGTATAGAATGGGTATCGTTTCTTAGTATGCAATTTTCTTCATGAAGTGAAATAGTCTCTGTAACAGTGAAACTGTCCCTTTCTTAGTCTTCTCTGTGAAGATCTAAGAATAGATGAAAAAAAAAAAGATGCTTAAAAACCATATTGCATTTGCAAAAATGATGTTTAAAGAAAAAAGTCCTCAAAACAAAGAATATTAGAAGTGTTTACTCTTGACTCCAGTAGAAAATTCTGCTTGTGACTTAAATACAAAAGCTATGCCTGCTTGTCAAGGTGAGAGATTTTTACTTTGGTTGTAAGATCAGCAAGGTGATTGGAGAAACAAAGGCCTCCATGTAAAATGGTATTATAGGCAACTACAGGCCTGTCAGCCTGATCTCAGTGCCAGGAAAGATCATGGAACAGTTCATGCTGAGTGCACTCACGTGGCATGCAAAGGACAACCAGGGGATCAGGCCCAGCCAGCAGGGGTTCATGAAAGGCAGGTCCTGCTTGACCAACCCGATCTTCTTTTATGATCAGGTGACCTGCCTAATGGATAAAGGAAAGGCTGTGGATGTTGTCTACTTGGACTTCAGTAAGGCCTTTGACACAGTCTCACACAGCATTCTGCTAGAGAAGCTGGCAGCCCATGGCTTAGACAGGTGTACTCTTCACTGGATTAAAAACTGGCTGGATGGCCGAGCCCAGAGAGTTGTGGTAAATGACATTAAATCCAGCTGGCAGCAGGTCTCAAGCGGTGTTCCTTGGGGCTCAGTTTTGGGGCCAGCCTTGTTTAATATCTTTATCGATGATCTGGACGAGGGGATTGAGTGCACCCTCAGTCAGTTTGCAGATGACACCAAATTAAGCGGGAGGGTTGATCTGCTTGAGGGTAGGAAGGCTCTGCAGAGAGATCTGGACAGACTGGACCGATGGGCCGAGGCCAACTGCATGAGGTTTAACAAGGCCAAGTGCCGGGTCCTGCCCTTGGGTCACAACAACCCCAGGCAACACTACAGGCTTGGGGAGGAGTGGCTGGAAAGCTGCCTGGCAGAAAAGGATCTGGGGGTCCTGGTGGACAGCCAGCTGAACATGAGCCAGCAGTGTGCCCAGGTGGCCAAGAAGGCCAACAGCATCCTGGCCTGTATCAAGAATAGTGTGGCCAGCAGGAGTAGGGAAGTAGTCGTACCCATGTACTCAGCGCTGGTGAGGCCACGGCTTGAGTACTGTGTTCATTTTTGGGTGCCACAGTATAGGAGGGACATTGAGGTGCTGGAGCGTGTCCAGAGAAGGGCAACAAAGCTGGTGAGGGGTCTGGAGAACATGTCTTATGAGGAGCGGCTGAAGGAATTAGGATTGTTTAGTCTGGAGAAGAGAAGGTTGAGGGAAGACCTTGTTGTTCTCTACAACTATCTAAAAGGAGGTTGTAGTGAGACGGGCACTGGTCTCCTCTCTCAAGTAACTAGCGATAGGGCAAGAGGAAACGGGTTCAAGCTGCACCAGGGAAGGTTTAGGCTAGACATTAGGAAAAATTTTTTCACAGAACGAGTTATCAAACATTGAAAGAGGCTGCCCAGGGAGGTGGTTGAGTCGCCATCCCTAGATGTGTTTAAAAGTCGTGTAGATGTGGTGCTTAGAGACATGGTTTAGTGGCGGACCTGGTAGAGTAGGGCCAATGGTTGGACTAGATGATCTTAAAGGTCTTTTCCAACATAAATGATTCTATGATTCTATAACTAGCGTAATTTAGGCATTCATACTGCAGTTGATCACCTCAATGCAAGCCCAGCTTCATTCTAGACAAGAAAGTAGATTTGCAGTTATGTTGCTACATTGGTTCAAAAATACAAAATATAGATGTGTTCTTGGGTTCAGGATATTTTACTTCAGTTTTCTACACTGCTACAGTTTCTGCTAATCTACATCAAGTCACTTGGTTTCTGTGCTACACAGCTATATAGATGTAAGGTAAATATCAAAGGTGAATATTGTATAGTATTTAGGTAGAGTAACAATAGCCGCCTTTTTTCACAGCAGTAATTAACATGTAAATTAATATTTTGTAAATATTTATATGTAAATATTAAAAACTACAATAGTGACTGAATTTTGCTTATAAACAGGCATTGCTGACACAGTGTTAACTGAGAATGATAACCCTAATCAAACAATTAGCTTATCTCTTCCCTTGGCTGATAAAGGGAGCGTAGCCAAGATCAGTGTGGAAAGCTTAGACACTATCTGCTCTGTTATTTCCCATCCGCCATAGTAGAAAAACTGTAATTTAAGTTAAAACTGCTTGGCAATCAGTTCTGATCATGTTTGTCTTCAGGGCCCTGCAGGGAGCTTGGCACCAGCTTTTGCAGTATTCAGTCTCCAAGCTGTACCTTGGACTCTGGTTATATTTGAGGGACAAGTCAATAATGCAGATAAAGAATTTAGTTGTCACTCACAGGGGCAATTTTGTATTGCCCTGTGTACCAGAGCATCACAGCAAAGAGATGAAAGGGGCAGAATTTCCCATTTAGGAAAAGTGTTGAACTTTGAAATTTTAGTCACACTAAAGATGCCTTTGAAATAAGATGGGGGAGGGAAATCTTAAAGTCCAACCCAAAATAGACACTTGAATAGGCACAACTCCTAATTAAGCTGTGAAATTTGTTTCACATATCTAATGCAAGTCAAAGGTACAAAACAGTTCAAACTGCAATTAGACACTGTCATAGGGAAAAGTCAAACAAGTGCAGAACATGAGAATGAGGGTACACTTAATAGCTCAATAATTCCTTAAGCCACAGACACCCAGAAGCTGTAAATGTATGAGGAGAAAGTATCGATACCGGCATGCCCTATTCTTGTATTCTTTGCTAAGCTTCTGCTAGCAGCTGCTGTTGGAGGAAGGCAAGCAGGTTTGATGGACCACTTGTCTGAGACAATACAACAGTTTTTATGTTCTTACATCCCCAACTCTGCTCTCTACAACAACTCTTAGGTCCTGTAGTTCCAGGGACTTCAATCTGAGTGTCCTGCATCAGAGACACTTCAAATATGGAGCTATATGCATTTTCGTGCAAGTATTCTAAGCAGAACAGTTTTCGTAAGAAAACACAGAAAGTTATAGCATCTCTAAGGTCTTGTGTGACTCCTCCAATGTCTGTACAAGGAAATACCAGAGTGCTCCTAGAAAATCAGAGCAGAGTATCGAACATATCTCAGCAGACTGCTACTAGTGTCTGCTGTTGGTGTTTCTGCAATAAATTCGTCTCACCAAAACTTTGTCTTAGACTAGGGGAGAGCCTAGATTTTGGCAGCTGCCATTTTCTGTTGACAATTCCTTAAACACTTTAATTACAAACACACCTGATAGTTCCTTTCAAACACATAGTCAACAGCTATTGCATGAGCATGGTGAAATTTCTGCACAGCAGTTTTCTCACAAGAGACCCATTGCTAATGTAGTATAAGTACTTCTAAAACTGAAGGCCTGGGGCCACATAGATTGTACTAATCTTGGCGCAAATTCATTTTATGGGATTATGTCTATTAATACCAACAAAGCTGTGAATCAAAAAATGGGAAAAATGCTAAATACAAACTCTGCAAAGTAACAGCAATATTATATGTATTATGTGTGTATGGAAAAGAAGCCAGCTGATTTTTGATATTTTGCCTGAAAAAGAGACTATTGAGGGACTAATTTCTGGTAATATTAAAAATGGTTTAAATAGATTTGACCCCCACAGATCAATTGCTGTTTTCAGGAAATGAATACCACATGTGACAAAAAAGCATTCCCACAGGAAATTTATTCTTCTCTACCCAAATGTCATTATCTAAAAGTGGATAAAGATTATTTGCATAAAGAACTTGAAGAAGATATTTTTTAGCTATTACAATGCCACTGGGATTAGCACTTTCAGAAGAGATGATTTCTTCTTCCTTTTATTTTTCTTTTAAAAGGAAGAATAAGTCAACCTCTCACTCTGGATTTTATTTTGTTTTTATTTTGTTGCAGGTAAGCACCAGCAAAATTTTCTGCTTTTCACAATTTTGTTTTAATGCAAAGGTATCGAAGACAATCCTTCTTTTATGAGTGGGAAAAGCAAAATATGGTTTTGTTTCTTTTTTTTTTTTTCAGAGTGCCACTAGGGGTTCATGCTGTGCTATACATGTGTGGCTAGATACTGTGTAAGAAATATGGATAAGATACTGTTCATAGCTCTAAAGTGCAAAAATACCTTGCTCTTAGCAGTAGTAGAAAAAGAAATCATAGAAATTTTATGTGTTAAGGACCTCAATAAATCATCTAATCTAATTCTTTGGTGAAAGGCATCAAGTATATCTAGGCTACTGGCAAAGATGTTTGTCAAATTATTCCTAAATGCCTTGAATGAAGGAGGTCCCTCAGCATTTCTCTGCACGTTGGTCCAGAGGCTCATTGTCCTTCCAGTCAGAAAGTCTCCCACAGATCTAACATAGCTAATCTTTGCTGAAAATCAAAGTGCTGTACTGTTGATGATCTTTCAACCGGTCAACAACACTCTTGTTTCACTGAACAGCGGTTCACAGCTTGCGCTGTACTCCAAGTGCAAATGCATCCTTTCTTCTGGGGAAAGTCAGCAAGTCCAGAAATAAGGCTCTGAGGTCATCTTACGTTGACACACTGAGGCTGCCCCAGTGCCACCATGAAAGGCTTGTCAGCCAGGGCAGGCTTCAACCCTTGCAGAAGAACCCGTGGGGGCCAGAGAAGCTCCATGAACTCCACGGCTGCTTCTCACTCCTGCTGAGGCTTCAGGGTGCCCATGTGTTCGTTTTAATCAAACAGATTGTCTGAGAAGACTTGCAGATACACAAAAAACCTTAAAATTAGCTTGGTCTGGAGGAACTGGAAGGGTGGGAGAAGTAGGACTGGGCTCAGAGGGTCTCCTGCTGTGGCAGACATTGTGCTGCTTCTGCCACAGCACACACTGACAGGCACCCCTTGAAAGCCTTCACCTCCGGGCTGTACTGCAGCTTTCATCAGGGAAAACAGATGGAAAATCCAATGAGATTTGCACATTTTGGAAAACCCAACTCACCTCCTCACATCTGTACAGATTATCTCCCCTCCTGCCAGACCGCTGCAGGGGCTGGGGGCTCCCCAGAGACCATGGGGACACCTTGTGAGGTCCGCCAAGGCAGACCCTGGCATCCAGGGTCTGTCCCACCGCCCCAACTAGGAGCAGGGCAGCTGGGGGGCACTGCAGCAGCCCCAACCCCAGGCATCTCGGGCACCTTCTTGGGGAGAGGGATGGGCTGAGGCTGAGCCGGGACATGGGCCTGCAGGTGGGCCCAGCTCGGCAGGGCCCATGGCCGGGCAGGGCAGGGCTGTGGGGAGCTGGGGACCGGCCCTGCTGCAGTGTTGCTGGGGCAGGGGCTGACAGCCCTGGGGGGCTGACATGGGGTCCTGGGCTGTGGGCAGGGTGGGGAGGGTAGCAGGGGGGTGGGCAGGGACAGACAGGGCTGGCAGTGCCTCAGGGCCATGGCATTGCTTGAATTTTCAAGCTTTCCCACCTCTCCATCCTTCTCAGCTAGTCACACTTCTGGCTCTAAAAGCTGGTGGATACAGGAATCACGGAATCATGGAATTTTCAGAGTTGGAAGGGACCTCTAGAGATCATCTAGTCCAACTCCCCTGCTGATGCAGGAATGCCTAGAGCACATTACGCAGGACTGCATCCAGGCAGGTCTTGAAAATCTCCAGAGAAGGGGACTCCACAGCCTCCCTGGGCAGCCTGTTCCAGTGCTCTGTCACCCTCACCGTAAAGAAGTTTTTCCTTATGTTTGAATGGAACTTCCTATGTTCCAACTTGTGCCCGTTGCCCCTCGTCCTGTCACTTAGAATCTGACTCTAAGGCTCTTGACATTAATCAATTTGAAATGATCCTTTGGCACAAGTGCCACAACTAACACTTTTGTTTAACTATGTTTTGTGAGGCAGAGAGGTCAGTTTCTGTGAGAGAGGAAACACAACCCCTTTCAGTGCACAGTTATCCAACTTTGAAAAACATGGGGGACACTCGTTCAAAAGCTCATTCTATGTGTCACAAGTTATGGAGAGCTGAAAAATGCCACGCTGGTAAAACATCTTTATAGTCATATTTTGTCTGAGGTGGGTCACATTTTAGCAGCATGCAAAACGCCAGAGCAGCAGTTGCAAGTGGCTGGGCAGCATACGTCCCAAGCACACCTGAAGGCATGACACTTGCCTTCATCTCAAAATTGTCTGTGTGCTACTCATATGTTGTCTCCTCCCCATGTCTGCATGAAAAACTGTTGAAACTAAGGTCAAATGAGGTGTTCTTCAGGTAGTAAGGAATGAATCCCATGACATTTCTCTCTATTGCCTGGATAATTTCAGATTGTGTCAGATTTCTTTCAAGGTTTTGCCAGGATCTTCGGGACAAGCCATGACAAAGAAACAACAAGTTTTATGTTCCTGAATGTCTTCAGACCAAACCCAGGGGCTTATTTCTTTCTTTCACCAACAAAGTTTGGTCAATTGATAACTTATTTCGTTCAATATTTGGCTAAATGAGACTGAAGAATTGAAACTAAATAACTGAATTCTTCCTTCCGGCGTGAAACAAAAAAAGTTTAAAACTATGGATCAGAACTGCCACAAGCAGAGCCAGGGTTCCTTCTGCCCACTGGTATGGATATGAATCACAGTCCTTTGCTCCTTTATAAAGTGGGGCTGAAGAAAGCCACTCATGACTATGGGAATACAGCCCCCTTGGGTAAAAGCAGAGCTTCTTTCAAAACTCAGTTCTTAAATTTCCAAAGTTGCAAATCAAGGTGAGACATGGTATACTGTCAGCTGGCAATTACTTTTTTGCTCTCATCTCTGGCTTTCTTAGTTGAAATGAACTGGGAATTGTCTAAACTTCAAGCTTGTTGTTTACATTGACTTGAAAATAAATATCTTGCCTTTAGAGACTATTCTATGTCTGCAAAGAAGTCTATTTTTTTCCTGATGTCGCAAAAGTAATTTACCAGAATAAGATAATTTTTTTTCCCGGAATGGTGGTGCTTAATCATTTTAAGCAAATGTGGGAAAGAACTGTCATGTGTCCTTTGCTTTGTAAAGAACCATTAAGCTTTGGACCTATTAGCTTGTGTTTGGAGGTTTCATTTGTCGCTCTTTGTAGTTATACAATGAAATATTTATTGAAAAAGAAGAAGTAACTGTTAACTCCCTTCCATTAGTAAACAAGTGTCTCCTTCACCTTGTGAAAATGGAGGATGGATGGTTCTTCAATTAAACAACAGTGGATACACAGGTTTTCTGAATATATTTTTTCTGAAAAGTGAAACATCTGTTCTGCCTCTCAGATTTCCTCAAGGAATTCCTCTTTTAAGATATCACAGTTTTACATTCTGCCAAGGATTTTATTTATCACTCTCACACGTTCAAAATTGCTAACCTGAGGTCCATCCGAACTACCAAAGTAACTACAGTAGCTGAAGGATTTTATACCTGGTTTTCTATCTCAAAGTTTGTAAGCATCTGTTTTCCCATAAGTATGCGCACAACTTACGTAAGTAATTCTCTTGTGCCCTTTCTCGTCAGATGCATACAGAATTCATTTGTTAATAGTGTCTGATTTCCTTTTAGGCATTTCTGTTTTGTAATTCTTTACATCTTTTTTTATATGCAGTTTCCATTCCAATATTAACTGACACTGCTGGGATGTTTTATAGGCTTGTATTGTGCAATTAAGATAAAAAAGTAAAAAAAAAGCAATGCTGACTTCTGACAGTTCAGATGCTTAAGAGAGTCACAGAGGCTTTCAGCACATGCCCATGTCAATTTATTTCTCTAATAACATGTTATGAATTATCTTTTCTGACATACTGTTTCTTCTGTTTGTCATTGAACATATCAGTTTTCAACTGCTTACTAAAAGACAGATTATCAAAAGGATCCAGCACCGACCTGCAAAAAGGTAATGATTTTCAAGACCTTAAAAACTCACCTTTGCAGTACTTTAGTCCAGATTTTCAAATAAACCCAGCACCCCATTCCAAGTCCATGAAAATCTGGGTACCTCTTCTGATGCCCAAGTGGGAGATGGGTATTTCTGAGAGTCTGTTCACGTGCGCTTTTGTTTGACATCAGACTCCTAAAATACAATGTATAGTCCTGAATGAAAGATGACTTACCATGTTAAATTAAACACAGACAAAATAAGTCCTGAATTCCATTAAAAAAATCTGTTCTCATACACAGGAATCACCTGAAGCTCTGACAGTCTAAGCCTATATTACAGCTGACTGATTTCTGATACAGAAATTAATAATGTTAACCTTTCATTAGACGTGGCAAATGAGTCTATTGTGTAAACTCCGACTCTGGCAACACATCTGAGCCTGACCTTTAAAACACCTACCCTTTCAGTTGTGGCTCCTTCTCAGTGTTACCATCAATCTCACTATTTGCCTTTCTAACTTCCATTGTCTGTCTTCATTGCAAATGTTTTTGGTTGGGGAGGAATGGCAGTTGAAAGTCGAGATGGTGGGGGATTGAAGAAGTGTCTCAACCAGAGGTATCCTGATCACTTTAGGGAAGATAGTCCAATAGCACCAAGCTGCATTCCTTTCTTTGCCTACAAAGAAAACTGCTTCACTTGCTGCATCTAATGTCTAAGGACTTCACTGTATTCTTTTTAATTCATACACCTTGGTTAAACTTTCAAGACATGAAATATGAGTAGAAAATTCAACATATTACAATTTTTTCTTTTTAATATTTTATAACCCCAAGGTAGATTCCAGATGGTCTAAATGTGACAACTAGAACCTCTTCATTTGTAAAGCATGTGGGGAAAATATTGATATGCTCAATTCTCGTGTTAAACAGAGAATTTTGCAATTCTGCTTGCTTAGCTGTGTTCTCTTCCCCTCCCTCAGTATTTTCTGTCAGTGATGAAATTAAGCGCAAATGGAAATTATATGTCTGATCTTTGAGAGAGAAAAATCTTCTTTTGAATGAGAATGTACTGCACTGTCAACCCTTCCTCCTCTTCCATCATGACTAAACCCCGTCCCGCATTAAAGATGTAAAAGGCCACAAATTACTTTCTTGGTCTTTCCAACTAGAAAATCACTGCTTACTGAATGGCATTCTCTCCATGTGGCATTCAGGGTGATTTCACCACCTCAGGGCTGAAGCTTTCAGTAGAAGTGAAGAAAAACATCTACTGCTAAAAAGTTTCTCAGTTCAGATTCCAGTTCAACAGAGGAAACATTCACTTCAGGTTTAAACTTATAATAATGCCATGAATGCAATAAAATGTATAAGTATGTGGTTCTTTCATCTTTAAAGCACTGTATAAATATTAACCAATCTGTCCTGAGAACAGTTTCCAACTGAAGTTATGTGATTAAGATGAAGGTTCAACATATTGTTACAGAAGGGTATTTTTTCCAGACCGTGTAATAAAAGTGTGTGCAATTAGCATGTAAAGTGAAATATGTACAAGTACATGTAATCTTTAATACCAGCTGACCTCCACTGCAGTTATGAAAATAAGGATATACACAATTTTCCTGTGAATTTTACTGTTCTTTTCTTATATAACTTGATATTGTTTCCTCCTTAAGGCCTTTGAGAGGATTTACAAGCTCATAGGTAAAAAAAAAAACCCCACTTCATGCTCTTCTGTCTGCTATGAAATAAAACGTCAACAGTACTCCATAGGCTGAGAAACTGGAAATGATAGTGCTGAATGTGAATTCCCTGCAGGAGTGCAAGCAGCAGGAATGCTTGTTTATCAAAGTTGAAGGGGAAAAAAGGTCCACACAATTTGACCTCTGTTTCAAGTGGGAACACCTCAAGCGCAGTAGTTAACACCACAGTAATAGTGCAGGTTAGCTAGCAGCCACAAATTTGGCCAGAAACGCTGGACTTGCATTTAACAGAAAACATTCCCTGTGATCTCTAGCTGGAATTTGCCAGTGAGACCAAACCTTATTAAACCCCCAAACCATAAAAAATAGAAGAGAAAAAAATCAGTTGTGTGCTGCAAAGTAGGGTGGTGAAAGAGGCAGAACAGCAGACTTGGAGATGTGGAGTTGATCTCCCACTTTGAGACCAATTTCCCTGTATAATCACAGGGAGAGCAATCTCTTTTGCACCTACTGTTTCTCATTCATGCCTGTCCTCTCTGTTCAGATTGTGAAGCCTTTGGATGAGAGCCGCTTCAAACAGGTGCATACCGTGCCTGGCATAATACACTGCCTGTACTAGCCGGTACATTGTGATTTGATCATAGTAAGAATAAAAATGTGAGGGGAACATTGAGAAACTCTATCAATGTAATAAGCTAATATTGGAAGAACAGTTGCTGTTCTTCGTTTGTTTTAGAGTAATGTAAGTTAGAAACGTGAATGAAACAAACTCATCACCTATTTGGAATGCTTAAAGGCTTTTGCTGGTGTCAGAAGTTTACTTTTCAAGCACCCTTTGCTCAAATCATATGTGCAAGATAAAACTAGAACTTCTTAAAAATAGATTAAAAGAGAATGAGTTCTGATGAACGGTCCTTCGAGAATCTGTGCAATTTTTTTTTTGCATTTGAAATAACTACAAAAATTGCCCATTTAGGAGAAACAGATGTGATGCTGCAGTGCTTTTCTAATTTCTGAACTACTTTCCTACTCCTTTTGTAAAAGGTGCCTTGAAAATCATAAACTTCACAGCTGGCATGCTGGTAGCCTTGTTTTGTTACCCCTCCTGATCGGTAATTCAGAACTGTTGTTACTATATGCCATACTATATACTGGCTCCCACTGTATATTTCTGCTTTTCTAATTATGTTTGGATTTCTGAGGAATAACTACAGTGTAAAGAATTTTAGACCTCAAGCAGTCACACACATTTAGGACAGTGTAATCAACCCCCCGGGAAGATAATACAGGAAAGCTTGATTGCTGGTGCCAATAGGTTTTCTTTTCCAGGTCACTGCACAGGGTGAGGCCTGGAAGGTGGGTATTTTCCATTTTGTTTCTTTTTCTAGTCATTAAAGAGGCCAGCTTAGTCATGTCCTTATTTTAGACGTTTCCACATGATCCAGAGTTAATGTTCCTCAGATGCAGAATGTTCCATATGGATCCTTTATATTCTTCAAATGTTAGGATGTTTCCATCCTTGTATGGTTCTTCAGGGTTTGTATTGCACCGAGATGAAGTGGCTTTGCTTATTCTTTGGAGACATTATTTTCATCCAAAAAAAACCTCCAAAACCCATGTTGAATTCTGGATTATGCATTTTGCATTTTTTATAACTGTGTCTTAAGAAATTATATTCTCCAGTGATTGCCTGTGAGTTCGTGATATAAGGTCAAAATATTAAAACCCTTTTGGGATCCATTACTGCATAACATTGCAAAGTAACTGTTATTGACAGGTGTCAGGGTCGGCTGTCAACCTGAGCTCCAAAGTCTTCACAGACTGAATTGGTTCTGAACATCTGAAATTTCATTTTTACTAGCTGTCCAGCCAGGTTGGCAACTCTCTGAGTGTCAAGGTATTGATGCGAGCTGTGGATTACCCTCTTGTTAGAGATTAAAAACTCTTTGCAAAGCAACAGCTGACGTATGGTTTTGTCACTTGCATGATTATTTCTGGAAGCAGAATATTTTCGTGCAGGGTGATTAATTTTTAGCTACCAACATCTTTGATGCTTCCTATTGAATGAACAAATAAAAACCTTTTTAAACACAAAATAAGCTTGTGGTTGGTAGTATTCCAAAACAGTGGGCTCTTCCTACTGTAATACTAGTTTCTCTCAGTACAAAAACTGACTGTAGCGGGTGACTCCTTCTCAGCAGTACCAGCACTAAGATCTTCTAGTTTTTTTCTTTCTTAACTGCATGCTGCAGTGGCCAGAGCTGTAAGTAATCTCCAAAATATGGAAGACTGGTAATTTATAAACTAATTGCCTGTTTTGACTTGCAAATTCCTATGCTGATATTGCTGTATAGGAAGCATTTATACAAGTTTTACGGTAATGAAATGATCAGAATGAGAGCCAAGGGAGAAGTTTCAGCAGACAGAACTCTGAGTGCCTACCCCTATTTAAGAAAAACGATGTCTCTAATTGCTGAGAAATGAAAGGGGTGAAAGTGGTGGCCCATCCATATGTTCTCCCCGAGACAGCAATGGTAGCACTGTACTTGAAGTATATGCGATGGGCATGTTGCTCTCTGTGTGGCAAATTGGCTTTTAATATCATCAAAACCAGAAGAAAATCTGTGTTAGAAAAATCATCTTTGTGCATCCTATCATCCAGTGCCAGATGCTGATACATGTGGATGAAGGGTAAAGGAGAAGAGGAAGAAAATACAGCAGAAAGTATTGACCACTTGGTGACGTGACCTGGGCATGGGCACCACATGCTAATGGGACTCGTACTCCTCTTAGTATCTCTCATAAATTTTCCCTAGAGCAATTTTGTATTATTACTGAGGCAAAGATCCATGTATTTGAATATCCATTTTGTGAAGAACATGTTTACAAATTGTTCTAAAAATTGTTATGGGAATTAATCTCATGATACATTTTCTTACTCATGCAATTACAGAAAACATTTCTCTGAAGCCTCAGAGTAGACCAAGTCTGGAAAAATTAAAAAAAAAAAAAATTAAAAAAATTAAGAAGCGTCTCAGAGTTTGAAGACTCAAGTACTTTTAAAGGCAACTGCTGTCAATGTTGCTTTTGTGTTGACAGAATCCTTTTAAAAGGTTTTGTGGTGCGAAAAGCTCCTTTTAGTGGGTTTTCATAATGCACCGGGAAAGAACAAGAAAATGTTTTTCTCACCATGGCCAGCCATGGAGCTCACTTAGAACATTGTGTACCCAAACTGGGAGGTGATTTTCCGTGGGCTCGTGGGCAGAGCCAGTGGGATCGGCACTCATGCCTGCCTCTGCTCACCTTGGAGACCCATTTGCTTCTTCCAAGTCCTCCTCGGGATGACTCAGGCCCCTTAATGTGCCTGAAGGAGATACTCAGGGTGAGGGCTCACACCCGCCCGAAAGCGATAGATGGACGTCCTTGCAGGAAGCAAAGTGCTTTTCTTCTAAGAGTGTGTCCATGGAGCAGAAGGAGGGGTGGCACCCTCTTTCCTCAGCTGTAATCTAGCAGCCACAAGGTGGCACGACAGCTTTGTGTTTCCTCTGCGAAATGTCTGCCATAAAGTAGCACCTGGCCACGTACTCCCACTGTGTGCTCATCCCCCCCAGTCTGCAGAGCTGTTTATGGGGACTCTTAAGGATTGTTTTGTGCAAAAGTCAGCACTGCTATGTCCTTGGGGCTGCTGTTTCTCAGTCTGGTTAAATAAAGACCAGCCTGGGCGTACGCCTACTCCTGCACGAATCCTCCTTTCCTGTTGTCACTCAGATGCCCTATGGGAGGGCCACCACTTTCTGTCGTATAGGGTCAGAAGACACCTCGCAAATATGAGGAAACGTCAAGCCCTTGGCTAAGTTAGCCAGAGCCCCAGCATCTGCTGGTGCCAGCATACCCTGTGCCCACAGCGCTCATGTGGCTGCAACAGGTCTTATGCACTGGGGGCGTGAAAGCCCAAATGAGCAGCAGATATTCCCAATTCAGCTCTTCTAGTATCACTGCTCTCAACCTAATCTGTAACATATCTAACAGCCAGCTGAATGGCAAAGTCACTGACACAGGAGGCTTCAACCGTCTTCTGCACTGGCACCTCGGTGACGCAGTAGTGGGAGTACAATTGGGTTTTTCTCCCACAAATAAACCCTTCCTTGGTATAGTCATGATACCTCTGTTGTGTATGATGCATCTGTGACATTTAGCAGGTTATGGCTGGCTGGAGGCGGACAGGACAGGGTGGTATGGGACGGGACAGGATGGATGGATGCATCTTGTACTGCTGCAGCTTTTACCAAAGTAAAACTGAGTGATGAGGATGTGATAGAAAGACAGAGAATCTGGAGCTGGGTTATTAAAGAGAACATCACAGGGCTTCTTTGAAATACATTTATATGAACTTTACTGTTCTCTGTGCAATACTGCTTCTGTCAGAGTCAGGGTTTTCCTTATAACATACTTTCAGGTGCTTTGCAGAAATGGTGTTTAGGAGTTTCCATTGGAGGTACAGCTTCTGCAGGTCCCCTTGGGAGAGTAGTGGAAAGCTCTTACCCCTAGAAAATTTTCCTTTTACCCCTACCTTAACATTTCACTTAGAAGACAATCTGAAGGTGTAAGATAATGTGAAATAAACAGTTTCTACACTTGGTACTATGCAGGTGCCATTAACAGCCTAGCCCTGAGGAAGTCAAGCATTCAGCACTCCCATTCATTGTATTTACATATTTAAAACTTACTGCATTTCTAACCAGGACTCCGGGGCATCTAAGGATATTAGCGACATGTAATAGTCACTGGGAGTTGCAGGTATGCACTGCTCAGCAAGAGCAAGGCAGTAGCTGTGAGTTAAAGCAACTGTAAGGGCTTTGCTCACAGATCTCTCTGGAATTAAAGAGCTGTACCCGACTTCACTCCACTTTGCTCCTTCCACAAAAATGTCTGAAAAGAGAAACCCACAATCCCCTCACCTTTTCTCTGTTTCTTACTAGTTCAAAAAATTTGAGTTTAATATGTCTGTGACCTTTTAGTTTTATATTGCCTAACTGGAGCAGAGAAGCTATTTTCTTCTTCAAGATGAGCTTCCCTTTCGTTGTGGGCTCATTTAGGCTTAGGACTAATGTAGCACAGCACAGAATACCACAAGGATTTGATGTTTTGCAGTGCTGTTCCCTGTTAATCGTTCCTAAATTTTATATCCATGAATCATGCATTCTGGGGTGGTTTGTCTCCCATGCTTTAGTATCTATAGAATTAGGGAGGAATGATACTGAGAAAGTATTTACATTAGGTTTAACTTCTTAAACCAAATGCAAACCTTGAAAACAGGAGGAATCATTGGACATTACCCTTCTCTTCACATCCTCATAGCAAGTTCATGCTTTTAGTCTGTGGATCAATGCTTGGGAACTTTTGTCATCTTTCTAACGCAGGCCAGTGACTGTGCTGACATTACCCGGTGCTGTGTTTCAGAAGAGCAATGCACACTGTTGTTCATTAAGAAAAAAATATGAGGAAAACTCATGATTCAGC
Source organism: Burhinus bistriatus (assembly GCA_013397275.1). Classification (NCBI taxonomy): domain Eukaryota; kingdom Metazoa; phylum Chordata; class Aves; order Charadriiformes; family Burhinidae; genus Burhinus; species Burhinus bistriatus. The sequence goes on from VYXH01012657.1 coordinate 326,391, forward strand.
TCTCCCTACAGCCTCTTCTTCCCCCGGGAAAATCAAGGACGGACACCAACTATATTGAGTGTAATGACTAATGGTATTGTTCACTAATGAACACTGGAAGATGGGGAAAGATTTCTTTTGAAAGACAGCTTTTGCTCTGTTGCAAAGTCTCCTTTGATTACCTTGTTCTCTGAGGATGAGTAATGTGGTTTTAATTATTTTTGGTTTAGTTCAAGGTTATTAATCATCTTCAAACTAACAACAACTACAAGAAATCACTAGTGTTTCATGTCATTCACTGTACATTTTCTTTTTTGGAGGCCACAGTTTTCTTCGCCATTTAAGTGATGCTGATTTCTACGTGCACTGTTAGAGACCATCGCCCAATGACTGCTATTTTGGGGAGCAGGACGGGACTTTCTTTAACTAAAATCACTCTTTATAGACACTGAATACCTGACTCCCCTGAATCCATGACAGAACTCATCAGCAGATATTTACTTCATAGATTAATGGCATGGAGGGTTTGGAGGCAACAGAGATATAACTCCTCAGTAGTAAAACTCCACTGCGAAAAATTGGAGTCAGATGAACAAAAGTGATTGTCTGACCCCCCTAAAGTCATTAGGATCTTTGCTTTTGACATCAATGGCGTCAGGTGTTTATTTTAGAGCTATTACGTTTTTTTAGCTATGTGCTGCCAAGGAAGTCACTGAATTTGCTGTATTTCATACTGTACTGGGTAAAATAGATGGAATATATTAATAAATTTATGCCTTATAAGAGCATTGTGAGATTAGTAGTAATGCTTTTCAATGAAAGTTATTACAGAATTATAGCATATTTTATAATGATGAAGAACCCACAAAATAAGTATGGGCATATCATCAGCAGACCACATGCAGCTTATCTTTCATTTAGAAAAAAGTTTTTTTCCTAAATCTGTGATGTGGAGGTTTTAGCATAATTATCTCAGTACTGAACAAATATTTGCCCCTTTCATAAATAGAACTTTATACCCATATTCCACTATTTACCTTGTAGTTCAGGCTCTGCGATAATTGCATAAAAATATTCTTCATTAGGAATGGGAGGAAAGAAACAGAGGATATGTGGAAATGAATAGGACATAAGAAGAAATCCCTGGCTCAGAACAGAAATGGTAGAACTGACCTGAGGAGATAAGGTCATAAGATATATTCAAAACAGTTATTTACTTTCCCTAGAAGACAGGTTTAACTAGATAATGTTCTTGACAATGGCTTTTGTTGATGAAAACTTGCTTGGTTTTTTTTCCCCAGAGATGTAAATGCAACATAGAAAGGTATCTCCCTATGGAGTCTTTACTAATAATTAAAAAAACCACCACCACCACCACCCCCCCAAAAAAAAACCAAAACAAAAAACAACAAAAAACCCACCCCCCCAAAAAAAAACAACCAAACAAACCAAAAAAACCCCACCAAAAAAACAAAAGCCAAAAGCCAAACCACCTTTAATTGTTAGCATTAGGTCATAAGACAACGTTATTTCTATAATTCATTGCTCACACTTCTTCTCTATCGTGTTTCAGAGCAAATTCTTGTCACCCCTACATTTTAAATCAGAGAAGCTGACTAAAGGTCTTTATCCAATGGTAACACATTCATTTCAGATAGTTAAAACAAAACAAATTAATGCATTTTAGAACTATCTCAAGTGTTGCTGAGACTTAAAAGAAAACTGTTTTTGCTGTGGAGTGAAATATATCAGAGAATCACCTCAAATTATATGCAATTAATTACTTTTTCTGAAAACCCATATGCAAAGTCAATAACATACTCGCACTTGGTAGCAAGAAAGCCCCAAGAAAGGGAATTTCACTACAGTGAAAAATACTGTATTAAAGTTTCACAATTTTAAACATATCCAGAGTACCATAGTTTATTATTTTGTTGTTACTGTTGAAAAATCCAGTTACCTCTAGAGATTCAACACAAATTTGGGGGTCGAAAGAGAAGGTTCAGTCTTGCAGTGTCCTAGCAACTTCTGGTTGTGTTGAGCTCTGTAAACTCCTATGAAATTCAAAAAGGACCAAAGGTAGCAGTTTTTACATAATGAGCTAAATAGACACATACCTGGAGTTATGAAATCACATAGGAGTTTCTGCAGACAATCTTCATTCCTAATGAGAAAGGTCAATAAATCTAGTGCAGTTTTGTCTGAAATCAGTAAGAGTCTTTCCTGTGGCATTACAAGGGTCAGAGACCGATTTTTGACATTACAAGAGGCCATTACGAACATCCAGTCTGACCTTTGCATAAAGCAGGGCAAAGAATTTGGCTCAATGGCTTGGGATCTTTTAGAAAGACAGCAAGCCCGACTTTAAAGATTTTCAAGTAATGGAGATTGTAATCCAATTCTGTTTAAGTGATTAATTGCCTCAGCTGCTACAGAAATACATTTTATTAGAGGATAGAGATGGATCAGGCCATAAGGCCACACATAGGAAATTCTTTGTGCTATCTTTAAATATAACAACTAAGAATCACCCATTTCTCTTTAGGCTAAGTAGACCCAAGTGCTTCACTGAAGTTAAATGAATAAAAAAATGTTTAAAAACAGTGATGCTGCCTTAGAATTACAGGCTTTGGCTCTTAAACATACACCAGTGGGTCATGTCTGCAGTTAGATACTCATTTCATGCTGTTTGATTATGGCATGTTTCAGAGCCTGGGAAGCCCAGAAACTGGCAGTTAAAGGCAATCGGGTGCTAAAACAGCCCCTGGTCTCTCACAGCTGGAGAAGTGGCTGTTGGTGTGGGTTGCTGACGGAGAAATCCAACCCACAGCCTCGCTGGGGGCAGCCACCATGCAAATGTCTCAGTGCTTTCTGCGAGCCCAGTTATGACAGCAGCCAAAAAGCACGTGTCAGCTCCTGGCCCTGGTGTCTGGCTCGTGGCCCTAGTGCCTGCTGTCCCATCCACTCCCGGCACAGAGGCCAGCAAACCCAGCTGCCCGGTCTCACCCCACACCCTGCGTCTTTCTGGAGCTGTGCATCTGGCCGAGCTGGGGCTCTCCTGTACCGCAACGGGATGCGGGAGCTCTCCCCGTTGTTCACTACGCACAAAACCAGGAGCTAAGCCACATGAAGGGCTCCCACACTCAGGGCAATTTTGGCTGCAGCCAGCACGGACTGCAGCCCCATAAGGCAGACGCTGCACTGCAGGGTGCACGAGCCACTGAGGACAGGCTTCTATGCCCAACCAAATGTCTTTTCTCTTTTCCTTAATGAGACAGACTTTGTTATTCTCTCATCACAATATGCGGTTCTGATTGGTATTTACTGGGCTCTGCGTGACCCATCTCTGTTGTCTTTAGCGTGGTTAATTGGAATTATTGAGCGGCGCCCAGCTCTGGCAGGCTGGGATTCACCCCTGTTGGGATGGTCCTCACCTGCCGGCCCTGGCCTGCCTCTGCGCAGCCTTGTTCCCGTCAGACTGAATTAAACTGCGCTGTCAGGAGCCAGGGACCCTTCAACAGTTTTCCAGCACAAGCAACACCAAATTAGTGTTTGGTAATAGGCCGCACACTGTTTTGTAATAAGAAAATATGGATGATTCTATTTATTCCCTCTCGCTTCTGCGATGATAAGAAATGTTCTAATTCATTATTAATTTGTTCCAACTATTTCTGGTAAATCTAAACTATGAATAACTTTAGCTATGCCATTAGCAATACCTCAAAACTACAGATGGATTTTAGTTTCTGGACACAGGCACATGGCAGTGCCACTGTTCCTAAAGGTGTACCCCAAATTCTATCACATTTGGGTACAAAACCGGTACTTGCCGTTCACACTGGGTTACAGTTTCATCTAAACCAACCTGGAACACAAAGATATTGTGGCCATTATTCGTCCAGTACAAATTATTGTAGCTTGGCAGCATTCCGTGAACTTTGTATATTCAATCTGCTTAAGGCTTTACCCTCCCCTGAACACTGGACCAAATGGAAATGAGGAGTGGGAATAGACCTAGACCTGCTGCCAGTGCTAAAGGCTCTTATTCTGCCCTGCGAACTAGCAAGATCTTTAGTGGCATTTTGTAGGTTGCTGGCTTTAGTGAAGGGTAGGCCTTTGGAATATTAAATCTTCAAAAGGTGATTTTTTTTTTTGTTGCTTGCCTTTCATAATTTATTTCTCTACTTTTCATACATAAATGATTGATCAAAGAACCACTGTCAGAAAGCATCAAGGAAAATTTTTTTCTTCTCTTGTAAAGTATGAATTTACTTGAGTGAAAGCCAGGACACTATAACTGAAAGAAGGTAGGTTTAGATTAGGTATTAGGAAGAAATTCTTTACTCTGAGGGTGGTGAGACATTGGAACAGGTTGCCTAGAGAAGTTGTGGATGCCCCATCCCTGGAAGTGTTCAAGGCCAGGTTGGATGGGGCTTTGAGCAACCTCGTCTAGTGGAAGGTCTCCCTCCCCATGGCAGGGGGGTTGGAACTAGATGATCTTTAAGGTCCCTTCCAACCCAAACCATTCTATGATTCTATGAAATGTTTCTGCTGGTCATCCAAGGAAATTATGTCACATGCATAGTGTAATGGTACCTCCTTGTGGAACCAAGTCTACTGTTTAGTCTTTCATTCACCTAGAAAGTGCTTTTCTTGCCTTTGTGTTTGGATGGGATTGACTCTTCCTTTACCTCTGTGTGGTCATAGTCATCTGGCTTCATTTACTGAACAGGGAGAGGAGGATGCCCACGGTGTAAGGTTGAACACTGACCTTCTGTGTGGGCAATCCTGCAAGACACTGGCAACCCACTGGCCTTGTCTCTCACCATGAGCTCTAAGCAGGGGCAAGAGCGGGATGACTGCACCCCTGGTGCTCCCACGCAGCTGCCCTGGGAAATACTGCCCTGCCTTCGCACTTCAGAAAAGAAAAGGGAAAAGAATCCCAGCCCTTTTCCTCAGAGTGCATATATTTAAGAATGTTTTTTAACTGTTTGCTGGGAAATATAATTAAGGTGATAAAAGGCAGCAAGGAATTATCTGAAAGATTGTCACAAAGACTTTGCTAATGCTTTGTGGTCACCTGCAAAGAGGCTGGCCAGGGTCCCAGCCACCAGGTAAGGCTTGCCTCTCTCATGTCTTGAGAGAGTTGCAGTCCCAGTACTGTTCCTGGTTGTTGCTCTCTATTTTTTCCATAATTTGTACCTCCTGCCCAAAACATCCCTGAGTGTAGGATGGATTATAGCTTTGCTTCTTCAATCTGTGACAAAAGCGAGGAAGCACACAGATGTATATGCTTTCCACAGTGCGCCTAAACATACCACTGCTTTTACTTACAGAAGAAGGCACAAGAAGGGATGATTTAATGAAAGAAATAAATGTTTGCAAATGAGGTGCTTTGGCGCTCTCTGTCCCTGAGTCAATTGCAATCTAGCCTTGATGAGGAAAGTGGGGCTTTCCTGCCCGCGCTGCGGCTGCCATGTCTCAGCTGGAAGTGCTGAAATGTCCACCAAGCCCTGGCTTCCTCTGCTTGAGTTTTAATAACTTCTGCTGTTCTGCTAGGCAATCCCTAATTAGCCATTATCAGATGACCACAGCGACACCTGAGTGACTTCATGGATGAGTTAATCTCCCTTCTGACAAGTCCATCCTTCCTAGGAGCTAGGTCTCAGGGAGGAGGAGGCTGGAAAGCAAAGGAAAGATGAAGGCTGGTGTTATGTTCATAAAGCTGATGTAGATATGTACTTATTGGTAGACTGGTCTGCAATGGGTTCCCCAAGCCATCCCTGTAAGAAAGGAGGCCTGGGGAGAGGTAATAACAAGATAGATGACAAACCCATAGTATCTGTGTGTGTGTGAGAGAGACAGCTGGGTTGGCAGGATTGTTTGCTTTTGAGAAAGAAGAATTCATCTTTTTCTATATTGGCATAAAAGTATGTGCCCTTTCATGATAAAATTACGTATTCCAGGCCTGTCAATCTTCCAGGTTCCATTAAAAATACTCAGCTAAGGTGGGACGTACTGAGAAAATATGAATATAGTGGCTGGACATCCAACAAGTGTGCATGAGATATTATCCAGCTTTATGGACCAATAAAGTTCCTGACAATTTGATAGATTACTTGTGGTATTTTTTATAGAAATATGCATAATTATGAAAAAATTAGGTTTTCCGAAGAGCGGAAAAGATACCCATTATGGTACATGATGAAATATGTTCCTTGAATTAAACCTATGGCAGTGGGTTTTAGAGCAGTCAATCCCAGTCAGGCTTAACAAGGCTCAGAGGATGTAAGCTCCCCTAGAAATATCTATAGAATTATAATGCTCTAGTTAATAAAATAGATATTTAAAATAGCATAGTCAGGTAAATTAAAAGGTCTAATTTAAGCTGGTAGGAGAAAGATGAAGGAAATTCTGCCAGTGAAAAACCTACTTTTCTTCAGATGCTGCCTTAGGAGTTTGCCTTAGAGGTAAGTATTGTAAACCTTAAATCCCTCTCAGCCTTGAAATGACAGAGTTATCTAGAAATTTACTTATACGCAGAGACCAGATTTAAACCTTTACTTATTCAGCCTAAACCGCAGTCATGTCATGTGCATCTTCACGTTGCACACACACACCCGTGAAGTAGGCTGAGATGCTGTGAGCCTTTTATTGGCATGAATCATGTGTGAGTTACTCACCCACCCTAAGTGAGAGCCTAGAAGCTGTGTTTTTTGCAAACTGTCCTGACATTGCTCCTGCGTGCGCGGTACAACTGGGGCGGCACTGGGCCGCTTACGTGGGGTCTGGAGCTTTGGGTGTATTTTGCAGGAATCTGTCTCTCTGTGCTGCCGATGCCCAGTGTTTCAGGCATCCTGGTACTTTCTGTAAGGATCTGGGAGAGTGGGGAGGGAGGAGAGGAAATGAGACGGCGTAAATAAAAAGTAGCTGAAAGTAGCTTTTTTATATTATTATTTCTTTCCTGTTCTTTAGGTGGCGCCCTCCGCTCACGGACAATCCGCGCTGGCGCAGCGCCCGCCGCTTCCCGCGCTCCGCGGCCGCGGNCGCCGGCGGAGAGGGGGGCGGGGCGGGCGCTGTGCCGCCGGGGAAGCCCATCGCGCCGCTCCCTTCTCCTACCGGGAGCCCTTCCCGGTCCTACATGCCCGACACTGGAATGACAACTGGGATAGAGTCCTGCTGCGTCCCGAGTCCTGTCTCCTCCCGCCCCGGCATCGCGTCGGTGGTCATTTCTACGGGAATAATTCATTCACGTTAAATTTCCTTTATCTCCGGAAAATACTGAAACCTTAAATGACCATAATAGGAATGTAATTGTATGGTGTGTTTTTTGTTGTTGTTGTTTTTGAGAAATCGATTTGAGCTCAAATAACTCATCTAAGCATGTTACACCAAACCCATTCAAATAGGAAACAGGAGAACTAAATTATTGCTGCTTCCTGAACTCTCTGCTTATGATCCCA